>OU964967.1:5182191-5239691 GCA_918808275.2 Dolichovespula sylvestris
ACGGCCCGGAAGCGCGAATTCCGGAAGTTACGCGACCATCGCCGACCTGGAACCGCTTTATGCGAGACCCTGTGGATCTAGAGCGAGTTACTATGCTGCCAGTCATGTCACGCATCTCAGTCAGGTACGATAATAGAAAAATATTTGTCTTACCTTAAAGGGATTTCAAACACATTTACGTACGTACGTATGTATGAAAAGAGATTTGTACGTTTAATTTATATATTTTATATATTATCGAACGAACCTTCGTAAGACATTATACGGGATTTTGTTGGAAGGATCACATTTAAACCGGTTATCAATTATTTTATTCCGCCCGCAGTATTTCAATCAAAATATCATTATACATCACTGTTCCATCGACGTAGAACAATTTCGACGTTATCGATAAAAACTTCTACCCCGTAAATATTAATATTGACTTCGAAGAAAACGAAGAGAAAGAGAGAGAAAACTGGAGAGGTGGAGAAGAAGAGAAATAGAGAGAGAGAGAGAGAGAGAGAGAGGGAGAGAGAGTTCGCTTGAAAAAAAAAAAAAATTGCGAACTCTTTTGAGAGACAAATCGCAAAAAGTAGGTAAATATCTTTTTCCGTCGATCTCCTCACGATTTCAGAGAGAAAACATCTCCTTCGTTCTCTCTAGCGCATTTTTCTTTCCTATTCGAATTACGTTTCGTTTCGTCTCGTCTCGTCTCGCCTTCTCGTCTCGTCCCGTTTCGTCTCGTCTCGTCTCGTCTCATCTCTCTTTTCGTATACACCGAGAAAATCCACGTTCAAAAGTTTATCGAGTTCGCAGACGAGCGAGCCGCTTGCCAGGGTGAACTTTTCCTGTACCGATCCTTCCCACCTCTTCGTGCCCTTTATTCAGCTATTTCAAAGCGAGCATAGGTAGGTACACACACAGACACACACACACACACACACACACACACACATACACACACAAATATATAGAACGAGTCACGAACGAGATTCGGCCCTTGTCGGAAATACATATCTACACGTGTAGTCTTTTCCCTTTGCCCTTTTTTTTTCTTTTCCTTTTTTTCTTATTTATCTTTTATTTCCCTCTCTTCCCTACCCCCCTCTCTCTCTCTCTCTGTATCTGTCTCTGTCTCTGTTTCTCTCTCACTCCTGTTCACATTTTTCTCCCCGTCTCTTTTTTTCTCTCCCTCTTTCTCTAACACACTCTATCCCTCTTTGTCCCATCGAAAATTCCAATTCTCCGGGCACTCCCGTCTCGCGCCATTTCTCGGACTCGTGTGAGTTGATACGAGACAACAGTAAGAGATAAGGCAACTTCTCGTGTAAATTAATATTAAAGTACGTAGGCAGTCGGAAAACAACGAGATGGGATAAACTCGCGGAAGATGTTAAAGTTATCATATCGTTGTTGTCCTTTTCTCGGTGGGTTATTTCATACGCGTTTGTATAGTAATATAACGTTTGTTAAGAAAACGCATTCGTTAGACGTATTGAATAATAATAATAATAATAATAATAATAATAATAATAATAATAATAATAATAATAATATTAATGCATATAATAATATTCAGAACTGTGTAATCTAAACAGTTTCATTCACATTTATCTTCACGCAATATCGCTTTGGAACTTTCTGTATGAAAACAGGACAGAAAGAGGATAAAATATAATGAAAGGAGAATAAAATATGATCAAAGAAAAAAAAATAGGAAGAAGAAGAAGAAGAAGAAGAAGAAAAGCAAATCGAATTTATCAAAGAGACCAAAACCGGTACGAATAAGGATGGTGGTTAATATTCTAGAGAGGGAGAAGTATGATGGAAACGAGCAACGTTTTACGTTAATTTTCTCGAAAAGAAGAGGGTGACGAAGGTCGGGAGGGTAACGAGGGTAGAAGGGGGGATGTCGGAGAAAGCTGGAAGATTACACACACGGTTACTTCGCTTTTCCTCTCTCTCTCTCTCTCTCTCTCTCTCTCTCTCTCTCTCTCTCTCTCTTTCTCTCTTTCTCTCTCTTTCTCCCTCTCTCTCTCTCTCTTCGTCAAAGCTCCAAACTGCTTTCGAAGAAGAGGAGAAGGAAGTGGTGGTGGGTTGGTTGAAGGAGTGGATGAAAGGAGGGGTAGGAAGGCAAAGGGTGGCTGAAAGTGGGTCCTGTGATTGTTTCGGCTTTGATCTTGGATCAATTTACCCGGGGTAGCAGAGACGTACGTAAGTGTGTATGTGTCTCGGCCCTTAACAGAAAAGCAACCTCCTATCTCTACCCACACATTACAATTTGCATGCAAGAGTACGAACAGTTACATACCCGTTTGCTTGTGCGGTCGTGAGAGAAGAAACTCTTCTCTCTTCTTGTCTTCAACGCGCGTCTTAGCTCTTTCTCTTACTCCTTCTCTCTCTCTCTCTCTCTCTCTCTCTTTTTCTCTCTTTCAGTCTATATATCTTCGTAGTACCGGTAAAACGATACGCTTGAGACGATATACTCCATGGCCTGAGTCTAAAGGACGATAGTTTCAGGGACCACGAGATCTGAAATATATCTCCTGGAAAATTCTCTCTCTCTCTCTCTCTCTCTCGCTCTCATCATGTGAAATATGATTCTTCGTGACGAATTTGAACATAAGTATGTCGTACGATCGACAAATTTATTTAAATATATCTATTTATATGTAATTAAAGTTACATTATTAATTACAGTTATGTGATTTATAAAGGAGTTAAGTATAAAAAAAAAAAAAAAAAAAAAAGAATCTATGGAATCAACAGATTTAACGATCGCGCGTAATCGAATTTGTGATTCATATTCGGCGAAGTGATCACATATAATATTTTTTTTTCTAAATCATCTGTACGGTTTCTCGCCAATGAATGTACCACGATGAAGAAGAGATAGAGACGCGACTCACGTCCCTTCCATTAAAAAAAAAAAAAAAAAAAAAAAAGAGAGAGAGAGAGAGAAAAGGAAAGAAAGAAAGAAAGAAAGAAAGAGAAGAGGGAAAAAAAAGTAGTACGAGTGACAACGAAGAGCGTTCGCTTAAGCCGATTCTCGGATTTAATTAATTTTCACCTCGGTCTTGCAGCTTCTTTCTCAACGTTTTCTCTCGTCGTTTCCAGCCCCGAGTTAGGACACAACTTTCATTGAGTTAAATCGAATCCGCATCGTCGACTTATTTCTCGCTTCGTAGTTTGGCTTACTGTGTGCCTGTGTGTGTGTATGTGTATGTGTATGTGAAAGAGAGATCGAGAGAGAGAGAGAGAGAGAAAAAGATATGCACGAATGTATCCTGAAAATGAAGCTTTTAAAGCGCCTACGGCCTGCATAACCGGCACGATATTTGACGAAAGCCACTCGATAAATAAATCAAACTCTTGCCTCGTGCACACACGGACCAACGAAAAAAGGTTGCCTGCGGCCACGTCGCGGAATCGATAGCGTGATATCGTGATAGAACAAAAGGATAAAAGTTCCATTCCCACTACCCTCCCTCCTCTATCCTCTCTAGTCCCTACGCGATGTATCTACTTCCGTTTCGGTCTGACTAAAATCCATTTTGTATCTCTATTTCTCCTTCCTCTCGTTCGACGATACTCACTCTTTTTGTTTCCTTTCCTTTCCTCCATTTTGTTTCTATTTTTCTTTTTTTTTTCTTTTTTTTTTTTTTGTTCAGTTTTCTCTTTTCTTTTTCTCTCTACCCCCATTTATTTGGGTTTCGTATCCTACTCATGTCGTCGTATTAAAATATTTTTTCTCTCTTTCTCTCTCTCTCTCCCTCTTTCTACTTCACTCGACATTCTCCATTATAAGCACACTCCAGCTCGTTGATAGGATTTTCCACGAGTTTCTGATATTACGTTTGCTACTAACACGACTTACACGTCACTCGGTAATGTTTATTTGTTTCTATATCGTTATCGTTAATCGTTACAGAGATAGCAGTTAATTGGTACGTCGGTATTATTAAAGAATCGGTATTTATAATCGTCGAATAATTAGCATTGAATATTTAAAGTGTTTTCTACGCTCTTCATCGGAAAATCAATCAAATTCGTATATATCCCATTGTTACAAATCTTCTATATCTGCGAGATAACGAGTATCGGTAATGTAACATAATTACAACGATATCATGAGTGGCGAGTGAGCGAAAGACTCGTGGTAATCGTACGATAATACGATATCTATTCGCCGAATATTGGCTTACAATAAAAATGTCTTTCCTTCTCTTTTTTTTTTTTTTTTTACTCCATTTTCGACGACCTAGGTGGTGGGTGCGTTACGGAAGGAGAAAAGTTTCGTGCGCGTATTTTAACGGGTTGACAAAATTTTGGCCAAGTTATTAATCGCGTTTTCGCGTAGCGTGATGATTGTGAAAACGTGAAGGACAACGTGGTACGATATAAAAGCGAGAGAAAATAATAGGACGGACGACGACTGTTGTGCGTTATGAACTGAATACGGAAACGACAAAGATAGAAATGGGCGGGGCGGAGCGGGGGGGGGGGGGGAAAGGGAACGAAAGGAGAACGCGGAAAGGGGATAAATAGAAAAGCGGAAATTCGCGTTCGAGGGAAGAAGCGAAATCGGCCTAGCGTAAAACTCGTCGCGTCGCACTTTTTCGCTGCGGAAACAATGCTCGCTTGTTCGCGGATACTGTGCTCGCAGTTCACCCCTCGCTATAATTACAGGCACCGCCACCCCGATAAGCCGTGGAATCAAACGTATTTGCATTTTCATAAAATCGCTCTCGCCGTTGGACGAGACGACCCTCTCGACACCTCCGAACAACATCCCGCTCGTTCTATCTCTCTCTCTCTCTCTCTCTCCCTCTTTCGTCTTCCTTTTTTTATTATTTTTTTTTTTTTATGTAATCTATACGTTCATCGACTCTATTTCTCTCACTTTATATACATAAATATATCTAATTTATATTTATTTATACGGGAACGAATCGTATCACACGTAATTATACTTAATAAGAAATTCAACGAACGTTTTTTTTTTCTTTTTCTTTTTTTTTTTCTTTTTTTCTATTTTTCATCCGGCGTGCATCTCAATACTCTTCTTCCTTTAAATTTCCATGAATTATAAATGAAACGATGAACGAAAATTTAAATCAACCACTTATTCCGGAATTTATATTATTTGTACTTTACCATAGATATAATTTCGGTTATTAACAACGTATCAACAATACCGTAGATATTATTTAACTTTACGTAAATTTTTACATTTAATTTCCTCGTACACAACTTGTACGCTTCATTCTTCCCCTTTTAAGCTGTCTGATTTCGCTACGAACATTAAAATAAATTTATTTGTATATATATATATATATATCTCTTTCCCTCACAGTCCCTCGTTCTCACCTATTTCGAATTGAATACATCCTATCCAGTAACTTCACTGTACCAGGACGAGATAACACGTTTGGAATCGCTTTTCCGCCGCTTTTCTTCCTTTTATTTCGCCGCTACCCTTCTCATTCTCCACGAGTTCTATCTACGAGTGTACAATATGTATGTATGTATATATATAATATATATATATATATATATATATATATATATATATATATATATATAACGAGTTGGCGTGTGAGCGTACGTGCAGCATGAACCGGAGGCAAAACTCCGTAAAATTGAAATTAATGAATAGTCCGCCCTCATACCGTGCCACGTCGGCTTTCATCGTTACATTTCGCGACAGGGACCGATGGAAATTCGTTTGAGAACAAAGGGGACACACGTCGACAACGTACAGTGACGAAATGTCGGAAGATTTCTTCTTCATCTTCTACTTTCTCTTCATTTCTTTTTTCCTCGAAATAACGTGAAACGTGTTTTAATTTAAACGTTGTATTTTCTCTCTCTCTCTTTCTCTCTCTCTCTCTCTCTCTCTAACTCTAACTCTATTTCAATGCATATATGTATATACATATTATTTTTTATTTGCTTATCTACCTGCCACATGCATGCGTTATGTTATATTTAAAAGACACTTTATCACAAGATTTTTATATATGATATATATACAAGCAAATGCTATGTGAAAATAATTCTCTAATGATTAATACAAAAATGTTACCTCCTTCGGAGTCTCGCCCTATTCACATAAATCATAATATAAATAAATATAATTTTCAATCAGAATTGTAATCGTTTTGCTTGATAAACTTTTCAGTCAACCGACCCCTGCGAAAAGGCAAGAGCGCTTTCAGTACCGAGAACGGCACTTTACTGTCGTAATCTCGCACAGGAGGGAACCTTCGGACGTGTATACAGAGGAACTTTGGATATGGGTGGTCGAGAGCAAGAAGTTATCATCAAAACGGTGACAGGTAATGTCAGTTTGAAATAGTTTATTCTTAATCGTTTTCAAACTAAATGCAACAAACTTATATACATAAATCCGTAGAAGTATCAAGAAAGTTTCTAACTCCCGTTCTTCCTCTTGCCTACGACCGATCGACGATTACCTACTTTGGATAATGTAGGAAATCTCATTTATCTATTATCGATCGAGTTTCATTTCAATTTTGATTTCTCGTCCCAAAACGAACAAACAAATCAAATGAAAGATTAAATATCCTTTACGTATCGAGCTTGAACACACGCGCACGAACGTTCAATCAAAGTTTATAAATAAATAAAAGTTTTTATATCGTTTTGAAGTGTGATCGACGATTAAATTAAAGCGAAAGAAAAAGACATTAAGAGTACGTATCACTTTTCCCCCCGTTATAGAAAAGTTAAATTGAAAGTTAAATTTCTTTATCTTTTTATTATTATTATTATTATTATTATTATTATTATTATTATTATCTTTAAAGATCGATTAGAAATAAATTATCGCAACTTTCAGAGGTAGCATCCGCTTATCAGGCGTCCTTACTCGTTGTGGAGGGTTCGCAATTGGCGGGTCTGGTACATGCTAATATAGCCTCCTTGGCGGCAGCTTGCCTTGACAGTTCGTGCCCGTTGTTAGCGTACACAAGTACGCAGGGAGAATTGAATCTGAAACTCTACCTTACCGATGGGACTCATCATCCCGTGACCAGGGATCTGGTGAACGTTGGTGCTCAGGTTGCCAGAGCCGGTGCTTTTCTGCACGGTCGCGGACTCTTGCATAGGTGAGAAACGTTTTCTATGACGTTCGTTCGAGACCATTCTATTACGATCTAACGATACTACGTTTCCCTGTTTCAGGGATATCGCTGCCAGAAATTGTCTGATAGAACTTAGCAGCCTTCGTGTTAGATTAGCCGATGCTGCCTTGGCTCGTGATCTCTTTCCTCAGGATTATCATTGTCTTGGGGACAATGAAAACAGGCCGATACGTTGGATGGCTTTGGAAAGTCTTCAACACAATCAGTATAGCACTGCGACGGACGTGGTATGATTTTTTTCATTGACAATAATCTGTTATAGTATTGGCGAGTGTTCCCTTCATACGATCACTATTACGAGCCTCGTCCATGTCTTAATATTAACGTCGTATTTTAATCAATTATAGATATATTCTGCCTTATATATATATATATATATATATATATATATATATATATATATATATTATTAGATATAACATTTATGAATCTTGCTTAATAATTTTATATTAATCTCTAAGTGGACGGATCTCTTAAATGCCGCAATACTATAGTGCTCAAATCAAAACGAATGACCGATAACTATTTCATATACCGAGCTCATTGAAACTGTTCTGTCTTCATCAAGTGGTCCTTCGGCGTATTCCTATGGGAATTAGCAACGTTGGGTCAGCAACCATACGTTGAAGTTGATCCATTCGAAATGATGGCCTGTCTTCGAGATGGATATCGATTGGCACAACCAAGACCTTGTCCCGATGAGCTCTTCGCCGTTATGGCCGTCTGTTGGCTTGGCCTTTCGAGGGATCGACCAACGATGCCACAACTTCTCGCCTACTTACAGGACTTTCACGACGCTCTAGGTGGTTTCATATAAAATCTACCATCGCGTATTAGAAGAGTTTTTTTTTTTTCCATTGAATCGAGTCGAACGATGCTCAAAATATGAAACGTCCTAATGCGAATCAAAGACTAATTTCGATAATCAAATGGAACATCCCGAAATCAATCAAATCACATGGAATTGAATTTGCACTGCCAAGTTTGCGAAATAATGGCAATACCTTTTGATATTCGTAATATTTCGCTCAACACACCATAAGATTCTCTCTCTCTCTCTCTCTCTCTCTCTCTCTCTCTCTCTCTCTCTCGTTTTCTCTTTCTCTGTCTCTCTCTCTCGATTTGTATCTGGTCTAAGTAACCTCACGACGAATCCTCGCGAATCCGATCTCGCGATCGAAGCACATAAATATGTACGTCCGTCCATGGTTTTTTTTTTTAAAAGATATTGCGAGAGGAAGAAACGTAGAGAAGGTAGGAGAGGTGCGCCTGTCGCCACGCAATACGTCGTCTTCCGAAGTAAGACGCGTCAACGGCGATACACGGAACGATCGAATAGGTTGGCGGTTGGGGGGAGGGGGGAGGGGAGGGGGGAGGGGGAGGGGCGGTCGATCGATCCCGTCGGAATGATTTCGTTTTTCGAAATATAAAAAAAACCGAATAAAAGAAAAGAAAAAAGAAAGGAACGAAATTAATTATCTTCTCTTTCGTTGATAATGCAAATTTAAACGACTGCCCTCGTAGCATTTATGACGTTCGAGAGAAAAAGAGAGAGAGAGAGAGAGAGAGAGAGAGAGAGAGAGAGAGAGAGAGAGAGAGAATGATGAATTGTAATCGGCGAATAAGAATTAAAATGACGATTCTCACGGGATTCTAACGTGAAAAAAAGAGAAAATAGTGTTGTCGAGCTCGTAATCGCGTTAGACATAAACGGAGGACGAAGAAAAGAGAGGAGAAACTTAAGCGAGTCGATGGACAATTACGAAATTATGGCCTTTGCTAATTAAAACGAGGAATAGATAGATGGATAGAAAAAGGGAGAGAGAGAGAGGGAGAGAGAGAGAGAGATAGGAGAGACAGAGGCGGGGAAGATGAAACATTTTCTCGTTGATCTTGGCAAATGGCAGGCTTAGAAAACATCTATCTCTCTTTCGCTCTTTTCGTAATTATAAAGACTCTTTTTGCGGAAGATCGAATCGGTAAATGCGCCTGTGCTCGTGTAGTTGTTCGATTATTATTCATTAACGATTACGATTGCGATGTCTCGGATTATCGTCAGCTCGAGGATAGAAAGAGAGAGAGGGAGAGAGAGAGAGAGAGAGAAAGAGAGAGAAAGAAAGAGAGAGAGAAAGAACGGAAAAGAATAGAGAGACAGAGAGAGAAGAAGAGAATGGAAGAGATAAAGAAAGAGAGAGAGAGAGAGAGAGAGAGAGAGAGAGAGAGAGAGAGAAAGAAGGAAAGGAAAAGAGAAGGGGAGAGATTGCGTGCGCGTGTGAGCACTGACGTACACACATATAGACAAAAAAAAAAGAGGGAAACACACATGTACAGAAGCAAGGCACGGGAGACACACTTAGGAATCCTATTGTCGTGTATCTGACCTTCGAAAGGCGCATATACAAATACAATCGCGCGAAAGTAAAAGAGAGAGAGAGAGAGAGAGAGAGAGAGAGTGAGTGAGAAATAGAGAAAGAGAAAGAGACAGAGTAATATATGAGTTGGTGCGCACGCGCACGTATACTGGATGGTTGCGTAAATGGGCGGTTTGACTATACGTCTCTTACTCGTAGTTATGTACCTATTAGCTACACCGCGAAAGTCATGTCGAACGTAGGTACGCACGTCACGCGCGAGGAAGCTCGAATTTGCCGCCACTGCCGTCGTCTCTCTCGTCGCTAAATTTCGATCCTACTACGTCGTCGTCACGCCGATGATCATTTCACGCCGAGAAACACGACCGAGCGAAAATTCGACGACAGAGATTTTTTAATAGCCTCTAAAATATTTCTAAATGTATTCCAATTAGGGCTGGCAATGTCCGGTCGATTTTTTTTTGCGTACGATCGAAAATCGATACTCTCGAACGATGATTCGTCGAATCGACGAAGAATCGTACTTAAGTTGTTTTCCACGATTTTATCGGGGAGCGCGGAAACGAGAAAAAAAAAAAAGGAGAAGATGAAAACAACAACGACAACGACAAAAAAAAAAACAAGAAAAGACAAAAAGTCTCCCGCGACTTCCTTATTTTTGCTTATTATCCTTTCTCAAATCATCTCATAGATTTCGCTTTCATTGACAATCTTCAAGACGATTTTAGCGCCGATAAGAGGATACAAAGAAAAAGAGATTATCGAATTTTCGAAAGAGGAAAAAAAAGTCGACTCTCGAATAACTTCAATGCTCGAGTATTTCGAGGAACTCGTATAAATGCCGGCTCTTATAATTCTACTAAACTACTTCGATGTTTATTAAATGTCTCGCATGTTTCCCAATTACAAAATCATTATAATCCCTTACTCCTTAACCCATCCCACACTCCCGCACTCTTTCCCATCGTTTTTCCTCGATATTTCCCGATGTGCTCTCTGTAAAGAATAACAAAAAAAAAAAAAGAAAAGAAAAAAAAAACAAAAAAAATAAGGAACAAGAGAAAGAAGAGAAGGAAGAGAGAGAGAGAGAGAGAGAGAGAGAGAGAGAGAGAGAGAGAGAAGGGCGTCGTCGAAACGAATTTGGCTCTCTACTTACTCTTACGTATTATTATTAAAACTATATAACAAAGTGACAGCGCGAGTATCGCTTCTTCTTCCTTTAGGAGAAAGAAAAAAGGAAAGGAAAAGAAAAGAGAGAGAGAGAGAGACGGGGAAAAAAAAAGGAAAGCAAGTAAGAAATTTACTCGAACTAAACTATTTATTAACGAATTTATCTTTCGCTAATCTTTAAATCTTACGAAATTGTAAAGCGAATTAATTATTAATTAACGAAAATCGTCGGTACCTACGGCTAAATAGTCATGTAATCCGATACTCGTATTTCGTGAATGTTGTTTCAATGGAGGAACAGGGTTGGCTAGGGTTGCATACACATACGCGTATCGCACGTATACACAGAGAAAATGAAAACGCGTTGGTGGTAGACAACCCGAATACACACAGACGCGCGCGCGCGCCCGCGCCCGCGCCCGCGGCGGACACGTATGCACGCACACATAAATACTTTTTTCGCTATCGACGTGTGCACGCTGGAAATCGCTTTGTTTCCACGCCGCACTCAAGATCCAATTAACAACGATAACGATAACGATATACATACATACCTATCATCTCTCTTTCCCCCTCCCATTCCCCCCTCCCCCACCTCCTTCGCGGGCAACTCTCTAATTCGTACGAATAACGAACGGATCGTTCGAATGGCAACGAGAGATATATCGAAGGGGTGGACTGATTATCCCGCGAGTCTTTTTCGTTTCTCTCGATTCGAATTCTTCTCGAAATCCCATTTTCCGCCGTTTTTCCCCTCTACCTCCCCCGTCCCCGCCTCTGTCTCAACCGCCCGCCCTACCCTTCCCCCATCCCCCCCCCTCCTTTCTTCTTATCTCGTCGGCAGTCCACCCACACAACCCACGATACCACGGACCTCTTAAAAGGATTCCGAAGGATTCCGAACACAGTTTCGAGTTCACTGTAAATACCTCTAGCGAATAAAAGGATAGTGGTGCGCCGAGTGAGTTGATTTGTGCAGATTCTATTATTTCCTACGACGATTTACGGCATTATTTTTCAACGGAAAGAAAAAAACCAAAAAAAGCGAAGAAATATACGTGTTGAGAAGAAAGCAATGAGATGTCTCTTGAATCTATCCCACCCACCCAATCCCCATTTCGTCCCGTTATAATCGCACTCCAAAACCCATTATAAAACTTCATCGAATATTAATTTCAGAACGTCGCTCGTTTACAGTCCGACCGGGAGCTCGTAGAGAATTAACTTTTATATATCCTTTCGTTCGATCGTGCATATCGAAGTGTCATTATATTGCGACACAACGTATAAAGAAATTTTCGTGAGACGCTCTATGCGCGATTGTCGACAAATCTTAATTATAAATATTTGTGCGTCACAGAAAGAGACGCGGTATACTTTAAGATCCAATGCAATTTTGTACTGCAGTAGTAAAAAAAAAAAAAAAAAAAAAAAAAAAAAAAAAGAGGAAGAAGAAGAAAAAGAAAAAAGAAATAATAACGATAATAATGATTGTAAGAAATTTTAACGAGTACATTTAAATACCACTTTCGCTTCGAACGTTTAGGACATTTTAACGCAAATTGTGTGTTAAAACGCGTTGGAGTTAATTACGAAAATAATGGTAAAAGAAAAATTTTGTCAATGCAGCATATGGAAAAGGCCGAATGCGTGCGTTTATATATTCTCCGGTTATTTCTCAATTTGACAAAGAGATAGAAGGATAGAGGTAGAGGAAGAACGAGAGAGCTCGAGCTCGAGCTCGAGCTCGAACCGGGCAACGAAAATGAAAGTGATGGAGAAAGTCGGAGCATTGTTACGAAGCGTGAAGCTCGGCACTGCGTGTGTATACGCCATGCGACGAGCAGTCTCTACCTCTACTTCGAGATCTCGAACGTAAACGAATTCCTTTTTGAAGGCAAAACTCAAATCGAATCGAATCGAATTTCGTGCCACGCCTTTTACCCTTTCCTTCTTCGTTTTATCTCTTACGAGCGAAAGATGAAATAAATAAATAAAAAAATAATTAGATTGGCGCAACAATATGTTGCTTATTATTGTCCAACGATACGCGATATATGCAAAACAATAAATAGTCGGAAGTACGGGGCCGGGGGGGGAGGGTGGCCGGAAAGATGATTACGACGAGTAACGAAGAAAAACAAAAAAAAAAAGAAAAAGGAAGAAAAGAAAAAGAATATCCATTGTCTTGGCTAATTTCAATCTTTCAATGGCTGATAAAAAAATAGTCCCTTAATTACAAACGATCGAACGAGAAAATAAATAAATGAAGAAAGAATGAAATATAATAGATTGAAAGAGACGAAAGCTCAAGTTTATTTTCTATAGTCTACTATACACTCTGTTCCAATCGCTTAGCCAGAAATCGCGGACGATGTTCGGTCTTACGCTATCTCTCGAAACTTTCTCTTCACAGTTGATAATAATTTGTAATACGCGTATTGTTCGTACCTCTTTCGTATTTAATATGTCCTATACACGCTTGCACGACCAGATATATATATATGTGTGTGTGTGTGTGTGTGTGCGTGCGTGATATATATTTTAATATGTCGTTAACGATGGTGACTATATGCTTTCGATAAGAACAAGAACAAAGAGAGAAAGAGATAGAGAGAAAGAGAGAATAAAAGCAAAAACACTCGATGCTTTAGCACTCTTCGTCTTTCCTTCACGCTTTCACTTATTCTTTTAAAAGCCCCAGACGGAAATTACGAGCGAGACATCCGGCCAGGCCGACGTGTGCGTCGACTTTTACACGATTCGCGAAACGACGTTGACTTATCAGGTAAGATTTGGTCTTTTATTTTTTTATTTTCTTTTTATTTCTTTATTTATTTATTCTTTTATTTTATTTTATTTTATTTTATTCGAACATACTTCGTTCTACATTTAACAACGACGTCACCTAATAATAATTTCACTGTTGAAATGAAATTATCTTTAGACTGGTTTAAATCTCTATTTATTCTTCTCTTTTATTTTTGCTTCGCAAAATTATTGCCGTTAATAACGCGGACAATAAAAATTTTACCTTTTCTATCCCTCAATATATACTTCATCAAATTCTACAAATTGCATAATGTACGAAACGTATAAACAATTTTATTATGTGTGTGTGTGTGTGTGTATTTGTTTGTGTATATTTATATATCCATGCAGAGACAGTATGTTTGTGTAAATGAAACTAAAGAGAGACGTTGACGAAAGCGATCTTACGTAATTTCAACTCGCGAAACGTTCGTCCTCGTATTCGAATGGTTTAAAACATATTATCGTTGTATTAGCAGCATTGAAGAGAAAAACGAAAAAGTAGAAAGGAAAATAGTATCTCGGGTTAACGTTAACTGACTTTAATTGGTCAAATTTTTGTAATCAAAAAAGTCACATATAGTCTGTCATTGAACCAATATTTTCTTATGGATTTTTTTTTTTTTTTTAAATTCACGAGAAAGTCGCATTTTTAAAAATGATTATCGTAGTTGATTCTTAGTAAAACGAAATGACGTAAGTAACCGCGAATGTAGGAAAAAAAAAATAAAAAGAAACGATCTAGAAAAAACTGAAAAGATAATTATGAGAAGAAATGGTCGTCGTACTTTTTCTCTCTCTCTCTCTCTCTCTCTCTTTTCTTTTTATTGTTTTCTATTGCCGTTTAAAAAGTTCACACCATAAAGAAATGTTCAATCGGATACGATAGCTACCTACATATCTGACAACGATGCTCTTATCCATAAAATATCACCATTGATTTTCCATAAAGACCCGAGTGCGACCCCCTCGTGAGACAGAAAATATATTGATATACGTATTTCAGAGGACACCATCTATACGTATATATCGTCCTGCAAAACTGTACAAATGATCGTATATTTCGTATAAACTATAATTTATTGTCGGCAAACGATAGAATCGAATATCTGTCGAAGGACAAAATATGACGAGATTTTTAAAAGCGGTTGTCTACAATTTCGTCTAGAAAAGACAAATTTTAATGTTTTACAAATTTCAAAAGGAAAACATAAACCAAGTAAAAGAAATTCTAAAAAAAAGAGAACATGTAATATATATATATATATATATATATATATATATATATATATATATATATATATATATATTACAATTTAAGGATATAGCGTTCAGAATTATAACAAACGTTTAAAAAAATCATACCCACAAACATTATCATCTCTATGAATATAATGCACTTACATTCATTATTATTTTTTTTGTCGCTGTTTTTGTCGCTTTCTCTTTCTCTTTCTCCTTCTCTTTCTCTCTGTTCTATACAAATGATAAAACGCTTATAATAAAATATCTATGGTAAAGCATTTATAGAAATGGAAGAACAATAAAAAGAAAAAGAAGAAGAAGAAGAAGAAGAAGAAGAAAAAGAAGAAGAAGAAGAAGAATAAAGAAAGAACGAGGAAGAGGATTCCATAGAACCTGTCGCGATAGATATTGAAATATAGGTGTTAGTTTAACGATACCCATTTAGACGGGTGCTTTAATTCATCGATCAATGAGATACCATCGATCTTACTAACTGATCTAAGAGAATCGTACCAACTTCTCATTTCCATACTGGTACAAGCGTAGAGTAAGCTAGTAAACTAACCGATCATAAACGTCTGTAACTTCGAATATATTTATAATAGTAATCGGTTTTACTTTCTTCAGTCTCTTTTTGCATCTCTCTTTCTCTCTCTCTCTCTTCCTGTCTCTTTTACTGTCTATATTTTTTTTTCCTTTTTTTTTTGTTTGTAATGTTGAATCAGGAGAGTTACTCGTCATAAATGTTCATGGTAATACCTACTTCAATACAGATACCCACGCGATAACGCGGTAAATCAAAGGTGGTATAGCTTGAGGTACCAGTTTTCACGATAAACATCGCGTAAACGCGCGTGTCTCGCGTAATCGCGACCGCCTCTCCATTCACATAGTTCAGAAGACCTCTCTCTCTCTCTCTCTCTTCTCTATCTGTGTATCCGTTGCATTTCTGAAAAAGAGATAAAGAAAGTAAGGAAAGAGGAGGAAGTGACGTGTAAAATGAAATAAGCTTTGACAGGTAGTCCCTCGTATTGGATAAACGAAAACGTATGTTCCATTAAAATACCCGAGACTATCTATCGTTCTCTCTCTCTTTTTTTTCTTTTTTTTTTTTTTTTAGACTGACTTGCTATAATAATTCATATGCCGTTCGTGGAATTGCTTTTGAAATAATAATACGAAGTTCTTTTAGGGCTTAATTAACCACGTCTAAGAGAAATTTCTTCTACAGTCATCTTTCATTCATTAATTATCATATTGAAAGAGAGTATACGTATAGGCGTACAAGGTATTCCGCGTAACAATCGTCACGATTTTTCATGCACTTCCAATAGTAGAACGAAGAGAGACGTTTTCTATTTTTTTTTCTTTTCTTTTTTTTTTTTTTCTTTATACAAAATAATCATCGATAATGCTCGATCGTGAAATTATAAAAATTAATCGACAATATTATGTTCGTTCGATTAAAAAATTGAGGTAATTTTTAAACGGCGTCGTATAATCTTTTCTACGCTTTATTGTGGGGTGTAACATCGAGACAAATTTTTTATAAATACCCTGTATAATGTATTTGTAGTATATAAATGGAGTTTATTATTATGGAGTTAACCATTATCGAAACATTGTATTTCAGATATATTTACCCTAAGATAACTCACCTGTGATTCTTGGACCCATCATCGATCGTAACGTTTGTCAAATAATGTTTTATTACGAACAACGACAAAAGGAAAAAAGAGAAAAGAAAAGAAAACAAAAAAAATAGAAAATATGTTTCATTTATTTATTTCCACCCTTCTATTTTTTTCGTTCGCCGTCAGTTTTGCCCTTAGCAAAAAAGAACCTTGGACGGACGCGTTTAGAAAAGGTAAGACCGTCTACTCTCGTCTCGGTACTTAAGCTTTCTTTTCTTTTTTTGTTTTTCTCATTTTCTGTCTTTTTTTTTTTTTCTTTCTTTTATCTTATTTTTTCCTTTTTTCTTTTTTTTTTTTTCCTTTAATTCCCCTCTTAAATAGCAATTATCGTGCTTTCCAGTTTTAGAGATAACTCACCCCTCTAACCTTCTACGAGAGTTGTAAAACAATCGACTCCTTCTTTCGGGCTGTATAAAGCGCCTTACGCGCGACCGGTCTTTAAATCGATCCGAGGAAAAACTTGCTCCTCGAGTAAGAAGAAATAAGGGAGGGAGGGAGGGGAGAGGGAAAGAGGAGGAGGAGGAGGAGGAGGAGGAGGAGGGATAGATACGGTAAAGGTACGTTGGCTCGTTTTGTCCTGACGATATCGGCAGAGATAAAGGAGAAATCGACGGAACTCCAATGCATCGATCGCAACAAAGGACGCGCACGCGCCGATTCGAAATAGATTATACCGGGTGGACCCGGTACAATTGCGATTATTTTTATTCATTCGAAGAATCGTCCTTTTTCTCCTTCTTCTTCTTCTTCTTCTTCTTCTTTTTCTTTTTTTCAAGAGTCGTCATTAAATAAATTATCTATCTGCGTGTACCGCGACGGTAAATAAAAATATTTCAAGTTCGTTTAAGGAGAAAATAAAGATAAGGCATTTGCGGATACATACATGATTCACTTTGTATGTAAATTCAACGGAACCTAAAAAATTTTATTATTATTATTATTATTATTATTATTATTATCATCATCATCATCATCATCATCATCGTCATCATCATTATTATTATTATTATTATTATTCCGTATATTTTATCAAATGCAATATTACTCGATCGTTTAAAGCAATTTAATGTTTAACGTTATAATGTTTTAATGTTGTTAATGTTATTAATGATCAATGCATAAAAACTTTTAGCCCAGTTGTCAAGATAAAATTGACAGATAAATAAATATAGAAAAATTGTTCCTCGAATAGAATAAGATACCTGTATTACATGGTCATTAAATTGATTCGTAATAAATAAACGCAGCGCCGGTCTGACGTGCGATTATCTTTCTTTTCTTCATCTTATTTAATATTCTCACAAAAAAATATTTAATAATAATTATTATATCCTATATACGATTTACTTTCTCCCACTCTCTATCTCTCTCATTATGTTATTTGAATCAGTAATCGTACATCTAAGCTTAGCTTAGATCTCTGTATCCCGACTGTAATTAAATGTTATAACAACGACTTTGTAGAACGTAAGTATATATTAGTAAAATACCGAAACGAAACTTTCACTCTACCGTTAGAAATAGTTAAGAGATAGTTAGATAAACAGATAGATGGAGAGAGAAAGAGAGATAGAGAGAAGGAGAGAGAGAGAGAGAGAGAGATAAAGAAAAGAATTTTGCTGATAAATGTCTAGTAGTGGGATGAAGGGTCACGAAAAGGGCTGACTTTACGAATAAATATGATTAGGGAAGACAGCTGAGTAAACGATCGATGCGATCTTGAATCTAATCGTACGGATACTCTGTTCCGATCGAGCGAACGGTCGGGTTAGCGAAACACTTGGAAAGGCGGCTCAAGGCTCGGCTAGCCTTGGACGCGTTAGATTGTCTAATATTCGAGCTTCGAGTAAATGCTATGTTGTTGGCGGCTTAGGACAAAAATGATTTCGTTGTTTACAGAATTTCCCGATCGTTTAACATTTAAAATCGTTATTTTCGAGATTTCTGGAATAAAAGAAAAATAAAAAGAAGAAGATGAAGAAGAAGAAGAAGAAGAAGAAGAAGAGGAAGAAGAAGGTGAACGAGACGATAAAAATGATATCTAATCGTATTCTAATCGTATTTTAAAGAAATTAAAAACGGCACGTTCGATCGAACAACAACGACGTCATAGTACTCGCGTCATTTTAATCGACGTAACCAATTTTGATCTCCAACAAAATGCACATCCGCTTGGTCTTTATAGGGATAAGAACTTATAAGCAAACTTGTAAAACGTGTATCTTGCCTTTAAACCCGACGTCGTTACTCGAATGCTCAACGCAAGTGATATAACACGTCAACTTAACTAACTTTCATTTACAATATCTTGATAATTCTGAAATCTCAATTTTTCGTATTTCGTGAAGTAATTTTTTCTTTTGTTTATTATTTTTTTTTTTTTTTTTTTTTTTTTTTTATAGCAATTGCAAGGGAACAAAAGATATTTTTTTTCTCTCCAAAGGTTGAACAATTATTCTTCTAAAAGTCAACGATCCTTCTTTTCTTTATTTCGCGAACGTAACCGTAGCTCGAGTTTGAAATGAAAGATACTATAATGTGAACAGATAAAGAGGAAGAGGGGAAAAAAAAAAAGATAAAACTTATAAATCCGATCGAATAAATATCTAATAGATTAAGATCCATTGCGTCCTCGATAGGGCCGTTATCTTTGAAGGGTTAATATATAAAAATCGATTGCCCGTGAGCGAAACTTTCTGCGTAAAGTTTATTCGAGCGTCTAACGCGTACTTGTTAGTCGTGGCTAATGAAGTGCTCCTAGTGTCTGCGAAGTTTTAGCAACAGCTTGCTCGTGCGGAACACGCTTTTCCCGACTACGAGAGCTCGAGACAGCAGATAAAGATACTTGGAGCTTTTGTCGATCGTTTCTCGTAAAAAGAAAAGATAAATGAACGGTCACATTAGACGAGCAAAGGATAATTGTACGAAAGAGTTAATTAATAATTACAGATAATAATTAACTAAAATGATATTTGACAGCTGTTCGGTATCACCGTATTAACGCAATAAGATTATCTCGTTACATATTATTTTACATGACATTAAATAACATAACTTACTTTCTACGAGTTTCTAATATAAAAAAAAAAAAAAAAAAAAAAAAAAAAGAAAAGAAAAAGAAAAAAGGACGAATCGATCGATCCAACATAGAAAGCGTAAATTGGTATTGACAATCATTAACCAAATACCATTTCACGTTTCTTTGTCCCATTCAATTTTTGATCGAAAATCGATTCTATAACTCGATTGTGAATCACGTAAAATATTGACCGGGTTAAAAAAAAAAAAAAAAAAGAGAGAGAGAAAAATAAAACGAAAGGAAAAAAGAAAAAATAACTGCGATATTATCTATCAATCGTGTAAAATTATTTTCTATGGTTGTCAATATCGATACCATAGCCTGGTAATGTCGATTTGAAAATATCAATTCGCATGGAGTGCATTGATCTCTTTTTTTTTTTTTTGTTTTTTTTTTCTTTTTAATAAAAAAGGAAAGAAAAAGAAAAGAGAATGAAAACTCCACGCTCTTCCTTTAATAGCACGGTAATACTTAAAAATTTACATAAACAATTACGATCGTGCGTTACACGTTACATTAGTTCTACTCGAGTTATTAAGCAATTGGAAATTTATCGTTTGCCAACGTAACTATTGCAAGAACTTCAAGTAGACACGATATCTTAGTAAAAAAAACAAAAAAAAGTCACTTGAAAAGTGTAAGAAAGAAAAGGTAGGATATAAGTTGTCCGTCGTGTGATACACGTGCGTACGCACACGTGGATATATATATATGTGTGTGTGTGAGTGTGTGTGTATTTATGTACACACACACACACAACATTCATGGGTTATGACATAACCGTGTAATGCATGCGTTTAAAGGAGACCATCGAGGAGACGAGAGCGAGAGCTCTCTTACGAGGGAAAGCATTGCTCACTTTCACCGTTCACGCGGGCTTTTACAATGTAATGCGAGGTACATCGTGCTAAAATAAGGCTTTCGTTTAATCTTTTTCATTTCTATCTTTCTTTACCTCCCTCTATATCCTTCCCTATTTTTTGTTTTCTTTCGTTTCTCTACACATAAACATATACACATTAATTTTATTTTTATTTCGTTTCGACAAAGTAATATTCAGAAACTTGACCGATATCAGAAACGTTTACTATCCAAATCCGTTGAAAATATGAAACGTACTTGTTATTTTTCTCGTTACTTCACCTTATGAATCATCTTCGAAAAATTGATTTGAAATGTGTATTTTAATTTGGTCATTGCGCATATAAACTTTTTTCTTTTCTTTTTCGTTTATCTTTTCCTATTTTTTTTTTTTTTTTTTTTTTTTTAATACTTTCGTCGAGATTTTCGTAATTTATCGAAATTTATCGATAAAATAGCTCAGTTTGCATAATATGAGTATAATTCACACATATGCAATAATATTATAATGGTATTGAATATAAAAGGTATGTTAATACACACGCACACCTATATACGTTTTATAAAGATGTGTTAACGATAAGTATATTTGTTCGATTATCGAATCCTCCTTTAATATTATACTTACTCGAAGTGCTTTTGCAACCCGCGAACCTACATCGCGAACTTACGTAATTCTTCTCTCGGAAGACGCTTTGTCCTCGAAGGTTTTTTTTTTTTCATTTTCAATCACTTCAACGACACGGAACTCTCTCGCAGGTAATATAACCCGTATTCTCGTCGAAATTGACTACGACCGACGAACTCATTGGAAACTTTTAGTATAATAATTACGCTGATTACGTTTCGATCACCGTAATAAGATCGATCAAATAATCCTCGTAAAGTTTCTGGTAAGGTTCGTAAACGTTAAAATAATTCCAAGATCGTGTCTATTTCACACAAATAATCCTTATCGTATAAACGCGTACATACATTGGTTTCGATTGTTACATTCTACGTAATACGATCAAGCAAAAACTCCTTTCAAGTTTCCGTTTAATATTCGTTTGTTTATATTATCATTTCTTAAAGATCGCACGAAGAATTCTTACCATATACACACACGTATACCGTATAAAATAATGACAATTCATATAATAATTTATCGATATACGCATTTATAAGAATCTCTGCAATTTTTTTGCGATTTCACTTAGGACATTGGAAACTTTTCTTCGTCCCTTAAAAATCACGGTATTAAAACGCTCGTTAATGTTAAAGCGGCGCAATGTAAAATAAAATTCAATCGAAAATTTTAACATACACATGGAAACGTATCGAAACGAGTTCCATCAACGTAGAGTACCATTACGTATTACCACATTCGATTATAACGATTACTTCCACTTTTTCGCGGATTCACATCGACCATGTGTTACGACAAAACCAAGAAAATAATGAGCAATGATCTACGGAAAAGGACAGGAAGTCTCGTTCTTACCTTTCTTCTTCGTTCTCGACTTCGTGGAGGTCGAACTTTTATGGTAATCGTTATGGAGAAAACTCATGGACATGAGACGATGTATCGGAAAGGTCACCGTGAAGATTTTTCCGATTTTTATTAGTTCCAAAAAAAAAAAAAGAAAAAAATATGAAAAGAAAAGAAACGTAAAGACGCACTGATTTCCCGCGGGAGCAACTTCGTAAGTTTCGTTGAGGGAACCCTTGGTTACGCACTTGTTCTCTTTCTTTCTCTCTTTCTCTCTCTCTCTCTCTCTCTCTCTCTCTTTCTATTTTCTTCTTTCAACGATGCGTCTGATGCTTCGGAGAATCTGCATATCGTTCGCGAAGATCGTTGAGATCGATCGGACCTTTCGATTCTGCAAATGGCATCCCGATCGATACGACTTTTAAACGTCAACATTGCCACACACATACAAACCTAAAGACATACATATATACATATATCCTTTTGACGTACATACGTATTATTGGCTACCAATTACCGAGTGACATGGAATTACCATTCTTTTTGCATTCGAACTTAACCGATAACGATTTATTCGAAATTAAGCTTACATCGTGATCGTCTCTCCTCGCATTCTCTCGTTCTCTCACACACTCTTTCTACTTTTGGAAGAAAAGAAAAGTAAAATAAAAACGATGATAAAGTTTAAGCCCTGTCAATTTTTCTTTTCTTTTCTTTTCTTTCTTTTTTTTTTTTTTTTTCTTAATCTTTACAATTACCGCGTGCAATTAATTTCTCAATAGTCATATACCGACGTATCATTCGTCCGATGTGTCTCCCTTCAAGTAATAAGTTATCCTGATTATTATACCGTCAATCTTTCATTCTCATTGACTGCATTTCACCATAATGATTTATTATTTAACTTCTCATCTCATCGTATATACTAATTTTCGATACCGTGCGATTAGATTTTCAAGTATGCTTATAAGTATAATGTATCTATCGCACGTGCGTTCCTCGAAATTACTCGCTTTCACGTCCGATCATTCATTTCGTATTTAATAATAAGCCCTCTTCTCGATATATTTGTTAATTACAATGTAAAGAAAAGAAAAGAAAAGAAAAGAAAAGAAAAGAGAAGGGGAGGGGGAGGGAGGAAAAAGAGAAATGAATAAAAGAAAGAAAGAGAAAGGTAGAATGAGAAGAGAGATCTCTTTTTATCGAACGTTCAATAACTTATCCATCTCTTTTCCTTCCCATTAAGACAACTTTGTAATAACAGTCACCGCAAAGTAGTTATTCACCTTGCAATTTCCGATGATCGAAGTCATTCGAAAGAAGCAACACGTCAACGAGCGCACGTTCCTTTTTTCTTTTTGTTTTTATTTTTCCTTTCATATCGCACGCTGAAACCTTTCACTTCTTTTCTTAAACGCATCCGAAAGATTGACAATATTTCTTTTCTCTCTCTCTCTCTCTCTCTCTCTCTCTCTCTCTCCCTCCCGTTTCTTCTTTTTTGTAATTCTCTTTTTTTTTATTTCTTTTTTCTTTTTTCTTTTCCTTAAGGAAATCGAGTAAAAGCTCGCCATTTCGTCTATATAGCATGACAGGTCGATACATATACACACGTGTATGTAAGTACATACATATGCACAAAGTATACCTTCAAACACGATACGTAAAGTAAGGCGGGCACTTTCGAATTGCATAACCGCGGCCCGCGCCTTCATTCGGTTATGTCAGAAGAAAGTTGCCGAGAGCCTGCCTGGGAAATGTAGGTAGGTAGGTAAGCATAAGTCTCGTACACAAATACGTACATGCACGCACACATACATACATACATACTCACACACACACACACACACACAACGAGTCAGTATATATGAGCACGAGCGTACACCCGCCTCAGGCTTTGCCACTACTTCTCTTTAAACATTATAAATAAACGTGATAACTCTATCACGATGGGCTAAACGACTATAACACCTCGACACCCATGCATCAAAATAATCTTCAATCTTGTTATATCCTTTCTCTTATTATTTATTTACTTTCTCGCCGACTTAGTTTCTTTAAATCATCGAACGCGTACGATTCTCTACTAAGTAAAATATTTATTCGAGATCGAATAGGATCGAGTTTTGATCTTACGATAAATTCGAATTTTCACGATTGATTTAGAATTTCCCATTTAATTTTTAACACTTCGAATAACGATCGACGATCGATCTTCATTTGTACAAAAAGTAAGTGATCAAAAAATAATATTTAATTGATATTAATAGTATTACTATTAATGGTTCAAACTAACACGTTATATTATTTATATCTGTTATTATTACTTAGTAATTTTATGTTTAACTACACACACGCGCGCGCACATTTAATACTTACGTGAAACAATATTTATTCGTTGTCATTTTAATAAGAAATATTTTTGTCCGATATCAATATTCTTTATCCAATAACAATTGAATGAAACGAACTGCGTAAATCGTTTGACAAATTTCATACGTCGATATATATTTGTAATAGTACAATATTATGAAGAACTTGACGAAAATGTCGAAATATTTGTAAACCCCTTAATCTTAAGTGGGCTCCTACGTGCGTTATTGACAATTTCGTACGATCTGTTACACCGTAAGATCGTAAAATTTCTTTTTACGCACGGAAAGGATCGGTAGGAGGTCAAAAAAGGTAAGGGAGAAGGGAAGGTCGCGACACCTGAAGGACGATCGGATTCGTGTACCTGTTTCACCTCACCAAAACACAATTAACCCCCCGCGGAGGGGCAAAAGGGTCCCCTTCTTTAGTCGCTCGCCAAAAGGGAGAACGTTCCTGCTTCAGTGGCACGCGACCCGTTTGATTTACGAGCCGATTTGCATTTTATTTTTGGCCCTTCAATCCATCTCCTCTCACACGAAGCATCTATCCAGTACATACACCTTGTTTCCCTTTGTTTTGGCCAATACGATCCGTTACACTGACGTCATCAAGAAAAGCCGACTCTTCCAAGGTCTTCACGGTTGCATGCAAATCGTAAATTCTTTTTTCTTGAACTTTTTTCTCTGAAGAAACAAGGTCACTGGTGCAAACCTTCTCCCATTCAACGACGCTTCGAGTTAAATCGATTTTTGTAACATCCTACCGTATTTCTTACTCGTACACGTATTTTATTTTTCCTTTTTCCTTTTTCTTTTTCTTTTTCTTTATATACCTTTAGATACCTCGAAAATATACAGGAATACTCGTGCGATTATTACTAATAATATATCTATGCGGGAATAGGTACATTTACTTTAAATGGTACTTTTAACACGTCTTAAATATTTTTCAATAGTTTTTTTCATGAAGGATAATAAGGAAAAAGAAAAGCAAAAAGAAAAAGGAATGTATTATATAGTTTGAGCAATTGATAATAATGCAAAAATAAGGTAGAATAGCTGACGGAAATATTTGAAGTAATGAAGTAGATATGCACATTTTTAATGACACTTATTTATAATATAGTTTCGTTATAACAAACGGCACAATCTTATGGTATTTTTTATTGATAGTGTATTACGTATAATATTGTCTTGCGAAATTATATCTTTATAGTCTTTGTAAGAAAACATTTTATATATATATCCAGTTGTAATATTGCTTTCACGATGTTAACATTGTAGATTAACAAAGGTTCGTAAATATTATATATATATATATATATATATATATATATATATATACACATACATACATACATTTTGTTTTAGTTTTAAAGACATATGGCTTATCGACTTAGTTTTAGTGGCTCGTAAGCGATAGTCTTAATTATGCTTTTCTTCAACTTTGTAGAACATATTCTACGTTGCTTCAACGCTACTGCCTTTATCGACGCATATTTCGTTTATGGGCCATATAAATTACAAGGAAAGTGTTATCAGTGTAATATTTTGCAACACACATGAGTCAACCAAATTTTGCTGCCCCCTTCTCTAAAAATAAATATACATATATTTTGCAACGTGATAGTTACATAAGAAAGTATTACACTTAGAAATTTCAATGTTCCTTAATGTTTTTTAATCGCCCGACGCCATATCAGTAGACTTGAAATTAGTTGCATATCAGATCGACTAAAATTACGATGCACCGTTTTACCTCGTGCCACAAAGTAGATGAGTTCGCATGTAGATACCAAATAAACCGTTAAGTTTAACTTTTATCGCAACAAAAAAAAAAAAAAAGAAAAAGAAAAAGACCAGCTTGACAACTTCCGATCAGCACAGTTTGAAGTACGTCCCTTACGAAGTCCAACAAATGGAAACTTCTTTTCTTTTTCTTCATGATCGATAACCTTTCTTGACTACAATCCCTCGCTTAGGAGTTTCACCTTATAAATCTATCTTTGTTTTCAACCATTATCACGCATTACTATATTATGCTCCTACCACTAATTTTCTCTTTTAATAATTATACTCGTTTCGTTTATATGCAATTTATCTTCATTATACTATTTTAATATGTTATATTATATAATAAAATAATTTATAACAATATTGACACCTTTTAGAAAGTAAAGAATTTCTATGAAATCAAAATATCTTCAACCTTTGCTAAACTCTTCTTTTATTTATTTATTTTTTTTTTCTTTTATTTCATTTACAAAAGTTTCGATCGAATCGATTTGACTATTTCGTTGTAATCTTTAAACGTCTATTATGAAACAATGCTTATCATTTTGAAAGCGTTCAAGGGAACCAATCGGAAGATTCTTAGAAAAGTTAGATGCAATATTTTATTTGATTTGGCTCAAATCAAATCAATGCTTTTCTATGAAGCATTCAAAATGTTCAACAATATTGAGAAATTTCATATCTATTACAAGTTAAAACGAACGAACATCATTCACGATACTGATTGCATAATGCATTTCCTGTAATAGTATGAAAAAAAAAAAATATAATATATATATATATATATTATAAAGCCGGCGTTTATGTAAATTGTTCGAAAAAAAAGTGAGGAATTAGAAGGTCAAATGGACGTTGAAAAAAAAAAATATAGAATTTTCATAGTTGCTTACGTATTTACTAAATGTTTATCGGTCATTGCAAAGCATTTTCTAAGATTATCGGTACGAACGTTATACACGTTTATCGTATCAACATCGTTTGCTTTCGAGAGGCCGAGACTTGATCGAAAGAAAGTGGCCCGTTCGGTTTTATCTCGACTACTCGTATCACGAGTTTACCTAAGCTTATCCTCCTCTGTATGCAACCTAATTTCAAGCAACATTGTGTATATAGACACTCGCTTTAATTATTACCTAGTTTTCTATTGCACGAATTTGTGTAGTCGCACGTCATTAAACGAAGAACTTATCTACGACGACGCATAACTATATTGAAAATATGTACTTCCATGCTCGTAAATAATATACATTATATATACGGATAGATAGCAAGAAAGAACAAAAAAATCATAAATGTTTAATATCAATGTAATGCAAATACGAAAAGAAGAAAAAATGAAAATGATTATATGGGTGTGTGCGTACACTTATCTCTCTCTCTCTCTCTCTCTCTCTCTCTCTCTCTCTCTCTCTCTCTCTCTCTCTTTATTGCAATTGTATATTTTCTACATTTATCAATATTTCTTAAACATTATACCAATATATATATATATATATATATATATATATATATATATATATATATATATCTTGTTATGTTATAATAGTGAGAATAGAAATCGGTCCTCCAATAAGACGACTTGGAATATAGATAACGGCCGCCTTAGTCGATCGGTAAATATCCCCACGGGAAAAAGAAAAGGACGGAGAGAGGAAGAAAAAAGAAAAGAAAAGGAAAGAAAAGTAAAGAAAAAAAAAAAAAAAAAAAAAAAATGAAGAAGTAAAAATACGAGAGAATCGTGGTGAAGTCTATCGGACGGCCATTTGAACTAGGTCAAAAGTTGGTTGTTGGTTCGTTGGTTCGTAGTCGAGACTCGGCGGCCGATGTCGACGAAGAATCAAAGAGAGGACGAAATGGGTCAGCGCCGGAAACGATGTCGAAACGACGACGAATATCGCGCGAGCTCGCGCGTCTAGCCGCCGCGCTTTCTTCGCGACCTTCCTTCTCCTCGTCTATAAATACTATTCCCTCTATTACACTACTATACGCCCATAATACGCGCTCACACGCGTGCGAGCACACGGAGCAAAGCGAGCCTATCTCGTTCGTTCGCGCGACGATTGTTTCGAAGCGAAATATAGGTCGGCGCCTAACGCACCAACCTCTTACTTTCCTCCGCTCTCTTCCGATAGTAATAGTCTCTCTCCCTCTTTCTCTCTCTCTCTCTCCCTCTCTCCCTCTCTCTGTCATTCTTCCTCTTTCTTTTTCTCTATCTAACAATAGAGATAGGAAGGGGTATGTAACGTATTCCTTTAAATTCTTTTATACGTTCGGCTAGCTCCGATTGGGAGACGCTTCTTGTGTAAAATTAATATTTTCATGCATCGAGCGATTCCTTCATGATCGACAATTTTTACTACGTCCTTTTTTTTATTTTTACCCCCTACTCTCTTCTTTCGTAATTAAATCGATCGAATGTACGTACGTGTGTAGGTACGCGTGTGTCCCGTTTACGAAAGTTGCCCGTGTAAAAGTCTGGAACAAATTGGAATTAACGTTGTCACTTGTAATCCTTACATTTTAACGTTCAACTACGGGGAAACGAAAACGATCCGTTTCTTCTTCTTTACGTATAGGATCATTCGGGTACTATTAATTGTAGGATGATAACAGATGCATGGATGTAGTTTCGATTATAGAACGAACACGTTGTCTATTTCCTTTTTCCTTTTCGATCACGAATGAAAGATGTATTATTTAGGGAATAGTAATAAATTCAAGGACACTTTCACTTCGTGCAAGAAAAGTAATGGACATATTGTGGATGGCCATGGTAAAAGGGTCAAGCCTGAATACCTGTTTTGAATGGCTACAATTTTTCTAAAGGGTTCAAGTCTTATTTCTTCTTCTTTTTCGTAATTTTTTTTTTCCTTTTTTTTTTTATTTACAAATGCCTATATACGCGTTCGTTGTTACGTAAGTTGCAGGAACGATATTATTAGTGAGTCACAGACTGGACTAATCTCTAGACAGCTGCCTTTGCCAAATGTTCGAACGATGTTTCAAACGCTTTCTTCTTCGACTTCTTCTTCTCCTCTTCTTCCTACCGACCTTCCCCCGTCTAAAAATAATACACTTCGCAAATGCGAGTTTGTGCAATTGTATCTTTACCGCCGAAGTAGGCCGACATTTCGGTCGCGAATGTAACATACAAATTTTCCAGCCTTACGTCGTCCATCTTCGAGTACCCATGTTTGTGAGTAAACATTGTAGTAAACAATGTTAGATCGATCAAATAGATATTCAATATATATAAATATATGTGTGTGTGTGTGTGTGTGTAAGATAAATTAAAAGATCAGAAATTCGATGAAAACGATAATATTAATAATAATGAAAATGATTGGAAAGGCAGGATACATAATGAATTAACAAAGGTAAATTGATTACATCGAATTCAAGAGTAATTTGTACGATTGATCCATCTAACGTATCCCGACAATATAAAACATTTGTATAATACTAACGCGTTAGAAAATAAAACGAGAGGGGAATCTACGAGAGCGTATGTCATAATAAGAAATAAATCATAATGAAAAAACGAAGAAACGATGGTTATCAAGAAGAAAAATAATGTGGGTCGTATCACAAAGAGAGAAAAATAATGTTCGGACCTTTCTTCGTGGCCTTCCACCTCCCACCACCCTACCTTCTAACTCCTACCTCCTACCGCCTACCTCCCACCTCCCATCTCCCACTCGAACTACTTTCCTCTCTCACCCTTGCCCTTTTCTATAAATAGACACGAGTGCGATCGCGTAAACCCTGGCCCTCTCGGTCTCCAATTGCGACAGCGAGGCACGCAGCATATTGGATTGCGACAGGGTCGTAGTACCGTGTATTGCGTGGGAGGAGGTTTCCCTCTTTTCACTCCCCCAACACCCTTACCCACATATCTCCCTCCGCCACCTCCTTCACTCTGCCCTTTGTCCGGTCAACCTTTCCTCGCCTACTCACGGCCAAACCGCCAACGACTACTTTCCCTTTCTTTTTACCAATCGCTTACCGCCGTAACTACTCGTACGCAAGTAGTACATATGATTTACGCAAATTCGAACTATTTTTTTCCCTTTCTCTTCTAACTTTCTTTTTCTCCATTTTCCTTTTCAACGTTACGGCAATCGCGATTATTCAATTCCTATCCAAATCAATTTCGTACGTAATTGGAACGCTCAATAAGATTACGATTATTCGATTAATAAAATTCGCAATGTGCGTACGTAATTGTCATATGATAATAAATTGATTGTGTTCGTGATAATCGGATCATTGAGAAAAATTGTTTATTTTGACGAAGTTATTATCTGACGTAACGATTCGTTAAAACCAGAGTTCGGATACTACGAAGTAAGGATACTTTTATGAATAACTTTCTTAGAGTTAGCTGTGATGATTCCGCCGAGATCTTCGTGTTTATCGCCCTTCGGACGTTGAGAGCACGAAGATCGGGATGCGTCTGCCGATAGTTTCACGAAAGACGGAGTAGGAGAATCCTAAGGAAAGGGGGAAATCTGGAGAGGGAAAGGGCGTGGTCGTCGGAGAGTGGGATGAGCCTCCTTCGAATTGCAATGATACTTCTAATGTATAATAACAATACATACCTAAAAACACGGGCGCGCGCGCGCACTGTGATACAACGTTCCTACTACTTATAATGATCAAGCGTTAATTGTGGTAATGGTGATAATGATAGTAATGATAGTGATATGAACGTTAGTGCCGATAGGTGGTAATAGAATTTTTCTGTTTTTTTTTTTTTTTATTTTTTTTTTTTTTCAAGATTAAATCTATTCTATTCAAACGGTATTATGAATTATGTTCGATGAATGTAATTATAACGTTCAAATATTCAACGAACGTTTAAAGCGTTACCTATACGCTATATTTATATATTCTCTCTTACCATTAGCGGTAAATGCTCAGATCAAATTCTTCGATGGCAGATAAAAAGATAAAAAAGATATAATGTTAAATTAACAAAGGTGTCTATCAATAGATCACGAGATACAGATTTAACACGCTCGTTAAGCTTTTATATTCCGGTGTCTGTATCGGTGAATATCGGTAAACCTCGTAATTATCTATGTCGTTGTGTGACGCGATATCGAGCAAGTCAAATGGGACGCGGTAATCGCGAGAGATCTTTTAGATACAACGTGTCTCGTAAGGTACTCGCGTGCGTGCGATCTACCCTTTTACGTTCGATTATCGATAAACTCGAAGTATTCCCGATGTATACAGAAGAGACCTGCGTGTCACGTTCAACGATAGGAACACGATTCGAATGTTTCACGTTAGACGAATTATCTGTAAAAAAGAAAAAATATTTTCTTTCGATGAGAATCAATTTCGTACGTGATGTTTCACGATTGGATCGAATCATCGATCAATAACATTTCGTTCGAGCGAAATTTTATAACACGTATGACAAAGTCAATCTTTATTTACAAATCTCATTACGTTGAACGTGGCCTTCGTTTGTAAATGGAAACTTTATCACACCCAAATATGTCATTTTTAAGGAACAAGTGTATCTCGAATCACTAAATAATTTCTGTTAGAGAAAGAAAATGAAAATTCAACTTCATTTGGAGTCAACGGTAATGAATTAAAGGATTATTTTAAATGGTATATATTTTCTTTTGTAAGATAATGAAATTTTAATAAACTTTTTCTTACGGAGTAATCGTCACGGACGATGTTCTTGATTGTGTTTCTCAATAAATCGATAAGTAAAGTTAGTCTTTGCGATCGGATCGTCACGAAATCGCTCGCGACACGTCGATAAATAAACGTATCGAGGGTGCTATCGATACATCCGCGCGTGATTCCGTGTCGAAATCGCGAACGTGAGCGCTTTCATAAAATAAAAATCGTATGGAACGCGTCCGATTTTAGAAAGCGATCGACGGTTTACCTTCTTGCGACACTATCAAAATCTTTCTATTCGACATCGCGTCTCTCTGCCGGCCAATGCCAATGTCGTTTATCATTTCAACCATAATTTCAAATCAACGGGTATCCGATAATCAAACGTTTAAATGGAAATTTATATTTCCAAGATTTTTCAAAATTTATTATCTAAATGTTGTGTTTACGAAAGATACGTCGCACATATTCTTTTTCTTTTTTTCTTTTTTTTTTTCAAAACGCTATGAAAATAATAATGCAAAGAGTGCCATTAAGAAATTCATTGTTATCGTCAAACTGCACAATTTAAACGTTATAAATGTATTTAATTCTTCGAACGAATTATACCCATATTATGTGAAAAAATAAATTCACCTCTTCGTGCCACCCTCTCCCCGTCTTTTATCATTCTCCTTCGTATTTAAGTTAACGAAGGAGCTACGGCGAAATTTCGAAATTAGATTTACTTAAGAACATGACGAAAAGGAAGCATCACGAAATTCAAGTTCCTTGTTACGAGAGCAATTAACAAGGGTGGTGGCAGGTTGCCGCGGACGAAATAGATAGAGAGAGATAAAGAAAGACGAAGAAGAGTTGGATAGAACGAAAGAGAGAAAGAGCGAGAGAAAGAGAGAGAGAGAGAGAGGGAGAGAGAGAGAGAGAGAGAGAGAGAGAAAGAGAGAAAGAGAAACATTGGTGCTCGACCTTAACTCTCCAAGTTGTAACGAGAGTGTCGCTTCTAAATGCGTCGTTTGCGACACTCTTTGGACCCTGTTAGAGCAAGCTAGTACAAGCGCTAGACGCTTCTACGAGACCGAATTAACCTTGTTTCGACGCTCCATAAGAACGATCTCGAGGCGGAAAGTCGTAACATCCTTAGACGTCCAAGAAATAGAGCGAAAAAGAAAATTCATTCATTTGTATAGCCCAATTTCATTTACAAAATTCACTTTATTACAGTCAAATTTCGTTACAACCGTACTAATCTAATCGCAAAATAAAATGTAATGCAAAATAAAAGTCCCCCCAAAAAAAAAAAAAAAAATAAAAGAATAAAATGGAAGAAAAATAAGACGATTGACTGTTCAAATACAAATATCGATTTTAATGAATTAAGGATCTGCATGTATACTTAAGAATCTGCATAAAAAATGTACATATCAATAAGGTGTATATCAATGGATCCGTACTATAGTATCGTTGATACTATTTATAGTAAATAAGATACCATTGATAGAAAATATTTATAGTAGTTTATCCACAAGTCTTCTTATTCGAATATATTCTTATATAATCGTTAGATAACATTTATGATTGTTATATGGATCAATTAAAACGATTCAACTAGCGCTTACGTGTTATATAAAATGGAAAAATTAAAAAGGAAAAAAAATTTTTCTCTCATTCCTTTTTAAACACGTCGAAATAATAACAATTATGTGATATAATAAAGATTTGCAAAACTCATAATGTGATAATGCTTCGAAGCTAATAATTATTATACCGGCATCGTTTAAAAATAGGTAACGTTGTTGATACTTGAAGAAAAAGAGAAATAGATAAATAGATAGATAGAGAGAGAGAGAGAGAGTCATGATAAAACTTCTATACTTCATAGTAATCGTGTCCTTGGCTCACAGCGGTGGATTAATCATCGATTAGTCGGACGAGTCCACGCGAGCTAAACGATCTCTACTTTCGGAACGCAACTTTATTGGCCTCTCGTGTTTTCTTTCTCTCTCTCTCTCTCTCTCTCTCTCTCTCTCTCTCTCTCTCTCTCTCTCTCTCTCTCTCTCTTACGCTCTCGCTCTTCCTTTTTCAGTTACAGACGTTAAAACAGACGCTTTCAACGTGGCTGGGTTCTAAGCTAAATCTATGCATCGCCGTTGTCGAATGAATTTAACGATCTCAAGCTTTTCGGTATTTCGTGTCGACCATTCGAAGGCATTTCATTTTCAAAAATGCGTTTTCCTTTGCAATTTTGAAATAAAATGTCAATTGTACTTTAATATACGATACGATATAACTTATATTACAGAAAATTCACATGGAAATCTTATGGAAATAAAACAAAAAGTATTTAATCCCGTCGTTGTTCAATGAAATGATCGTTTTTTTTTTATCTTTTTTTCCTTTCGTTTCGTCTACTTCTTGCCCTCTCCCATCGGGTCCGCAGTAAATAATATTTTTTGTTGCCAAGTGTCAAAAGTAAATCCGACGTCAAAGTAGCAAAGATCGTGTAATAATGTTGACAGTGTAAAAAAAAAAAAACAACAACAAAAACTTACACGTGCACAAATAACGCGTTCGTTGCACAAGCGTTTAAAAGAAAATTTCTCCAAGGTGGCAATCGTCATTATAAATAAATCGAAATCTGTGAGGTGTTACACAAAAAAAAAAAAAAAAAAAATCTTTACCCCATCGATGAAATGTTTCTTACGTGTCCGACGCGATAAATAAACTTGACGTAAATATTTAAGAATCTCTAAGAAATTATAATATGTAAATGATAAAGATCGATTGACGATGATCCCTTCAAACAGGGGGAAATATGTTTTGACGTTATAAACACGTAATAAACAAGATTAAAGTATACCAATTGATCTGCAGAAGAAACTTGGTAGAACGAGAGGGCGGAGAACGAACTTGAACCGTAGGAGTATGCTGCTTCCTCGCTAGTAGCCTCTGTAGGATGAAAGAGAGAGAGAGAAAGAGAGAGAAAGAAAGAGAAAAAGAAAGAGACAGAGATAGAGATAGAGATAGATATAGAGGGCAAAGGCGAATCCTCAGCACTTTTAGCGGTCGCTCAGCAACTGTATAACGAAGAGAAGCCGGTGGCACGTAGCAAGGTACATAATAAGAATGACCACTATTATTTCGACACGGCTCTCTTGGTCGACCGGGTCGGCCTCCTCCGGCTTCTACGCATGGCGAGAAAGAGTGAGAGAGAAAGATTCAGAGAGAGAGAGAGAGAGAGAGAGAGAGAGAGAGAGGAGGGGTCCGCCATATTGGCGGCTTACGTAATCTTCACGAGCTCACGGCGCGCCACCGTCGACGAAACGAAATCGAAAGTAAGCAAACGTTCATAGCTTCGGAGTCTCCTCGTCTCTCTCTCCCCTTCTTTCTTTCTTCCTTTCTATCTTTCTTCCTCTTTCACTGCTACCACTGCCAACCACAGCATGTTCTGGCCGATTTCGAGCAGGAGAGGAGGAACGTTTCCTGTCCCACTCGACGCAGGAAGCGCCGACTCGAAGGAAGGCACTCTCTTTTTTATCGTGCTCGAGTAAACACGACGAGTGCCTCTCTCTCTCCCTCTCTCTCTCTCTCTCTCTCTCTCTCACTACCTCCCTTTCTTTTTATTTTTCGTTTCTCTCTCTTTCCCTCTCGCATAGCCTTTCCGTGGTATTCCAAAGGAGTAGATTCTCTAATCTCCGGTCTAGCGATTGTATAGGAAAGAGGTAAAAAAAAAAAAGAAAAAAAAAAAAATGTAAGAAATTAGTATGGTCCCTTAGATACATAGGCCTACTTAAATGCGAATTCGTTGGAAGGACTCGTTAGGATTTGGGAACTTTCGAATATACACTATACTTTCTCTTCCATTTGTAGATAGACCTTTGAAATCGAATCTTCTCCCTCGGCGTACGATTTGACTTTTTTTTTTTCTTTTCTTTTTCTTTTTCTTTTTTCCCCTGACGACGACGACGATTTGTTTCTCTCTCTCTCTCTCTCTCTCTCTTTCTTTTTTCCCCTTTCCTTGTCTTTATTTTATTTATTTATTTATTTATTTACTTACTTTCCTTCTTCTCGTTAATCGAACGTTCGTTCATTTCATTCCTATGGGCTTATACCGTAGCAGACGCGATAAAAGGAATTTTGTAATCGTTCGTGTTATTCTCTTTGGCCCTTTTTATCCTTCCTTCTCGCTCTTCTTCTTTCTTTTTCTTTCTCCGTGTTTTCTCAAGAGCGCGTAGCTGTCTCTCATCATAGGCGAAAGGGGGCCACGGGCCGAGACATCGATTTGGCCCGGACGAATTCGTCGAAAGCCGATCTATTTTCCTACGAGTCAGTCACTTGCCCAACCAATTGGCAAAATGCCATTCGTTGCACCTTAGCAGCATCTTCCTAACTTCCCGGACCTTGCTCCCAATTTCTCTCTATCTCTCTATTTCTCTCTCTCTCTCTCTCTCTCTCTCTCTCTCTCTCTCTCTCTCTCTCTATCTATCTATCTATCTCTCTCTCTCTTTCTCTCTCTTTCTTTCTCTCCCTCTCTCTTTCTCTCTGGCGCGAGGTGAGATCGCACAAATAGATACTCACATACGCCCACGGTTGAAAAGCTTACCAGCTAGTTCGCTTGTTTTCGCTTTCTGTTTTTCAAAGCATTTCCACTATCGATAATATATGTTGACATTATGAATACGTAACATTTATTTAAATATCGCTTCGTAAAAATTAATAGCCGATGAAATGATAATTTTATACTGTTGATATATATATATATATATATAATGTATTTGTTTATTCTGTAATTCTATCCCTCTTATTGTTCTACAAAAATTATATACGTATATTGACGAATAAAAGAAGACAATCTTTTTTATGGTAACAAAGAAATCTCTAACAATCACGTACAAACGAGTGTATATTTACGTATTAATTATTTATTAATATCTACGATATATATATATATATATATATATATATTGTTTTTTTAATATATATATATATATATATATATATATATATCTTTCACCCTTAAATAGAATTTTAAAAAGATCAAAAGAAACAAAGAAAGGAAAATGAAGAAAGGAAAACATGGAATTGTCTAAAATGACGGCGAACGATTTTTAAAGCGCTTAGCGCTCCCGAGCGGTGAAAGGTCTTCCGCGAGGTCGCTCGAGAAATCGCTCGACCGTCGAGAGAAAGAAAAAAAGAAGGTAAGAAAAACAGGGGAACCTTTTACGATAGCGAAGCGAGAACTTGTGCGAGCGCACCAAGCGATTCACGGTGATTAAAGCAGACGAAAAGATCGATAATATCATTTAATATCGTTTCTTCTTCCCCGATCATACATTTGACATTTGTATACGGCGAGATATAGATTATTTAAGATGTATAAATAAAAAAAGAAAAAAAAATTATACTAACTTACATTAAAAAAAAAATAATATATATAATAATTAATATAAAATATTTATATCGATGAACGCGAAATAATAATAATAATAATAAGAAGAAGAAGAAGAAGAAGTAAAATAATTATAAATCGTTCGGTTCACGACGAGACGCAATTCATACCTATTCACATTCTCGCATTCCTCGTAAAAGTCGTAAAAGAAAAAAAAAAAAAAAGAAAAAAAGAAAAAAGGAAAAAAGAAAAGTGTAAGAAAGTGTAGCAAACGAAGAAAAAAAGAAATGAAAGGATTTTCGCTTCCATTCTATTTGTTAGGGTCACCCGTCATAAGCTGTTGAGGAAAGAAAAAGAGGAAGAAGAAGAAGAAGAAGAAGAAGAAGAAGAAGAAGTAGTGGTAGTAGTAGCAGTAGTAGTAGTGGAAGAAGAAAAAAAGAAGGATGTAGGGGAAAAAAAATGCGAAGCGCCCGAACTCGTTTCTCAAAATGGTGGATCTTAGTCGTCGATGACGAAGGCAGAAGAGTCCGAACAAAAGCTGTTTTCAAGGTTTTTAGCCGTCATATTCCGATTTCACCCAGTAGGTAGGTACCAGAAGAGCGAGAGCAGCTTTCTCGCGAGTCGGCGAGATCACAAATGCAATAAAGTCGTTTCACCCTTTTTCCAATACCCTTAGAGAGTTTATAGGAGCGCGTCGAAGGCCAATTTCTAATCCTTCGTCGCTCAAGGATAAGAGAAACGCGTTTTGGTCCTTGCCAGTGCTATTCTATTGCTTGTAGGACAAAAAGTTAGTAGAAAAACTTTTACGTATAGAAAACAATGGGATCGATGTGAGGGTAGAGAGATAGAGAGAGAGAGAGAGAGAGAGAGAGAGAGAGAGAGAGAGAGAGACGAATGAATGTAAAGAGAGGGAGACAGCGTTCTCCTTGAATAACGCGGCGGTTTTCTACGGCTTGTAAAATGAGAGAGAAAGAGAGAGAAAGATATATATATATATATATATATATATATATAGAGAGAGAGAGAGAGAGAGAGAGAGGGAGGGAGGGAGAGAGGGAGATATAAAAAAAATTTCGAGGTGATCCATACCAACGTAGCTAACTTCTTCGAGACCTTTTGACAACTTCGATGTCGGATAAGAATGATGGTGGTGATGGTGACGTGAAAAGAGAAAGAGTACGAGAGAGAAAGAGAGTGAGAGAGAGAGAGAGAGAGAGAGAGAGAGAAAGGGAGAAAAAAAAGAGGTTTTACAGAAAAGGAAGAATAAGAAGAATAAGAAGAAGAGAGGAGAGGGTTGGAAGAACGATAGAAAAAGTCTCATAATCTTGGCATTGTGAGCAGTAACAGGCCGAATAATTTCCAAGCGGACGCTCGTAAATGCCCTCGTAAACGACTCGTAATGCCACGGCCATCGGACCTCCTCCTCTTCCTCTTCCATCTTTTTTCAACCCTCCGCGGAGTGCTCGTTTGCCGTCGGGGTTTGCCGACCACCGAAAAGAAAAAAGAAAAAATATAAAGAAACAAAAAAAAAAATAAAGAAGAAATAAACAGAGAACGAAAGAAAGAGAAGAAAGAAGGAGAGAAAAAAAGGTTCGCCCTAGCTTTTCCGGTTTTCACCTCGAAAATCAACCCGTCTATTTCTTTTCTCTTTTTAAACTTTAAAATCTTGTACCTTCTAACGTCCAACATCCAAGAGAACCGTTTTTTTTGTTTCGTCGCGCCTTTTGAAATTATTCTTTACGATCCTTTCTCAAATAACTGTGTGATTACAATAATGCACTTCTTTGCTATGCCATATTATTCTTTCGTTTTTCTATCTGCTCTCTTTTTTCTCTTCTCTCTCTCTCTCTCTCTCTCTCTCTCTCTCTCTCTCTCTCTCTCTTTCTCCCTATTCTATCATTTATTTGGAAGCTTATACTTTCTAAAATATCTTTTATATTTATTAATATGTACTCAGCTCAGTTATCGTCGTTATTTTTATCTAATAATAGAAGAGTATTATATTAGACATTCTGTCGTTATTCATTACAATATAATCGTTAATACAATATAATCTCTAAATGCTAGTCATCGGTATAAAATAAATTGGAAAGGAATAATAAAGATTAAACTAAATGAAACTAATACTCCAATTACAAGATCTGTACTATTCTAGAAATCGTAGAATGGTGTATTCTATTATTAGCCACTCTATCGCCCGTTACACCCACATTCCATTTCTATTTACAAGACTAAAACAACAGATAGATACACCGATACTTCTACTTATTTTCAATATGTTCAATATCCTTCGGCAAATTAAAATCTTCATGAATCAGACCCCGATCGATGTTTCTTCAAGTATCGATAGGAAAAAATCGATCTATTGTGGCCTCAGTTGATGGACAATGGTCATCGAGAAGACGGAGAGAAATCGCATTTGGTTGTCTCTCGTTGGGGAAGTAAATGGAGTTTTTTTTTTTTTTTCTTTTATGGCAGCGAAGAAGAGAGATAGATAGAGAGATAAATAGATAGAGAGAGAGAGAGAGAAGGAGAGAGAAAGAGAGAAAGATATATAGAGAGAGAGAGAGAGAGAGAGAGGGAAAGAGAGAGAAAGACATACAACATGGCAGCTTCTGCGAGCGTAAGTTTATTGAGAAGATTATGTAAGTCGCTTACGGAGACGGACAAGTCTCTCTCTTTCTCTCTCTCTCTCTCTCTCTCTCTATCTCTCTCTCGTTTTCTTCGACGATTCCTCTCGCGCTTCTGTTTTTCCCTCTCCTCTTTCCCTGATGGTCGCCACGAACGCGTCGTTTATGGCCACGACTAAGTTGGCCGAGGCTACGTTTTACGGCTACGTTTCTGTCTGAGACGGTATATTTTCTCTCTCTCTCTCTCTCTCTCTCTCTCTCTCTCTCTCTCTCTCTCTCTCTTTCGCGTATCTCTCATTTCTTTTCTTTTCTATTCGTTCGTTCAAGGCTTTTTCTTTTCCTTCTTCTTCTGCTTCTCCTCCTCATCTACTTCTTCTTCGTCTTCTTCTTCGTATTCTTTCGAGCTCAAACGAAAAGGTCTGGAAGAATCCGAAGGCTTCTTCTAATTTTTTTCATTCTCCCGCGTTCTTCGTCCTCTCTATTAGCCGAGAAAAATCTTTCGTTATCGCGCGTGAGTCTTCGAATCGGCCGACGACAATTTAATTTTCGTCGTCTTAAGATTAATCGTCCTAGTGGAGCAAGGCCGAAGTAAAGTATGTATTAACTTTACTTACTACATACTTGCTTACATATATATATATATATATATACGTCGAAAAAGAAAAGCGTTTGATAACACGCCACGTTCTGGCGAAGAGATAAGCCGTGAACGCGTCGCGTTGTTTCGCAAGGGCAATTAAACAGCCGACAGAAGTACGAAAATGATCGTAGGGTACGTATCTTTCATATATATCTATAAACACACACACACACATATATATATATACGTAAACTTATAGATCAGAAAACTTTAGATTGATTTTCGTATCGTATAGATTTTTCAATAAAATCGATTTATCATCCAATCGAGTAATTCGAAATGGGATAATATTTTTTACCTTAAAACGTTTCCGACGATAATTCGTTTGAAAAAAAATTTCTACTTCAGATACGATACGATCGATATATGTATAATATACCTAAGTACGATATAAAAATAACAAATAAGAAAAAAGGAGAGAAAGAGAGAGAGAGAGAGAGAGAGAGAAGGAAAGAGAGATTATTAATATCGTCAAATCGATTGGTTCTTCGATTGTTCAATAAGTTATACAACGTTACCGTACGAGCATAACGATAATATAAAAAAAAAAGTATCTCTTATCGTTACGTTTAATATCATTCTCAAATTCAAATGTTAATTTCTAATAGATGGATTAGAATTTCGTTCCGTTAGGATTTCCCCGTACGGCTACGATGAAAAATTGAACGAAGAAGGTTTCGACGATTTACCATCGACGAGGAGAAAGTGAGTATACATATATCAAAAAAGTTGTCGAATCGATTCACGAATTCGTTCGACAAAAAGAAACGTTCTCTTCGATGCTCAGAGAAAAATTGCTCAATGGCGCCTATCGTTAAGAGAGAAAGAGTTGGGGATAGAGATTGAGGGAGAGATAAAGAGAGAGAGAGAGAGAGAGAGAAAGAGAAAATGAATATTTATTACGTCATAACTATGGAAAAAAGAGAGAGAGAGAGAAAGAGAGAGAGAGAGAGAGAACCCTATAAACATAAAGATAACGAAATACGAGTAAGGAATACTCTGGAATATAATCATTTGACGATTGAACGAACAATAATACTTAATTTAATCGCCCAGTACGTTTCATTGAAAGTACCTGATCAATCGCGTTGATAATTGATTCATGATTGTAAGTCGATAGCTCTTCGGTAAAAAAAAAAAAAAAAAAAAAAAAAAAAATTTTTTAATATAAATAATAAATACAAACGAGTATTGAATGTTAAAAGATAGAAGCAACCCTAAATTCCTTTATGAATTTCACGAAGGAGGGAGGATGCTATATCGAAAAAAAAAAAAAAAAAAAAAAAAAAGAAATACGGAGTAAGGGCGGAAGAGGAAGACGAAAAAAATTTCTATCGTCCACAACCCCCCCCCCCCCGTTTTACAATATGACCCTCACCTTCTCATTTCTCGATCTATTCTCGAACCTCTCGATAAAACACGACGCAATTAAGTAGTATCATCCTCTCCGTGTGAACGAAACACAACGTTCGCGATGAGAATACGAAGAATCGTTTCGATTTCTGACCGACCCAATTTCGTAATAATTCGTCGAACTCTTTCACAATACTCTCTCCCTCTCGTTGTAAGCTTTCCTTCGTGAATTTTTCTCGGCGCTACGAAGGATAAATGAAAAAAAAAAAAAAAACAAAAAAAAACAAAAAAAAAAAAAGAAAAGAAAAAAAGAAAGAAAAGAAGAAACAAAAGCCATTTCTTTACGAGGGTTGAAATTAAACGTGACGCCCCATCCAACGTTCCAATACGACAACGCTACCAATCTCACGTCGCCATGATCACCGAATTATATCCCAATTATTTCCTGTAATTACTTCACTTAAAATTACATCCGACACCGCGCACCATTACGTTAGAATTAGAAATCATTACGTATAGACAGCCGATCGTTTCACCGATGTGAACGTCGGAAATTGAATGAAAAAAAAAAAAATAAAAAAAAATAAAAAAAAAATAAAAAAAAATAAAACGGAGAAAGAAGAAGGAAAAGAAAAGGTAAAATAAAGAAACGAGAGAGTAGGAAGGGGGTGCGGTGGGTGGGGGGGAGGGGGGGAGTGGGGAGGCGATGGGGAAGGAAAAATGAAATAATAAAACATTAGTAAAAATAGAATCTATTGCTCAAGACTTTTCCAAGAGTTATATCTAGCCATCGTCTCCATCGCAAAGAGGACACGAACACCTTCTCGTAGACATGCACGCGCGAGACCAAGTGCGTTCGTTTGAAGCGTTAGAAAGAGATGATAGATAGATAGATAGATAGATAGATAGAGAGAGAGAGAGAGAGAGAGAGAGAGAGAGAAAGAGAGAGAGAGTGAGAAGCGTATAAGTGCGTAGAGCGTGTGTAAGTAGGCCACGGTGCTTTCACACGATAAGGTCTTATCAGAGCGTGCGCGTACGTCATCCCTCTATCTCTCTCTTACTCTCGATAGCTTCCTTTCTCGTATTCTCTCTCATTTTCTACCTCTCTCTCTCTCTCTCTCTCTCTCTATCTCTATCTATCTCTTTCTCTATTTATCTCTATCTCTCTCTCTCTATCTCTCTCTCTCTTTTTCTCTCATCGACAAAGCGCCGGTAAAGCCTCCTTTCTCGGTTCTCCGCACGATAAAGCCCTTCTTCCCGTTCGCGTACGCAACGGGCGAGGCTTTCTAAAGGCTCCGACAGCGTGAATGAGAGGAATTTTAAAAGCGAAGCCTTTCCTTTCTCCCTCACTGTTTTTCCCTCTCTCACTATCTCTCTCTTTCTTTCTCTCTGTCTCTCTCTCTCTCTCTCTCTCTCTTTCTGACACACACGTACTCTTTCACTCCGCCACGCACTACTCTCTCATTCCTCTCTTTTCTTTTTCCTCTTCTCCCGTTTCTATTGTTAATTTAATTACGTATTGTTTGCACTCACGAGAACACTCTCTGTTTTATTTATATGATCCTTTATAATATATATATATATATATATATATATATATATATATATATTTATATTTATATGGTAGGTATTTGTTTAAATTTCCTTTCATTTTATGTTGGTTTTTTTGTTGTGTTCCTTTCGATTTAAAAATACGAATATACTCGTGGTATTTGAAATATGTTTATTGCACATTTCCACTCTTCATTCATACTCGTATCTTTTTTATGTATCCATTCCTATTTCCTTACAGTCTTTAAAATGTACATGTCTGTTTCTTCTTTCCCTCTCTCTCTCTCTCTCTCTCTCTCTCTCTCTCTCTCTCTCTCTCTGGCTGTCTGTATGTCCGTCTGTCTCTTTCCCTCTGTCTGTTTCTATCTCTTTAACATTTGATTACGTTGCACTTTCCTCTCCCGTTCCACTTTCGTCATTTATTAGCCATCCATCTTTCTCTAAGACGTCTCGTTCTCATGGCTGTTTATCAAATCAAAAGTGTGACAACGTCGTTGCACGAAAGAAGAAATGTAAGGAGAAATAGATAGAAAGAGATATCTCGTATGGTAATGCTAGACGATAGCGATGTTAGAAAGAAAGCATGCACACGATGTGCCGACTAACTCGTGCCGAGATAAGCGAGAAAGAATTAGATACACGCGAACGCTCAATTCCTTCGTCGAGTCGTAACGAATCTGTTCATACGTATACAATGATACACAAAAATGATTTACGTATGTGCTCTCGGAATAACATCCCTTTACATAATGAACGAGGAGTACTCTGAATTTTTTTTTTCAATGGTTGAAAAGAAATTCGTTTGTTTGCTTTTTCTTTCTTTTCTTTCATTCACTGAATTACCTCTGTTTGAGAATTTATTTACTTTTTTCTTTTTTTCTAAAAGTGTCAAGACGATATCCAAAAAAAAAAAAAAAAGAAAAAAAACCGAAAGAAAAACGTAAGAACGATCGTTCACTTTTAAGACCGATTTTAATTTTCACATTTTTTTATACGACGCGCGTGTCAAATTTCTCTTTCGTTTCTTCTTCTTCTTCTCTCTTCTTTTTTTTTTTTTTTCATATCTATTCGCAATTTTAAGAGACACTATACTAAAAAAAAAAAAAAAAAAAAAAAAAAATAAAAAACGAACAAATGTCGAAAGTTCGTACGCCATTCTCTATTATGTATCTCCATTTGTGTATCCATATAAAAAATACGCTTAAGCAGTGTTCCGGTGTAAGCAATAAACTTTTAATAACGTAAAGGATTTATCCGAATTAGAATGAAATGTTTACGACGTGACGATTGTTGTCTTTTGTTATTGCGAAATGAAAGACGCAGTTTGGACGCGGCCAGCCCGTCGGAAAAGTCGAATCTTTGGGTAAGAGTGTCTAAGACGAACGAGCAAAAGTAAGAAGTAAGAGGCAAGAGAAGAAGAAGAAGAAGAAGAAGAAGAAGAAGAAGAAGAAGAAGAAAGATGAAGGAAGGAAGGAGCTTAGGACTCGGCTGGATCGCGTGATTTTCTCCCAAGGTTAATCCGTTTGAGTTTGTAACGTCGCATAAAGCTATTTGCGTGGACGTCCGAGCGAACGCGCATAATTTCTAGCCGGCCGCGGATAAACGTTTAACTCGGACAAAAAGACTTTTTAACGTTTGCTCTTTTCAAAGTTTTTCTTTTCTTTCCTTTTGTTTTCTTTTTCTATTTTCTCTCTCTCTCTCTCTCTCTCTCTCTCTCTTTTTCTTTTCCTTTCCCTTTTTCTTTATCTTTAACGGCACTCCGACACGTATCGCATTTCTATAAGTTACCGCTGGCACTTGCTCCTTTCTTAAAATATATTCATCCGCAGTGTTTACAAGTTTCGAGTTCAAATATTTAAACGGAAATTAAATGTAAATAACAGTAATAAATATATGGCAAGGCTTTCGTAATACTTCTTTCCCTATTTAATTTCTGTCAAATATAACAGATTCACTCGCATGGGGAATATTATTTCGATACGAATAGAAATTATAATATTTGGACACTTGTATACGAACGTCACAGGTAATTCAAGGAATTAATAAATAATACTCTCGCGACTCGAGTTTTACGTGAACTATATATCGAAATATTCGATGATTATCCTTCGATAGGGACGACAGTTATATCGAGTTTACATCACAACATACATATTAACTCGTTCAACAAATTCGTATAAACGAAACTAAGTTTACGATTTCTTCGAGAACGTACGGCTGCGATATCGAATGATTTGCGGGAATTCTATGGAAAGAGAAAAAAGGAATTGAAAAATTAAAAAATAAAAAAAAAGAGAAAAAAAAAGAAGAAAGAAAGAAAAATGATATTCATCGCGAACGACATTACCGAGATATTTTCCAAACGATTTTGAATGGACTTATTGATGGTGAGAAGAAACCGAGCAGGCATTTACGTTCGTCGAATGATAAAGAGAAAGACGTTCTCGATGGATTTTCTCCGTTGACGTTATAAACTACGTCCCTGGAACACAGTAGTAGACGAGCGTCGACGCGTTAACGCGACGTACAAATAACAATGTGGAGGCCTTGAGAGAGCACCGCAATCGTGCAAGGCATCGAATGTAAAACGTTCACATAACGTTATGACATTACATAATGATCCATAGAGTAATGCTACTGCAATGTCGCGTTGTCCGTTTACGATCGAAAACCAAGTGAAAGAGATCAGGATCGTTTAGGATCTAAGGAGAAAGATATAAAGAAGGAAAGAAAGAAAGAAAAAAGGAAAGGTAGACAACGAAGGTATGGGCGAGCGTAATGATAATCGTCGGCAAGACGAGTTTGACGGCGATAGTCAGTCAAGGTGATTTTAAAAACATCGTACGAACGCGTACGTGTGTTATACATGTACCTCTTAAATGTCGTACCTGTATTATTTGTTATTACTCGATCAAGTGCCACACGTTATTTTTCATTGATATCGATTTGCCCGAGAAATAGTATTTCGAACGTAACAGTCGGCGAGAGATTGCCTTTAATGAGTTCGAATCGTTTCACGAGAAGTGAATTGTCGTTTGGATAAAGAGGAAAGGAAATTGATTGGTACATAAGCATGTGTATATATATATATATATATATATATATATATATATATATATATATGTACGTACGTACCTATGTAAGTACATTCAGTAATATCGAACGATCGATATCATAAGAATCCGTTCGATGGAATGTTTCTCCACGTGTTCGAAAAATCTGATGATATTTCGAGCTGACGAGCAAACACTAGTTTTATCTGTTCGTGATCGAGGTTTTCGATCGGGGGTACACGTGGACAGCGTCGTCGATTATCGGACGATCGATCGCCCTGGCGCCATTTAGAAGGTTTTTCTCGGAAAAAAAAAGAAATTAAAGTCTTGACGGCTGTCGTATTCAGTTAAATGCGTAACCAATAATAATCGACACTCGACTTTTACCATTTTATTATATATATATATATATATATATATATATATATATATATATATATATATATATATACTTTTCTATAATCTGTTCACTGACATTTATCAAAGACTGGTTTCTGTTATTGAAAAATTAATATTTCTCTTATTGTCTCTCCGAGGGCGCGATATTGATTATAATGATGAGATTCGTACATATCGCAAACGCTAACGAGCATCTAAAGTAATTATGTCATTGTAAAATTATAACGATCGAAAACTATGTTGTATAAGACTTGCCTCATGTGTTGGAAAGTATTTCGTTGTTACGTCCGCAAGATAAAAACATATAGAAAAATTAATACCACCGTGATATTCCCGCTGTATAAGTCAGATTGTAATATAGCTCGGGAATTCGAAAATAACACACCGCGATGAAAGAAAATAACTGAGCAAATATGTAACTCGATAATGTTCTCTTTTTTCTTTTTATTACACAAATCGCAGAGTATATTTTTTTCTATTTTAGTTTCTTTTTTTTTTTTTTTTTTTCTTTTTTTTTTTTTTTTTAAGAAAAGTATCCACCGTTTTACAATAAACATAGACGACGTCGATTTTTTGGCTTGTCGTTATTATCGAGTCTTTACAAGAAAAAAGAGGAAAAAAAAAAGAAAAGAAATAAAAAGATAAAAGAATAAAAACAAACATGAATTTCTTTTCTCTTACATCCACGTACATAGGTAGCAACGCAGATAAAACAAATTTGACCTACTTTTAAATGGTCGAAGCTTCAACCATTATCCCTAACACATTGAAAATACACTCTGTACAAAGTCCTTCGTTGTTTCCTCTTTTCCTCCCCTCCCCTTCCACATTCCGTCCGATTAAATAAAAATTGCGTATCCATTTCTCTCTATTTAGAATTCATTCCGTTTATGGCCTACACCCTTTTGGTCATCTCTCTCTCTCCATCTCTCTCTCTCTCTCTCTCTCTCTCTCTCTCTCTCTCTCTATTTCTTTCTCTATACTTCTCTCGTTCTTCGAGAACGTCCTCCGTCAATGATAAATTACGTAAGCGAGTGTGTGGGTGCGCTCGCGCGCACAAGATTCGCCGGAGATTTTCCTTTTATTTTTCATTCTCGCGTTTCCCATCGGCCATGATGGCTCCCTATTGTCTCGTACCGAAAGACGTTCCGTTTGCTACGAGCGCCACGTACAATCGCCTCCTTTTTTCCCCTCTTCCTCTACTCTTTCCTCCCACCCCTCTCCACCCTAACCAAACCCCCCACCCCCACCGCCATCACGAGCACCAGCACCAGCACCAGCACCAGCACCATTTCGAAGAGAAACGCACGTGCGCCTTTCATTCTTGGAAAGTCGAGGTCCCCGATTGTGTATTACATACTTTATCTCTTTCCACGTTCTCTCCATCAAAGAACGAGGAAAAAAGAAAAATAAAAGAAGAAGAGAAAAAAATGAAGAAAGAAAGAAAGAAAAAGACAAATAAATGAGGAAATGAAGGATAAGAAGTAGAAGGAAAAAAAAAAGAAAAAGTAAATAACTTGCACTACCTTATCGCTTTCCATTAAAGCTTCATAAACGCGTCGTTAAAAAATAGGTATCAGATTTATCAAGGTTTCCATAAGCACGTGTCTTCAATGCTGTACGATGTTCTACGAGCAACCGACTTATAGGGCTATGCTTTACAGAATATGTCGCTTTAACGGCGGAAGGATTTGAGATCAAAGATTATATAATACTGTGAAAGCGCGAAAGAGGCGAGAAATAGGAAGAGAGGTAGTTAGCTCAACGACAATGCTTATGTATGTATTTATCTATGTATAAGTCCCTTGATCGAAGGATGTACTCAACAAAACCTATCATTTTATCTTTCAATTTTCGAGCTTCGATCAAGCTACATATATCGTTTATCGTTTGACCGAAAGAAATAGAGAATCATATATTACCGAGATAGATTTACTCTAAGAATCGATAATCCGATTTATGCGCGAAAAATGGATCGTACTTCGTTCGGAGAAATTTTATCGCGGGTGTATGCGTGTGAAAAGATATTCAACGGTACGTTCGGCTATAGAAGAAAAAAAAAAAATATTAATCGATGATATTGAAAAAAGAAAAAGAAAAATCGTTCCATTATAAATCACATGGAGATATTCTTTCTCGTTTGTGATGCAGAAAGAAATTTTTATATCGATACGAGTTCGTTAAAGCGAAAGAAAAAAAAAAGAAAAAAAAAGAAAAGAAAAGAAAAAAGGAAAAAAATTAAAGTGAGAAGCGAACGTAAAGTGTTTTCACAGTAAGAATGAAAAATAAACGATGTGTATGCGTACGTACGTGTATATGGTATATATGTATATTATGTACGGTAAAATGCATTAATAAGCGCATTGTGTGGATATCATCTACAATTTGCTGAGTTTCCCTTTCCATATTGTACGTATCTATTTGTATACCTATGCATTATGTTTACATGACGACAATGTAATAACTGAACGAAAAACGATGGGACGGACGCATTTGAAGGATCTATAATGTTGCTCTATTCGTATACGTTCGTTAGTATTATTTATTCTTACAATTAATAGATATATCCTAAAGGCATATGCGAACATTGGACGTACACAATGACGTTTTGATATAAAGTAAAAGTTTAAAGAAAATCAATTGAAAGAAGATACAAGGAAATAGAAATATGGACAATTGGAAGAGGTATCTCTACCGTGTACCATTATTTCTATACCTCCAGCCATACGTACGTATAAAGTATGCGTATGTGTTTGGTCATTCTGTGTTAGTGCAATTAAAATATCATGACGAGTTAACCGGTCATTCTTAGTTAACAAGTTTAATCGAATTCCTTAATGATCGGTCTTTTACAATTTTCGGGTTGAGCCGAACGATTACGACGACGACTAAGACGACTGAGACGACAAAAACGATGATATTAGGCATATCGAGAGAGATTTTACTTTCATTTATTTCTACAAAATCTACATAAATTAAAAAAAAAAAAAAAAGAAAAAAAAAAAAATAGACCAAAGAATATTTGATATTTTATATATCCGAGCTCGTTCAAAAATGCAAATCCTTCAGATAACTTTATCTATGTACTTGGAATTCAATGGATTTATTTATTTATTTTTCTTTTTTCTCTTTTTTTTTTTTTTTTTTTCTTAATAGCTCAATAAAAGAAAATTAAGAGAGCATGTTCCGTCTTTCTCTACCGTTTTCTTTCTTCTTCTTCTTCTTCTTCTCTCTTTTTTTTTTTTTCACGAGTATAGTACTCGCGTGTTTCTTCGTGGCACACCGTACGTGCAAAGTAGAAGGTTACCGCATGACATCAGCCCGTGAGCTATTACTACACTCTATTACTTCGTTCTCTTGCGCGATGATAGCGGCAATCGCATTTTCTTCCATTAACGAGAGTACATTCGCGAGCGTTCGAATGGACTCCTACGATTCGGTCGAGAATCATTCGCGTAAACGTCGAACGATATAATAACTAATAACGCTTCGGTTTTATCGGTTTTTACGATTTTCTCACTGCGGCAATACGCATTTGAAAACAATTTGTAGAGTTCGAGAGAAAAGAGAAAAAAAAACAGAGGGAACGAAAAAAAAAAATAAAATAAAAAAGAAGGAAAAAAGGGGAAAGGAAAGAGAGAGAGAGAGAGAGAGGGAGAGAGAGAGAGAGAGAGAGAGATAAAAATGAGATAATACGTACGTGTGGATTATTGCATGGGATAAATACCTATGTACACGTACGTGCGTATGTGTACACGCATATGTGTACATGCATAATAATAGTATGATCCAACGCGAAAATCGATTACGATTGTTCAGCGAGAAGGAGAAGAAGCTTTGCGTTGTCAGCCGAAAGGCTAGGCTTTGCGAGCTCGCTAACGAGCAGTGGCATGCTGACATTTTACGAGGTACGCAAATAAGTGCATAAATAGATGAGCCAATGGGAATGAGAGTTGGAAAGATTTTCGTCGTGTTACGTCTGGGAAAGGATTCGCATCGAAAACAAGAAGCTCCGTTTTGACCTCGATCGATAAGGAAATATTTCTCTTCTTCTTCTTCTTCTTCATCATCTTTTCTTTATCCTTCTTATTCTTATTCTTCTTCTTCCCGTTTCCACGATAAATGGATTTACGATAGTCAATCTAACGATTTATTCTTATGCTTTCGTAAGACTATCGGCTTATGTACGATAAATATGTATATGAATGATTATGTCAAATATAGTATCATGATATATGCAACATTAACATAAATACATAACAAACACATAAGTTATTCTTGTAAATGTAATTATTTTTCTTCAAAATATTGTACCATGACTTATCGGGCATAACTAACTCCAATAATATGATAAAATAGATATAACGAAATTAGAAACGAATTAGTAGTATATCTAATTGCAAAATGTCTAGATCGCTCTATATTATGTGTGTGTGTGTGTGTGTGTGTGTATGTATGTCCTGTGTACGAATACTTGTTTCTTGTATAGGATGACCCTGTTCCCTTTCCCTTTCTTTCTCTCTTTCTCTCTCTTTCTCTCTCTCTCTTTCTCTCTCTCTCTCTCTCTCTCTCTCATTACGTTGCCGAACGAATGGATAATTAAAAGTAACTTAGGCGCAAGGCGTTCGTAATGTAATGATAAGCGCGATAATTGACGCAAAAAGAAGTCTTAGCCGTCACGGCAGTTTATACGTAGGAAGACAAAAGCGATGTAATTACGTAAAGCCGACTTGTAAAAGGAAACGTCATTTTTTTGAAACGATAGTTCCCTCGCAGTGGTTCTTTTCTTTGCTTTGTTTTTTGTTTTCTTTTCTTTTTCCTTTTTCTCTTTTTTCTTTTTCTTTTTCTTTTTTTTTTTTTTTTGTACAGACTCACAGGATCGTCGAGGACGAGTAGGCAAATTTCCGCGTAAGTACAATCTCTTACGTTGGATCGAGAAGTTACAAGAACGAGGAAACCTAAGGATAAACGTGGTGTGAGGCCAATGCGATTGCATTGAACGACGTCGAAGAAATAATAATAATATATAAAAACAAAAAAAAAAGGACTACGTCTGAAAAGAACATTAATAACGTTTGGCCAACACCGGCGACTTGTACTCGCACGCAAAAAACAAACAAACGAACGAACAAACAAACGAACAAACAAACAAACAAACAAACAAACGTATACGTATACGATATGCGAAAGAAGTTAGCAACCTTGAAAGTGGCCACCCACCACCTCCAACTTCGTCACTTTCGTCTCCAAGCTCTAACAGCCTGAGCAATTTCTATCTGCGAAGAACGAGTAACAGCAAATGCAATTGCAACTGATCGACGTCGAAACGGAATGGAACGGAACGGAACGAAACGGAACGGAACGGAGCGGAGCGGAGCGGAGCAGAGCGGAGCAACGGCAATGGCAACGGCAATGGCAACGAGCCGATCGAGAGAAAGGGAAACGAGGGAGCGAGTGTTTGTTGTTGGCGGAACGACGGAAGAAAGATCCCTCCTCTTCCTCCTCCTCCTCCTCATCCTCCTCCTCATCCTCCTCATCCTCAACAACCTTCTTCGTCGACTTCCCGTCTCTATCTCTATCTCTTTCTCTCCGTTAAGCAGTCCCACGTTATCTCTCACTCGCACTCTTTGCCCTTTCTTTCAATACGTCTTTCCCTCTTACCATTCTACTCTTTCTTTTCACTCTCCCTCTACCTCATCCCCTCCCCTCCCCCCCCCCATTCTCTCTCTCTCTTTCTCTCTCTATCTCTCTTTCTTCCTTTCTTTCTTTCTGTTCGTTCCTCTCGCTGTACTCCTGCTCTTTCTCCACTCTCGTCACGGGGAGCAAACCGGATTCGCAATAAAACGAACCACCTCGAAATATACGCGAAGAGTCCAACGAGGATCTAACCTATACGGTCAAACTGGATCTCAGTGTCTCACTCTCTCTCTCTCTCTCTCTCTCTCTCTCTCTCTCTCTCTCTCGTTTCCTTCTCCTGCCCTCTAAGAGATTCGAGTGAAAGGGATTCTCGGTGGAAGGAAGGGATAGCTAGGCTACTCGCGTCGCCTTGTGAGAAAGGTGCAAGTACGATCGTCGACGAACGCTTCTTTCTCTCTCTCTCTCTCTCTCTCTCTCTCTCTCTCTCTCTCTCTCTCTCTCTCTCTCTCTCATTCACTCTCTCGTTCTCGTGGGACGACGACGACGACGACTGCGACGACTGCGACGACGACGACGACGACGACGACGACGACGACGAAGCAGAGAGACGTTGAACGCTCGCTGGAGAAAGAATAAAAGGGAAAAGGGGGGAGGGGGCAGAGAGAAAGGGAGAAGAAAGGAGCGAAGGGTGAAAAGAAAAAAAAAAAACTCTAAGGTGGTTCCACGATTCCGGAGAACAACGAAATCCCCCTTCTTTCTCTTGCGCTCTCTTTTTTTTCTCCTCTTTCTGAGCTCCTCACATATATTTGTATGTATGTATGCACGTATGCATGTATGTATGTATGTATGTATGTATGTATGTATGTATGTATATATGTATGTATGTATGTATGTATATATGTATGTATATATGTATGTATGTATGTACGTACGTAATGTACAGTGTGAGATGCGAATGATTTTCAAGGGCAAAGAAGTTTCGTCCGAGTAATAGATGATGATGATGATGATGATGATGATGATGATGATAAAAAGCGAGATATTAAATAAAACAATTTAATAATATATTTCTATATGCGTATAAATGAATTCTAATTATATAAAGCGTCGACGCTCGATCGTAAGATATTTATAAGACCTCCTTAGATATGAAATATATTTTTGCTCAATGTTCGTTCAATTTAAGAAGATTTGTATATTTATATTTGTATTCTTATATTTAAAAATCCACATACATGTATGCATTTATATGTATATCATTTACTTGTCTCGCGTTTATTCGATATGAATATTTAACTGTCTCGCGATAAGTCGAAAGAAACGAGAAGTCAAACGATTCGCGAGAGGCCGGTCGTGAGGAGAATGCGAAAATAAAAATACAATACACTTTAATTGCACGTACGGTGTGCGACGCAAGGCAACAGAAGAGGACCTTGCGATACCCCTCTTTCTCTCTCTCTCTCTCTCTCTCTCTCTCTCTCTCTCTCTTCTCTCTTTCTCTCTCTATCTCTATCTATCTATCTCCTTTCCACTCTTTCGCGAGTAATGATAAACAGCAGCATGCTGTTCCCTGCAGCGATTACGCAAGTTGCTTGGCCTTCTCGGCGCGCTTTTAATTTAGACCGCACCATAAATAAATAAACAGTATCGCGAACGCAATAGATAGCTCGATACTTTCCTTCCTTCTCTTTCTTTTTTCCTTACGTCGTAGTTTTATTTGTACACTTTGGATATTAGTCATAACACTCTGTTCCTATCTATGATTTATCATATATATATATATATATATATATATATATATATATATATGTGTGTGTGTGTGTGTGTTGTATTTATATAGGTAATTTTTTTCTTATAGTATCTATATACTTTTTGTTTTTTACAATGAGTATATGTATTATTATTGGATATAACTATCAACTATATAACAAACCTTATCTCTCTCGTTCGTTTATCCTTTCACATTTCTATCGGATTCTATACTTTCCTTATTTGTATTTCTTTTCTCTCTCTCTCTCTCTCTCCTCTCTCTCTTTTTTATCTTCTTCAACTTAGTTTATAAGTTAGTTATTATTCTTGTTTTGTTACATTCCTTATCACTTTTGAATTACGTTGTTACATACTTATCTAATCCTTTTTTCTTTTTTCTTTTAGCGAACTAGATCCATGGAAATAAACTTTCCTTTTTCTTTCTATTTCCGTCTTCTCTCTCTCTCTCTCTCTCTCTCTCTCTCTCTCTCTCTCTTTCTCCCTCGTTCACTAACATAAATCAGGAGAATCGAACGGATTAATTCCACGTGATCGTTCGATCGATATCGTTTTACCGTCTCGCGAGAACGCCTTCGATTTTCCAGGAAGCTGCACACGAGGTCGTTAAATATATGCAGGTATATCATCGGTATCGCGAAACTTCTTTTTTCTGCTTCTCGAGGTCGAAAATCGAAGCATTTCGCGCGATCGAGAAACAGGACGCTCCTTCGAGGGAGTGTTACACGAACGATATTTGTTTCTCCCTAGTTAATAGTTGGTTCTTCCCTCGTTAAAGGTCACCGATTTCTCATCGATCGACGATTATATTATTAGTATAGAAAAGTTGACATTTTTCACGGGATACGTTACTTCAATCATCGTCGAGAGGAAACGATCGATTTGTCAAAGAAAATTCATCGTTGTTTCGCAAATAATGAGGAATTAAGATTGGATCTGAACGACATCGTCAATGATTTGTCTAGTAATGTACCGTCTTCGTTATTTTTCGTTGCCGCCGTTGTTATATTACATAATACCAAAAGAATCCGTGAGAAAAGGGATTAAATCGAGCGATCGTAATTCTTATTTTTAACTTCGAAATAAAACGCTTCCTATACTCTTTCGAAAACGTCGTTAACGTTTACAACAATTCAAACGAAGTATCGAAAGTTCTAGTTGTCTCGATTAGCCGTTTCCTTATTTTAACATCGTCTAAAATTTAAAGGTAATTTCACACCGAGTTTGACTCGCCACGTGACAGTAAGTCTTTTAAGCGTTGCATTACCCTATCAGCTGTTTCTCGACCTCCTTTCAACTGGCGGCTTCTCGCGAACGAAATTCGTCTACCGTACCTAAGTATAGATCACGTTGGCATAATTCGCAGATATACGCGGATAGACGTGGCTCTCTCGAATCCGTGGTGAACGGAATCGAACGCATCTACGACTCCGTCCGTCGGTGCTGATCCCATCCTTCGCCAAACGGGGGTCATTGATCCTTTTCGTAGATCTCGATCGTTTTTTCGTTAGCGCGGGAGGGTAGATGAAAACTGGAACGGCGCCGATTCGGAGCCATTAACGAGCACTCGCCAAAAACTTCGACGTTCCTTCCAAAGAGAAATCTAATTATTCGACGAACTCGTTATAATGCTCGGCGCATAACATTCGTTTTTCTTTTTTTTTTTTTATGTATACTTTAGCTTTTTTTTTTCTTTTTCTTTTATGTATGCATTAGCAATTCGAACGATTACAGGAAAAGTATTGCGAAATAAGAATTGTATATGAATGGATTGCCAGTGACACGTTAAGGTGACACGTGTATACATCTAAGGCATATCGACTCGAGATGTATCTTTATCGTATATTGTACATAGAAATAAAAAATATCCATATATATATATATATATATATATATATATATATATATATATACATATATACATATACATATATGTAATTAATGGAATCTCATTAATGAAAGATGTAATGCGTAATACACTATTAATGTATATTTATTAGTTCTAATTTATGAAAGTATGGATAACCGGCCGCGGAAGCGTTTATTAAGAATTTTGTTCACTTTGATGAAAATGATCTCTTTTAAGTCGTTTCTGCGCGTATACATAAGTATACTAAACGCGATCGAGTTACGCCGTCGTTGCGAGCTCATGTTTTTGAAAGAAAGCATGCACGATAGAGAGAGAGAGAGAGAGAGAGAGAGAGAGAGAGAGAGAGAGAGAGAGAGAAGGAGGAGAAGAAGAAGAAAAGGATGTGAGAACGAACGGTGTAACTTAGTCGAGAGTAGTAGAAGAAAAAGAAGAAAAAGAAGAAGAAGAAGAAGAAGAAGAGAGAGGAAAAAGGAAGAAAGGAAGAAACGAAACATTTCGTCTTGCGGTTTGCGAGCGAACGAAGAAACTCGCGATAGCGTGCGCGGGAGAAAAAGACGACGATGGGATCAGCCACGAGTTCTAACAGACGGAAAACGAGAAGAAAGGAAGAGAGAGAGAGATAGAGATAGAGAGAGAGAGGGAGAGGGAAAGGGTGAGAGAGGGAGAGAGAAGAGAGAGGAAGTCGTAGAGGAATGGTGGATGAGAGAAAAAGAAGACGAAGGGAGACGAACGGTCATGGAAAAAGAAATAAAGATAGAAAAAGAGAGATAGAGAGAGAGAGAGAGAGAGTGAGAAAGAAAAAGAGAGAGAGAGAGAGAACATTTATTTTCATAATTCAGACTCACAGAAAAGAGTATAAAATTAGATTAATATGGAAGATAACGAAAACGAGTGAGAAAGAGAGAGAGAGAGAGAGAGAGAGAGAGGAGTGGATGAAATACTAAGAGTAAGTCAGAAAGGATTGATAGATGAGTAAAGAGATGAAGGAAGGCGGACGGAAGTCGAATGAGAAATAAAAATAAGAGTGAGAAAAGAGAAAGAGAGAAAAGAAATCTCTCAACTGTGAATCAAAGGCTCAGCCAATAGAAAATAATATGAAACTATATTAATATAAACAGAACTGTGCTAATGGTAATAAATCGTGAATGAAATTTTTGATAGGAATAACAAAAAAAAAGAAAAACAAAATAATAATAATAATAATAATAATAATAATAAAGATAATAAAAATGAGGAGAAGTAGGAAAAAGAAAATAAGTAAAAGAGGTGTCGAGAGGAAGTCGGAGAGAAACCATGGAGAAGAGGAACAGAAGAGATAGAGGGAGGCAAGCGGAAGTGGAAGGAGAAACGAAGATAGAAAAAGAGGAAAGAATGAGAGAACGTAAATGTTTATTACTACTATTTCCTAACGCCGTATCGCTAAGAACTCTTAGAAGAATTTAACATCGGGAAGGATTTAAAATCGTTCATATAGATTTTCGATGTACCAACAGTAAATATTCTTCTGCTAGATGGGAAAAAGCCAAGTAGATGTGATCAACGAAAAAT
>OU964967.1:5247191-5252191 GCA_918808275.2 Dolichovespula sylvestris
TCACGCTACCAATTAATACTCGACGATCGATACGTTAGATTTTACTTTACGAGCCGTTAAAGAATTCTTTCGAAGGTAGATCGTGAAACTCACTCGCCGTTTCCTCGATCGATTTTACCGTAGTTGGTTAATACCAGGGGCAGCGTCAACGAAACGACAAATCGTCGAGCCATTGCGGACAATAATAAGGCGATTCGCAAAGCTGGCACACCGACATTCCGATCTTGTCTCTTGGGTGTAAGACTCCGTGTAAATTAAAGGGACCCGACGTAATTGGGAGTAAAAACGAAAGCGCCGTCTCGAAAACTTGCCCCGATGGTACCTGTCAACCGTACTAGCGAAGCTGACAATGAAGAGGAAAAAAAAGGAAAATGTAATGAAAAAATAAAAAAAAAAATAAAAAAAAATAGAAGAAGAAGAAGAAACAAATCGGAAAGTACAATCTCAATGGAACGTATTATATTTTTTCAATCCCTATGTCCGATCGCTTTAAGTATCGACATACGTATATATTTTCTTTTTTTTCCCCTGCATCGATAATTGTTTACCAATAGATAAGATACGCATGTGCGTCAACGATTTCAAAAATTATGCGCTTCCTAGAAATTCGTACAAAGTGTTTACCATAAATAACGATAATTTTATCATGGAAATGTAATATCTACCGAAAAAAAAAATATATATATAAAAAAAGAAATAAAAAAAAAAAAAATAAAATAAAGAAACTGACTTATGTTAAAATCAAGCAAAACGAATAAGGCCAATTATTCCCTGCTTCGAAATAAAAACGAGCCTTGCTCGTTCGTCGGTTCGTAAGTAAAGTTTCGCTTACTTTCCTCTTCTCTCGCCCGTTTTCGTTCGTGTGTATTTTATGCGCTTTGACATTACGCCGGGAGTACGAGTGAACTTTCTCTCAGAAAATCTTCCGCTACCGACCAATTCCATGGAAACATAATGGAATAAACATGCGAGATAAGAGAGATTATCTTGACGCATCGAAGAAACAACTCGTACGTTCGTGTACGATATAATATGCACCGCACTTCTTCGTTCTCGTATCAAACGTTTTTAATATATTCGAGACAATAGTAGGCAAGAAAGAAAAATGGGGGAAGGGGAAAGGAAGAATTCACGAAAGAAACACATCGAGTATATCCGTTTATAACTTACCCAAGGGGTTAAGGTAAAGGACCGTACGGCGCACTTCGCTTAATCGAGTGCGATAAATCGAGCTCTCGAAAACACACCGATTCCTTTTACGTCGACTAATAATGCCGAGCCATTCCAGCCAGCTTGATGTCGAGATTACCAACTTCTCACAAATCTCACGGAAATTCTATCAGCTATTATATCGTAGTATCGATTCCTCTACGCTCTTCTCCATTTGTTTAATCAATCGATTGAAACTTTCATCGTCGGAGACATCTCTTTTAATCATTCAAATTTAGATGTTGGAAAAGCAAAATTTGAAATTGATTCTCTCTCTCTCTCTCTCTCTTTCTTTTCTTTCTTTTTTTTTTTTTTTTACATCGTCAATCGTTGCACACAATTCACGCATGCTCGTATTGCGTTTCGTACGTTTATCTACGCTCAATTATATCTACCTTCGTATATCGTATCAATCGTTCTCGCAGTACCACGTAAATTTCATTTCCTCGCCGAGCTAGAACTTTGTTTTTCCTTTCACTTTCATTCTTATCCTTCCTTATTTTTTCTTCTTCGTCTTCCTTTCTTTTCCTTTTTTATTTCCTCCCAGTTGCAATGTTTACATATCGCATAACACATTGTGCTCCCGATCTCTTTATTATTTTTCATTTACGAATATACGCACGACAAAAGTATCTTTCGTTTACGACGAACGTAATTTCTAGTTTTCTCTCTCTCTCTCTCTCTCTCTTCGATTTTGCATCACGATTTATCTACGTATCTATCTATCTATCTATCTATCTATCCATCCATCCATCCATCCATCCATCTATCTCATAGGAAATTACTATCGTAGTGTAAGCGTAGTGTTACGCGCGTTACGATCGACTTGGTCGGCGGCAACGGGACAAGAGTGTGATGAAATAACCGGATAACGAGAAAAGGAAACGTCTCTAATATCGTGGGTCGAAGTGAAATTTTAATCTACAACCGTGCACCGCCACCGCCGCAGACTCGTTCTCGCAATAAGGCTCGAGACTTCTTCTTGGGCATATAATTCAAGTTCAACCGAGCCACGGTCGTTCCTATCGTCGTTCGTGTGCATGTCTCTCTCTCTCTCTCTCTCTCTCTCTCTCACACACACACACACACACACACACACACACTCGCTCTTTCTATCTTTCTCTACCTTTCTTTCAGTCTGCCTGTCTGCCTGTCTGTCTATCCGTTTTTGATTTTTAACATTAACTTCATTTCTATACTCCTAACACCAAGTTATATCTTGTACGTTTTAAACGTCTGTTTGTCTCTCACCTCTTTTTCTTTTTTTTTTTTTTTTAATTATACATTTCATTTCCTTTTCTTATTTTAAGACGATTCACGTTATATTTTTATGCACATCGTGTCGAGTTCGCTCCGTCATTTTTTTATTTCATTTCATTTCATTTCATTTCATTTCATTTTATTTTATTTTATTTTATTTTATTTTATTTTATTTTATTTTATTTTATTTGTTATCACGACGTACGTATACATTGTAACGTAATAGTTGTACGTTAGTAATGAAACTTGTTCTCTTTCTACCCTCTCTCTCTCTCTCTCTCTCTCTCTCTCTCTCTCTCTCTCTCTCTCTCTCTCTATCTCACTCTTTGTTTCTAACTCTTAGTTTATCTCCCTCTTTCCCGCTCTCTCTCTCTCTCTCTTTTTATTTTCCATACGTCTTTCTATTTCTCTCTCTCTCTCTCTCTCTCTCTCTCTCTCTCTCTCCCTCTCTCTCTCTCTCTCTCTTTCTCTCTTTAAGTTAAGTTGTATATGTATACGGTTACGTAACGCTCCTTTTTATCTTCTTAGTCAAGAGGGAGAGACAGACAGAGAAAGAGAGAAAGAGAGAGAGAGAGAGAGAGAGAGAGAGAGAGAAAGAGAGAAGGATGAAATGAAAGGCGATGAGAAAAAAGCAAAAAGAGGAAAAAACAAAGATAGATAGATAGAGAGAGAGAGAGAGAGAGAGAGAGAGAGAGAGAGAACATAGGAAAGGAGGAAAAAAACACGAGAAGGAACGGCGTGGTCGTCCTCATCATCTCGTCGACGGCTCTCTCGCAACTCGAAGAGAGAAAAAGCGATCTCCAGTCAAGGTCGAGCTCGCGCGCGCGCACGTCTTCGAAAGGCGTCTTTGCGTTCGCCATTTCGTATTCACCTGGGCATTATCTCCCACCCTCGCGACTGCATAGAGAGGATTGCATCCGTGCGCTCCCGTCGTCGGTTGCAAACGAAAATCACGATCGGACTTGAAAAGGTGAACCGGTCGAAATTCCGGGTTAACGTTACTTTTTTTCTTGTTTTTCCATTTTTCCCATTTTACTCTCTCTCTCTCTCTCTCTCTCTCTCTCTCTTTTCTTATTTCGTCGAATCAACCTTCTCTTTCTCTTTGTGTGTCCTCTCTCTCTCTCTCTCTCTCTATTTCTCTCTTAAATATCTTTTTGACTTCGGTCGGTTCGGTAAAAAAAAAAAAAAAGTAGAAAAAGAGGAAAGAAAAAGAGGGAAGAAAAAGAGGAAAGAAAAAGAGGAAAGAAAAAAAGAATTCGTCGGACGTGAGAAAGCCAATCCTTTTTCGAGACGTCCTATCTTCCTTTTTTGTACTCCTATTATTCTTATTATTATTCTTTTTTTTTATTTATTTTTTTTTTTTTTTTTATTTTTAAACGTCCAACTTGTCCTCGCAGGAACAATAATTAATTTCTTATTATAACGTGTTTATTTCCTTTACGTATGTGCATATCTCATTCAACGTTCACTTCCACGTATCACCGCGAGACTCGATATAAGATTTATAGTACAGGTAGCTGCGTCTATATCTAATCGCGAGATACCGTAGAAAGGAGAAACAAGGACTCGTGAGAAAAGAGTATGAATTTGGTCGTCCACCTTCGATTCGGTTAGATGGATAGAAAGTTATGCAGTTAGAACGTGAAATGTCACGTGATTTCGTAATCATCCTCAAAGGTCGCGAAAGAATAAAAAGTCATGAAAGAAAGACGACGACGAGGATGACGACGAGGATGACGACGACGACGACGACGACGACGACGACGACGACGAGGAGGACCACGAGTGGCCGTCTTGTAGCTTGATTTTGAATCTAATTAATAGGAGACGATTAACGTGGAACCATTTGAATATAATTCTTCTCTTTTTTCTTTTTTTCTAGTATCTAAACGAAATCCTTCGCAATCGAATTTTGAATTCGTTATCTCGAATTGCTCGGATCGAGCTAAGATCCGAAAGGGAATAATGAAGGTGGATCCGTCGTAAAAAAAAAAAAAAAAAAAAAGAAAGAAAAAATAAAAAAGAAAATAAAAAAAGAAAAAATTCTCAGATTTGCTCGAACGATTCCACACCTCTCGGATTTTCTTATTTTTCTAATCGTCCCAATCACCAACCTGTAACCTTGATATTCGATTATATAACGCACTTCCTATCAAGTATATGCTTTGTAATATTAATGCAAAGATAATTGTTGTTTTGATATCTCCAAGAAAAATTCACTACCCACGCACTATTCCGTAAATTCTCGAGACGTTTCTTCGTCTCTCTCTCTCTCTCTCTTTCTCTCTCTCTCTCTCTCTCTCTCTCTCTCTTTCTCTCTCGTAATTATCGGATTAATTTGATAACGACGAATCAAAACACGGAAATAACACTTTATGCAATCGATGATGAATGAAAAAGTGGTAATAGAAAGGTACACGAGATATTTCATTACGAAAGACATATTCCTTTGAGCGATGACAAATGTTGATAGGCTCGTGAAATCTTTTAATCAACGGCCCATCAATTTTCATACTGTGATATATATATAT
>OU964967.1:5259691-5262191 GCA_918808275.2 Dolichovespula sylvestris
CATGCCTCTAACTCGGTACGTGCACACGGGAACACACACACACACGACATGACGACCGGTCCCCACCCACACCCACAATGTGAGATCATTGAGATTACGTAAGTGTCTAGAACGCGGCATGGTGGACGCGCATAAAAGTATCGTGTAGCAGAGTGCATACCATCTCTAAACTGGAGCCTTCGGTGATCTCCTTTCTTCCAGTTATTAACAATAAAGGGATGGACGCTCGAGGATCTCACGATTTATACCAATTTATCAAACACGTCCGCTACTACCTTCTTCATCGGAACGACAATCAAAATTCTATAAAACGGTACCATCACGATACGAGATAACTACGAATTTCTTTTACGAAACATACTCGATACGTATATAATAATTTTCGTTTCGTCTTATATACTCGAAGAAAGAATATCTTACGTCCAAATAAATATTTCGTTCATTTGTATATCACGATCGATTCTTTTTTCATTAGAAAATCCTTTCGATAGATTACGTTTGAATTATAATTTTTCTTTCTTTTTCTTTTTTTTTTTTTTTTTAATTAAATAATCCGCCTACTTCGGAGAAACATTGATTAAAGATGAAAAATATTGGAAGAAAATTTCTACGGAGTATTTCGGTTAGATAACTACGAGCAAGAATGAAAGAAACATTCTGGCCCTTTCCACTCTTCTTATCTGCTCTCTTTATCAGAAAAATATGTACATGTGTGTAGGCGTGTGCGATTAGTTCGTAAGGTCGGTGCGTAAAACTATAGCGTAAGTTTTATTGAACGCACAAATGTTTTCTTGAAAGAAAAGTAGTTTACGCTGTTTGCATTATTTTGTTAACGAGACTAACGTATCGACGGCTGTCAACTTGAAATATCATACCCACCATAAAACATTGATCGAGGACGAACGTGACGATGCAATTGTTAATGGAGTTAGTACGTAGAATATGACGAGTTCGATACAGTTCTTCGACAAAAATACGTAACTATGAAACGAAACTATTAATCAATTATCATAAGAGTCATCGTACCACGTATATCGTATGCAAATTTTAATCGAAATTCGTTTAAGACAAAATTTTCAAATGTTTCAAAAAAAAAAAAAAAAAAAGAATAAGTACGTCCGAACAATGTCAATTATTTTCTGATGTTCTTTACAAACATATTAATGATATACGACGAAATATATTAAGAAACGATATATTTCGTGAAACGTTAACCATGAGAGTTTAACGACACTCTGATATGTGTCTTTGAGTATAAAAAAAAAAAAAAAATGTATTTCGTCGAAATATCAAGAACGACATTTATTTATTTATTTTTGTTTAATTTTATCATTGCTCACTCCTGACATTCGTAATGATACACATTTGAAAAATGCAATTTCACTCGATACGTTTATTACGGGAAACACGTCCTATGTATATCCAAATATGTATAACATATTCTATTTTTATGGTGATGACTATGAATCATTCGTCCATACGGATTACATATGGTTGTTGTTTATTCGCGCTCGGTTGCTTGTGACTGTATCGCTAAACGACGATTTCCGACGAGTTACATCGGTTTTTTCATAGCGTTATGCAATCCCGTCGATCCTTCCTACCTCTCTCTCTCTCTCTCTCTCTCTCTCTCTCTCTCTCCCGTTCTTACCTGCGAATCCTGTTACGGTGACGGTGCAGAGAAAACGTGTAGCAGTCCTCGAGACGACGATTATTAGCGCGGGAATGATGATTTCTCGTGTCCGTATGTCCGTCGATGCAGATACCATTTTTTTTCCTTCCCCTCCTCTCTTCTCTTTTCTTTTTTTTCCTCTCTCTCGATAAGAAAATTTTCTCGTTTCTTCTTAATACTTCCATACGTACAGTGTATCATACATACGTTTATAGTGTTGATCACGGATATTTTAATAGGCAGAACGACCGGAAAACGACTCGTCCGACACGTGAACTTTTTTTTTTTACATTCGACCTGATCGAAAACAATATATATAAATATATATATATATATATATATATCGACATTTTATAGATTGGTATCGATTATTCACGAGTCGTTTTTCTAATAACAATTTACGTTCGTCGCGAATTCTCGACTTATTACAATTCTTTCAAATGTCATTAAAAAAATATAAGTAAGTAATATCTCGTTTGGTATGGTATAATAACGTTAATTATTATTGATTATCGCTCATTCATTGATATCATAACGAATATAGGTATCAAACACGTTTTTGTATTTCAATTAAAATTTTCGACGCATGTCGAACGATGTAAGGATTAAACTATACTTCGAAATCCGCTCGATCTGAGTACGACGAGATCCCAAAAGAAATTCGGATCCCATAAAACCCTCATGATAGCATGGTGTTTTAAGGGTTAACGCGGGAACTCGAGAATGATCCAAGGTTGATGTAGGTAATTGTATCGTCCATTTCACGACGTTGTTGACGAAAGCCTCGTTAGCGCGCGGCTAGCATAGTTGGATAAACGAGTGCGGAAT
>OU964967.1:5267191-5289691 GCA_918808275.2 Dolichovespula sylvestris
CGTACATATATCACCTCGTAACCTTTCGCGCGTTACTTCGTAACGAGAGCTTACAAGATATCTACGATCTTTCGAACCATTGAGAATCGACGAAAAAAAGAAAGAAAGAAAAGAAAAGAAAAGAAAACAAAAATAGTTTCGCTCGGTTCATTGATCTCATAATACGTTTACATCGAAATTTCATCGTTTCATCGTGTAAACCAATTGAAAAATACATCGAGGTAGTATAATATTTTGTCCATCTCCTACCTATTTGACGTAATACTCGTTACGCGCGATGCCCTTTTAATAACGGATCAAGTTGAAAAAAAAAAAAAAAAAAAAAAAAAAAAGAAAAGAAAAGAAAAGAAAAAAATCTCTGACATTTCCCATATAAAAACGAACGGTGGTATGGCATTAGCATGCGTCTCTACGACGTTTTAATACCGTCCTTTACAAATGAGTAAATGAAATCAAACGAAGATAGGCAAACGTATGTAAATGAAATTCTACGAAGGAATGCCGTACTGACTAACATACGTCGAGACGTTTTTCACACTTAGTACACAATTCATATACTAATTATTTCAATGACAAGTACGATTACGTGAAAGTATTAAGAGACATTATAGAACGAAAAGATAAATCGTTGGGCCCGATCGTAAACGGATTCCGCTTCCTCTTTGCACAATCGCTCGAATGCGCTGGCGCACGAGCTACGGTAACCGTGCATTATTTCTTTCATAACTATAGCGATTAGATTCGTTTCGACGGATTTGGCGTTATCCTTCCGTTAGAAAAGGGGATCTCAATTTATTTCTGCGACTCTGCGATTGGGAAGAGATTTTCGAGCGGAAAAAAAAAAGAAATAAAAATAAAAAGAAAGAAAAAGTGGAGAAAGAAGAAGCGAGAAGAGAAAGAAAAGAGAGAGAGAGAGAGAGAGAGAAAGAGTACGTCACAGTCGACGGAGCGGTCGCGAAAGGGAGAGCGTGAGAGACCAGGTGGAAAATGGTGATTCGAAATCAAGGAAAGGTGTGAGTCACTGGTTTCACGTGGTGTCACAACCCTGTGTGCCCCTCGGTTAAGCAGTACGCTTTTTCGTTTCCGCAAAGAAACTCGAGAACGACTCGAAAGCGAACGAAACCCGTGCTTCTTTTCGACTTACTATACACGTGGATACGCACATACATTGTAACATAGATACATACAAACGTGCATATATGTACCAATCGAATTGCCATTTTTCTTTTCTTTTCTTTTTTTTTCTTTTCTTCATGATCCCAGCATAAGATACGCGTCGCGACGTGGGGGTCGTACCATGATCGACCAAACGTGCCACGGAATCTTTCTTTATCGATTTTCGATGACGGACAAGACTTTTTCAATGTTGAAAAATTATTTGAGACCACTAGCTTGGCATGGACCATGATAAATGACGCTTTCATCGCCGATAGACTGTGACGAAACGAGCTGATCTTCCTTCTTTCGCGGTCGGAGGATGAATTTTTTTCTTCTTCGGTCAGATGGGGCCCTATTGCTTGCGGTAAGGCACGGATCGAATCACGATACGCATTCGTACGACGCTCTTCTAACGGTGGAAGAGGAGGAGGAGGAGGAGGATGAGGAGAAGGAGGAGAGGAGAAGGAAGTAGGAGCGATCTTGCTCGATGAAGAGAGACCGCGAAACGCGCGCCTATTCGGACTGGCAAAACGTAATTGGGCCCACAAAAAATGGAGCGGAAACGGTCGGGCCCCATTACCAGCCCCGGTAACGAGTTCTATCTCTCTCTCTCCCTCTCTCTCTCTCTCTCTCTCTCTGGGCCTCTCTCTTTCCCTCAGCCTCTCCAACGTTGCTCAATCCGCGGCTGGTTCGCGCTCGTGCGCGCACTCGAACCGCCTCGCCTTAATCAGTACCGTCACGATTTTGTATTCTCTTTCACGACGAACTCGCAAGCCTACTAACTCCTCTCATTTTCGACAATCGACGCTAAACAAAAATTCGATCCGTTCCTGTCGATACCACTATAACGTTCGAACTATTCGATCGAGAAGTATCGTTGAACATTCAACCTTTCGTCGCCGTTCCACTCCCTCTTTACAAAATCATTTAATCGATGATTCATTTTCCATTCGATTACACTCGTTTGCGTCCTTTAATCAAGATGATAAATCCTTATCCCTTAGAAGAATAACATCTATTTTCTTTTTCTTCCCAACCCGTGATCGTCGTACGTCGAATATTTATCACAATGATTCCTTCGAAACGGACGAAAACGTTTCTATTATATTGATGAAATACGAATTTAAAGCGTCACTTTAGAATATATCTTGATAGAAACTAGTACAAAGTTTACTCTCGTTACTCGTGTAAATTAAAAAAAAAAAAAAACGTATTAATTGTGGGACTAGATCAGTTGAAATATAAATATATCGTACGATTTGGGGATAAAATGCGATTGATGTAACGGCGTCGCTCGAACGAGTTTTCTCAGTTCCGAAGAAATCGACGTGAGAATGTGAAAGAGGAAATAGGGGAGGAGTTGGTAGGGGGAAAGGATGGACAATTGGATTTTCAACGACGACGCGATCGGAACTTGGAAATATCCCTTTTTTTTCTTGTTTTTTTTTTTTTTGCGTTCTTTTCACATTATAACAACGTATGTTGCATCTCCGGACGCTCTCCCTCCCCTCCTATTTCTCTCGCCAGAACCTTCCCGCCCTTGTATGTCTCGCACTTTAATTTTCAGCCTCGACATTTGCGTAACCCAGTTTCGCTATTGTTCGATTCAATGGTAGATCGTAACGTCCGCCATCCGAATAGGAGATTATAATGCTCGCCTATACACGGTACGCATCACATTGCGCACATAAACGATGTCCGCGAGTTAGTGTATACGTACGTAGTAGTTAGTACATACGTACAATCCTCTTTCTCTTTCTCTCCTTTAACAATCAACATAGATGGACTCTGATCAATCATTTGAATGGACTTTGCAATGTTTACATTGCGTTTTTAGCGACCTCATTTTTTCTACCAATTTAAAAGTTTCATTTCAATTTGTTTATTTTCTCTCTTTTCTTTTTTTTTTTTTTTTATGTCTCTCATTCGATCAAAATCAATTTCTCTCGTTCAATTTTTAATTATGCTTAAAACCTTCTCGGTTCTATTTATTTCCAAATCGTAAGACGTAATCGTGCGTACGAATAATTTCGTATAAGGTAAAAAAATGATTTCTTGAATTACGAACGATGAAAGCGTCGAAAGAATGTTCAAATGTTACAACGCGTGATCGTTGTTCTCCATTAATAATAAATTTCATTGACTAGATCGTACTGCACTTCCTTTTATTCTTTCTCTCTCTCTCTCTCTCTCTTTCATTAATCTTTAGACGCGTTGGTTATGGATATCGTTCGAATAAAAAAGGAAAGTAAACGCAAACGATAAATGTGATAAGCGCCCGAAGCAACAAACGGCGACAGTAAATTCGAGTCAACGGGATTCACGAATTCATGCCGGCTACTTTCTCCTCCTTGCTTATCTCCTCCTCTCTGACCTCGCGAACCTCTTCATTGTCGTTCATTTTCGCTTTCGTCGTACGTCGAACAGGTCTCAGGTGTCGCCTTTCATCGTGCCCATCGCAATTATGAACGCTTTCCAAATTTCATTGAACCTCTTAAATAATTCGTCTCTGTTACTCGGTCAACAAGAGGAGTGAGGGATGGGTGGGGAGGTGGGTGAGTGGGTGGGGGTTGCGGGTGGATGGCTGTAGAAAAAAAAAAGGGAATAAATGAATAATAATAAATAACGTTAATTTTCTCACGAGACGATCGTAATAAATATAACTCGGTCTACTTTACTTTCACGAATAACAATAATTCAAACTTCAATTTAACGCGGACGAAATGAAAAAGGTGTAAGTAAGCAAACGACTGATAATGAGAATTACGTAATTGAAAAGAGGGAAAAGGAAAAAAGAAAAAAAAGGGAACATAAAATCATTCATAGTTCCCGTACCATGAAAACATACTTGCCATTGATCGTCAAGGTAGAGATTTCAGCAGGGTAAAAGGCGGCCTGCTCGATCGGTCGTTACCGACACAGTGGTGAACTCTGTTGCACGACTGAAGCACGTTGGAGTCAGATACGCGGAGAGAGGAAGAGAGAAAGATCGAAATAGAAAGATCGAGAGAGAGAGAGAGAGAGAGTGGTAGAGAAATTGATAGGGATAAAAAGAACGGGTTGTATCGATCGAACGAAATTGCACCGTAGGGTAGCAGCACCTGCAGAGATGCACCTTGGCCGGTAAAAGTGGCGAGCTACTAGATTGACTCCCCTACTTTCCCCACTACGCGGCCACATCGGCTATCTGGCCCTCCCCACTCCAATGTAATCACCGGTCTCTGTAATCCCTACCAACGAGGAATACGGCACAAGACCCCGCCCGGCGAGTCTTCAAGGCCCAAATAGAAGAAGAAAGAAGGACGTAAACGTAAAGACTCTCTCTCTCTCTCTCTCTCTCTCTCTCTCTCTCTCTCTCTCTCTCGCTCTTTCTCTTCCTTTCTTATTCTCTCACTCTCCGAGCGCTTGCGCACGTTCGTAATCCAGCCGGTCGGGCAGCGATTGACCCTGAACTTCGGGCCGCGCTAGCCTACAACGGAGCAAGCACTAGCAACCAGGCAACGAGTCAAACAGCAGCAGAACCGAGCGAGGAACGATTTCCTTATTCAGCGATTTTCTTAGTAACGGCCTACCGAGACATTACGTATGCGAACGGCTATGCAATGTCGCCGTGTCGTACCGCGTCTTTCTTATCTCGAATCCTCTTACCTTCCCTTTTTTTTCTCTCTCGGTCATCTTGAATCATCGTAGACGAGGCTGCAACTAATGTCCTTGCATGGCAGAAGTCTTATCGTTTTGGATTCAAGGGAAGAGGAGAAAAGAGATGTAGGGAGAAGGAGAGAGGCAGGGAGGGAGGGAGGGAGGGAGGGAGGGTTGGACGGAGGGGGGGGGATACTATGGCTCGTGCGTAAATCAACTTTCTTCGTAAGGATGACACTTGATTTTTTTTTAAAGAACCCAAGGAAAAGTCCATCGGAATTGCAAATGATTCCTTTGCGAAAGATCGATAGATGACGAGCAAGATTTCCACCCGTTGCTTTTTTCTTTTTTTCTACTTTCCTTGGATGTGGTTTTTAATGCAATACGTATTTCCGTACGATCTTCGAGAGGACTGGCCGAGTATCGTGCGCTCTCGTAGTTAGGAAATATTGTTAATTGAGCGCAATTATCGTTTATCTTCGATCGATGGGAAACGATTAAGAGGAACGATAAATTCGTTTCGTTAGACTTTTTTCGTTCGAACGAGGAAGTTTAGCGGGAGAAATATTTCCAACGATAAGCGGCAGGTTCATTAATCATTTGGTTAGTCTGTGTCGCGTTAATAGCGCTGTCATGAATACCAAGGAAATTTTTATTGTCTAACTGTAACGTTACTCTCGTAATCTTTAACGAATGTTGTGCCAAATAAACGTAAGGGCAATAAATGCTTCCCGGTAATTTCCAATAACGATTAACATTGGCGACGGTGTATAGATGGTAAAAAAGATTTTGATTTCTTTTTTTTTACAGACGATGTATACTGACGGTCTCCTGACGCTCCATTATGGAAAGCACCCAGCGACCTTGGCCGCAGAGGTCGGGGCCTGGTACAATGGAGACCGTCATGTAGACGTGACACTGGCATGCGACGATGGTTCCGTCGTCAGGGCCCATCGTGTCGTTTTGGCAGCAGCTAGTCCCCTTTTGGCTAATCTCTTACGAAATCCCGCCTTGGACCACGTCGTCCATTTCTCTGGAGTCAGGAAGACCCAGCTAAATCATCTTCTCGAGTTTATCTACAACGGAGAGGCACTTATACCCGTAAAAAAAATCTTTCCTTTTTCTGAAAACCGTTTTACCACCCGTAAGATTTGATTTAACCAAAACGTATAACCTATTACAGTCGACGGAGCTAATACCATTGAGAGAACTCTTCGAACTACTTCAAATCAACTCGGAACTTTTCGAGCCCAACCTAGCGCAGACCTCTAGTAATTCTGATCCTGAAAGGATACCCACTCCTCAACCCTCCGAGGATCAAGAAAGTTCTAGTTACGAATCGAAATACGACAGCAGGTACGTTAACTTCAATGGTACCGTTGGATAACCTGATCGCGATAGAATGTCTTTCGTTAAATCATCGTAACGTTCTTACGTTTCAGACAAACGAGTAATCCTGCTGATTGTTGTTCGGTACTCATTAAAACCGAGGATTGCGAAGAGGAGCCGGAAGTAGACGTGGAAGGCGTCGAAGGTGAAGGTTTGCTCGCGGAAACAAGGGAAGGTAGCATAGAACCGCCGAGAAGAAGGGATAGTTCGGATCCCGTGAACCTAAGTTTAAATTCCGGAACGTCCACGATGAGTGAAAGTTCTCACGACATAGTACATAGGTAAATTTTCTTGTCGTTTGTAAGAGATACGTTAAAAAAAAAAAAAAAAAGAAAAAGAAAAGAAAAAAGAAAAAGACACGAACACGATGAAATCGTATGGAAGATTAAAAGAGCATTTTTTAACGATACGTTCAGACCAGAAAAGCAATTACTCGAGAGGCGAGAGTCCTTGGACGAGGCCGAAGAGAGGACAAGACAAATGGCGGCGCGATTGGCGTTAGGCTTGGAGCATGGCAAACGAAAACCCGAAGAATTACCGATCCCACCGGCTGAGGCGTACGTCGTGACGCCTCATAGAAAACGTAGGCCAGGTTTTCACAACGCGCCAGCTCAAAATCCAGCCTTCGTACCGTTTAATCCGAGCTTCGAGACACCTAGGAGGTTACAAGCGCCGCATCCATTGAGCCTATCAGCGCCACCGTATCTAGTGAGCTCTTTTTACGCCGATATATTTAATTCGCACGATAATGATTTCTCTTAAATCCGATCGAAGAGTAACGATTGGACGAACAGAAGAATAATTGTTATTTCGAAATTCTCATTTTTAGCAGGACCGATCGATAACGCCACCAGGGGCATCCCATAGGCCACCAAGCGCCGATCCAGCATCCGCTGCTGGTTTAGAACCACCTTGGGGCGCTTGGACCTTACCACCAGCTCGAGCACCCCCGCCACCACCAACGGAGGATCCACCAAAGTCGACACCAGTCCGAGAATACCGATGTACCTATTGTGGCAAACAATTCGGCATGTCCTGGAACCTGAAGACGCATCTTCGAGTACACACCGGCGAGAAACCGTTTGCCTGTCGACTCTGCGTCGCCATGTTCAAACAGAAAGCTCACCTGCTGAAACATCTCTGTTCCGTTCACAGAGGTGTTATAGCTGCACCGGACAATACGTTTACATGTTGCTTCTGTTCCCTCAATTTCGACAGTTTGCAAGAACTCATAAGGCACCTGTCGGGGCCGCATAATAATTTACTCCTTAGTAAAAACCTCCACGATTAGCGACAATAAAAGGCTATCCGGTGCTAAAAGAAAAGTGAACGATCTCGGGTTATACCGATCGAACTTCGAAATTCTTTCGTTGATACTTTTTCTTTTTTCCCCCCCTCGATTTTCCCTCGAGTCGAACGTCGCTTTCATTGCGTTCAGATCAAATGTCGAGATAAACCCTTCGATGTATCGTCGATTATATCGAAGTAATATATAAATACGTCTTTTATATATATATATATATATATATATATATATATATATATATATATATGTATATATACATACATATTGTATATGTATATGTATATATATATATATATGTATATTAGAAGATTATACAATTTACCGCTTTGATATCGGAGAAAGATAAAACGGGGATCTCTTTGATCTGAAACATTTTAGATTCGAAACGAATCTTCGATTAACGCGTGATTACCATATTACTCGTTGGTATCTCTCAGCACGTCAAGTTGTGATCTCTGATACCTAATCGAAAGTTGAGTTAATACGCGATTAATCAAGCAAGTGTGCCGTCCCTTCGCGCGAACCGAACGTTCCTTCGCGATAATAAATTTAATATTTTTTCGACACTTTTATAGGCCGATTCCTCGCGAAGACACGGCACGAAGCACTGGAAGAGCCTTTTTGTGACGAATTAAAAAAGAAAAAAAGAAGAAGAAAAGTAAAATAAAATAAAATAAAATAATGATAAACAGGGTCCTCGCTTTCATGGATCTATCTTCGTATTGAGAAGATTCAAGGACGAGGAAGTGATAACCATTAATACTGTGTCTTATCGATAAGGGTTAATCGGTAATTTCGTTTTTCGATATATATATATATATATATATTTTCGATATATATATATCGGCTCGCAATTTTAAGCGTAAATCGCCGCATTGAAAAATGAAAAGAGAAAAGGCTAAATAGAAAGAAATTCGCAGATAGGATCGGATAAAGCAACGATCGGAAAGATGCGATCTCGTAACATGTACGTAATAAAGAGAATGAAAATAAAAATTTCGAAGGCGCGTTTTCGATCGATAGAGATCTTGAATTGAAGGGAGGACAAAAAAAAATACAAATAATGATAATAACGATAATAATAATATCAATTATTATAATAATAATAATAATAATAATAATAATAATAATAAGAATAAGAATAAGAATAAGAATAAGAATAATAAGAATAAGAATAATAATAAAAAATAATAAAAATAATAATAGTAATAGTAATAGTAATGATAACAATAATGATAATAATGATAAATATAAACAAAAGGGAAAGAAATATATTAAATAAATCGGTTTAAAGCGTGCGACAGTCAGTTAAGAGAGATATATCTATCGTCCATCTCTCATTTAGCTCGGCGCTCAGAAACGATCGCAACGCAAAAATCTCTCCTCTCACGTGTTTTCTTTTCTTTTTTTTTTTTTTTTTTTTTTTTTTTTTTTTTGTACATAATGTTAAATAGAAAGAAAGAGGCCGTGCGTTAACGGACTATCATTATTTATTTTACATTTTGTAAAGGGACCAACCGACTTTCCACCGATTTCTGTCTTAGGTAGATATTAGGTATATCCTGCCCGGCAATCGCCTCAGAACAAACTAGCTCGTAGTGAAACCGAACCGGAAAATGTTCGAGCGTCGCATCATGAGATTTCCGACGATCGTTGGAATAATTAAAAGAAAAGAAGGAGGAAAAAGAAAAGAGAAAAATAAAACAAAATTAAATAAATAAATAAATAGAGAGGGAGAGATGGACGAGGGAAAACAAAAAACAGGATAACAAAAGCGAGAACGAAAAGGGAAACGAAAAGACGAAAGAACGTGGAAGAAAAAAGAAAAGAAAAGAAAAGAAAAGGAAGAACGAAAGAAAATATGAAGAGTACGCCCTATTTAAGTCTTCCAATATCGGAACGTCCTTGTCTCCCCTTCCCCACACTCCGTACACCAATCGTCATTTCCGAAGAAACTCACACCCCTCCACCCCACCATTCTCCTCGAATCTCTCTCTCCCATCGAATTCTCCAGTCTCTTCCTCTCTGTTATCTCGAATAACGATCGTCGTTATATCTCAAGCGATTGGAGTGCCTTGCGTCAGATGGGTCCAAATCGGTCGATCGGGCAGTGATTTCATGTGTTCAATAGGCTTAAGACAAGTTACGCGTATAAAAAAATAAAAAAAAAAAAAATTTCAATCAAGACGAATTATGTGAGCTCGCTTATAGAATGAGGAAATATTAAAATGGAATGAGTCGATATATCGATGATCATAATAATTACGATTATGATCGCGACAATGCCGATGATGATGAAGATGATAATGATGATGATGATGATGAAACTGATGATGATGATGATGAAACTGATGATGATAATGATGATGATGATGATGATGATGATGATGATAATGATGATAATGATAATGAGAATGATGAATTCTTATAATTCACCATTAAAGAGGATTCTAATTATCGCACGGATTAAATCAATAACTTTTCGTTATTACGTCTAGTTCTTGTCGTTGTAAGTAGTAGCTTCTTCTATTTTTTTTTTTTTCGTCTTTATTAGTATTCTTACACCTTTTTCTTCGTCTTCCTCTTCCTTTTCCATTTCTTTTTCCTTTTCTTCGTCTACGTCCTCTTCTTCTTCTTATTCTTCTTCTTCTTTCTGTTCTTCGTTGACGCAGGACGTCATAATGTTCTTTCTTATCCCTCTGAGTAAATCTATTTCCATAACTTTAAGGTACCTTGAAAAAAGGGCCTCCGACCTCTCTTCGGCTCTTCGGACCTCCCCCCAACAACCACCTCGGTGATCATCGGTAATAATGCAAGGAATTATGTACCTATTTGCTCTTTCTCTCTCTCTCTCTCTCCCCCTCTCTCTCTCTCTTTCTCTCTCTTTTTCTCGCCTGACGAAGAGCAACGAAGGACTTCCTTTTTTAAACAAACGACAAAGGAAACATCAGTATATATATATATATATATATATATATATATATATATATATGTATATGTATATATATGGAAGCAAACTCTTCGATCGTCTTCGTCGCCGAAAATACAAAATTTTAAGGACAACTTTATATATAAACGCCAAAGATAGAATTGTAAACCATATACAAAATTATCAATATATCTACGACGAAAACGACGACACGGAACAACGTTAGAGTCAAGGAATTTTATGAAAAGTAATAAAAAAAAAAAAAAAAAAAAAAAAAGAAAAGAAAAGAAAAGAAAAAAAAATAAACAAGAGAAAAAAGAAAACGACAACAAAAAAAAAAAATACTAAAAGAAAAAAGACAAAAACAGAGAGAAACGAAAAGATACACATCGGACGCAGAATAATTTACGAATAAAATGATCTCTAGGAACGAGTTAAATTTAAATAAGATTTCGATGACCGCACGATAACCTTAATAAATATCCCACGATGAACGTTAAATCGAGTTAACAAAAAAAAAAAAAAACAAAACAAAAAATAACCGACGCACAGACACGGACAGGAGTACATATACACACACACTCAAAACACACACACACACACACACATACTGTACGCGCAAATAACGAAAAGGATAAGAAAAAAAAGGAGACGTTGGGAACACACTAGTCCGTAATCCTAGTTTCTCTTTGTCCTGCTAACCGAGATCACTCGAGGTGTAGAAAGGTAATGATAGAAAATTTGGCCTGTTTCGTTTTCTCATCGTCGCTTTCTCGTCCATCGTATTATATTTATAGATTAATCGATGAAACGAGGAGTGGAACGGGACGATAGAGAAACGAAATATTAGATGGTGATTAGGAGGGGTGGTGCATGAGCTTTCATTGTATCAGCCAATGTACGCGAATGGCCAGCACAAAAAGCGAATGAACGCAATGTGATACTAAATGATAATAAGAATAAAGATATAATTATTCTGTAGCGTGCGACTACTCGGGACACGAAGCGTGTTATTTGAAATGGAAAATGTATGTTAGAAAGGAAGAGAGAGAGAGAGAGAGAGAGAGAGAGAGCAAACGAGCGAGAGATAGAGAGAAATATGTTCGTATCCCTAGAGTCGCCTTGAATAATATAAGCAGCTAGCAGCCTATGTCACCCTCTCCTTCTCTATCACAGGAACCAACCTATCCTCTTAAATATTTCCCAAATTTTCGAGCCGTAGACGGACTAGGGTTACGCAATAAAGATTATTTTAACGTATTATTAATTATGCTTATTTTGTGTATGTATTATACACGTATACCCACGAAGCTGGGTGCTCAGATATCCCCTTAAAGAGGCAACGAATGTATTGTTATTATACAATATCACCTTTCAAAGTAGTCTTTCTCTCCCATCGATGAATTATTGAGTTTCACTTTTAAACATAAACATGTTCAAAGTAAAACAACAATCACGATATTTCCTTTGTCGCGAATTCCAAGAATTATTACGTATCATCCTAGATACGTATCCGTACGTCGTTCTAAAAGATCTTGTTATTGTTATTGTTATTTTATCGATCGAATCCGTCCTGGAAGGATCAAAATAAGGAAAGAGAAGATTCAGTACCTTTGACGTCTCTCACGGGTAAATCTGGGCGAAGTTTCATAGTTTTTAAGCATTTTCCGAGCGGCGAGCGTCCTCTGCGTGCTTTCTTAGTGTTCATAGTCTTTTACGATGAGATAAATTAATTCCGAAAGGGGAAAAAAAAAACAAAAAATATGTAAAAATGAATGATGATAAAACAGAAGCGAGCGAAAAGAATACGTTTTTTTCTTTTTTGTTCTTCTTGATCATTGCGCTTTCTTGATGATCCCTTTACACTCCGTTATCCCTGATATAACATACATATATGTGTATCCCATATGAAATTTTATGGAAATTTCTTCTCCTTCGTTTTTTTTTTTTTTTTTTTCATTTTATTTTATTTATGCAACGCGACGCTACCAGAATAAAGATTCGGAAACGTGGTGGAGTATAAGTGGGGGTCAAAGGGAGGGAGCTGAGGTACAACAACGTGTTAAACTAACGGTTCAAAGTGTCTTGACTTTTGAAGAAAAAGAAAACGCACGAAACCCGTTATCGGTTGGGCTACGTTCCAGCTGGTCAACCTACGTATAGGCGTTCCAAAGCATTCCGTTGGTAGGCTGTGTCGATTGCATAATTACGGGGACGATAAATAAAACGCAGGTTTTCTCGTTTTGTCGGTTCTCCCCTCAAGATCGGTCACGCTCCTGCCACCTACCTACCTACCTATCTACCTACCTACCTACCTACCAGTTTCCATCGCGAACGTAAATATCCAACGAGCATGTAAGGTCGAGGTTGTTCAAACCGGCTTCGTGAATGGTTACAGGAAGAATAACGCCTCCTTGAAGCACGCTTCGCTATAATTCTGCATTCTGCATCGCGTGCCGGTGTCATACCTTCGGGCTTACGCGTTAAAACGACGTCCGATTCGATATAGGCACGCTTTCTCCGCTCGGCGATCGTTTAAATGAACCCTCGGCATTATCAACACCCTGAACCTGTTTATCGATTCAAATCGTCGGGCGAAACGTTACGATGTCAATTTCTTCTTCTTCTTCCTTTTTTTTATCCTCGACAAAAGAAAATCGATCGTATCAATGGGATATAAATTTATAATAGAGTGACTCGTTTAAATCGTTAATTTCGATGAGCTCGTTAAACGAGTCAATTCAACGACAATGATCGTAACATCACTCGGTTCGGTATATGCCGAGTGTAAGAATGATTAGATCGACGAACGGTCTAACGTAGAAAAATCGTATTACTTCGAAACGATATAATAAATAATTCTTATATTGGTTAAGTTATTCGTACGACATTTCCTTGGCGTCTATCTCTTATCGATAACTAATCTCATTTAACCAGGATGGTCGTAACGAATCAATTGGCCGAATCAAGTCAGGATGGGAATTATTTTATAAATCACTTTCCTTAATCAATCCGTCCGATCGGCTTTCTTCTTCTTCTTCTTCTTTAAACATGTCCCGCACGTCTACGGGACCAGTCTTCCTTATCGATATACCCGGGCAATGGCCCGTACAGTCCTCCACCCATCGGGAGCGAGGTTTCGGGGTTCTGCTCTCGATCGAACGGACGTTGGCTTGGAACCGTTGGAGGATAGAAATTCATGAAATCGTGCCGTTGTGCCGAGCGTGAGCGCGGAAAGTACCGTTGTCGAAGGAATTGCATAATGGAGCTTGCGTTTCTTGTTTTTTCGTTGGGAGTGCAGACATCGGAGCTAGCTCGATATTTATTGGCAAGAGGTCCGTACCCAACGTCATTGACCAATAACCGACTATCGTCTCTTCGATAGGTTCGCTCGTCTCGTTGACTGGCCAGAGTTTCTCGGAGTCCGCGAAGAGTACCGTAAGAACGTCAATACGTTGGTAAGGGGTAAAGAGGGGAGGGGTTGGAGAGGAGGAGAGGGAGAGGAGGCCGAGAAGGGTATCGACGCCCGGTCAACGCTCCTGCATTCTACCTCCTTAATGTATATAAAGAAGAAGCATCGTACGGATTTCAAGGCAGATACCAAGAACAACATGTACGGCAAGGTTGTTTTGACGACTCTCGCGACAATTCTGGCATTGACCAGTGCCCAGATACCAAGTCTGGGTTGGTGCCCGGAGTACGTACCAATGGCGAACTTCGACATGAACAGGGTAAGTCGAATAATCTTTATTTGGAGGACTAGCTTTGGTCTTTTTTTTTTTTTTCTAAGAGTTCGTACGTATATGTCGATACTGTATCAATGGATTTTTCCCGAAGGATTTAGTCTTAAGGGCAAGCTAAAGCGTTTCGAAGTTATTCTTTTCCCCCGAAGAAGCATTCGATGTGACCAGGAATCATTTAAAAAAAAAATAAAAAAATAAAAAAAAAAATAGAAATCCGCGCTGAACACTATTTGTGTCTATGTACTTATTCTTTCAACTCAAAATCTAAAGAAAACAAGGGAAAGAATAATAAACATCCTAAGATCGTTTTAATGAGTACATCGAATTGTTACAGTTTTTGGGAGTCTGGTACGAAGCGGAAAGGTATTTTCAATTAGCTGAAGTCGTTTCACGTTGCGTCATGTCGAATTATACGCAAAGTCCCGATGGCAAGTTACGCGTGAGCAACGAAGTTACGAACAGAATGTAAGTGAAATTCATCGGCAATTCGGTGTTACCGAGATGAAACAAACATAATTATTATTTAATTATACAGTACTGGAATAAAGAGAATATTGGAAGGTGAAATCAAAAAGGCTGCTTCGAAAGCGGAGGAAGGAAAATTACACGTGAAATATACGGCGGTACCACTAACTCCAGAGACACATTATTCAGTGTTAGAAACTGATTATGATAACTATGCCGTACTGTGGAGCTGTTCTGGTATTGGTCCGATCCACGCCCAAAATGCTTGGGTCATGACCAGAGAGAGGATCGCACCTGGATCGATACTCCAAAAGGTATACTACTTTATACATGTGTATATGTGTATAAATATATATATATATATTCGTATATTTCACTTTTTGAAAAAGTCATTCATTTCAAAACTATAAGCGCGAGCATCGAATGTATCAATGTGTTATCTTTTTCTCTTATTTTAAATCGTCGAACTATACTCGGCGTACTATTGAAAGATCTATGAATTTTTGCTCGACAACTTCGTACTATGATCTAATGAAAATACTTCGATATAATTGTTCAGTTTTAATTGTTATTAAAAATTGAATGCTCGTTGTAGAAGCTCGCGCGATGATAAAAAAAAAAAAAAAGAGATAAATACAAGTACGAACATCTCTGTTTTAGGCTTATGGCGTTTTGGACAAATACAAGATTTCCAAAGCGTTCTTCGTGAAAACGAATCAAGAGGATTGCGCTTATCTCGCACCTTCTACGGCTACCGAGGTTAGTACGACAGCAGCAGTAGTTGAGGGACAGGAAACACAGGAGACAGCGGAAGAGCACGTGCGAAACGTGTCTGGTCAATTGTCAGACTCAGTATTACCGAACGAACACGTCGAAGGATCGATCGATAATGAGAAGATATCACAAAAGGTTGAAACCGTGCCGGAAAGAATTCTCAAGGTCGCCGATTTAATCAATGAAGATAAGTTATCGGAAAAGCCGACGAAGGAGGACAATTTGGAAAGGAAGACGAATTTAAAAAAAGTCGACGAGAAATTAAAGAAGAAAGAGGAGATCCTGGAAGTCGCGAAAGAATCGAAGAAAACGAGTCCGTAAAGAGTTTCATCGATCTTGTTAATCTCGCATACGCGAAGAAAACAAACGACAGAGTTATGAATTATGTTTTACGATACGCGATCGATTTGTAACTTTTTTTTTTTTTTTTATCAGCCTCGTGGCGATTGTTCTTTCCGTTGAAAAAAAAAAAAAAAAAGAAAAGAAAAAGAAAAAAAAATGTCGGTCTCGCCTCGTTCATCAAAATCGTTCGTTATTTATTGTATAAGTGTCAATGAGGAGTCGAAAGTTAGGATATTAAAGCTTAAGGGCCGTTTACAAATGTAAGGAAAACAAAAAAAAAAAAAAACAAAGAAAAGAAAGAGAAAAAAGACCCAAGTCGAATAAATTGTTACATAAAATATGTTTTCTCAAAAATCCACTATACGCAGATAGTCTATATTTCATTTTTTTTTTTACTTCTGCAATCCTCCACACGAATAACAACTTTTCTTACTAATCAAACGTAAGATCATTAGAAGTATCTAGAAATTATGAAAAAAAAAAAAAAAATAAAAATAAATAAAAATACATAGAAAGGATTCTCATTGGAGAGTCTTACTTCCTTTCTAATCCGATAAAACTTCGACGACTGTATAAAGTATACTCAAATAGAGTATAAAAAGCTTTTAAATTATTATTATTATTTAATAATTAGATTTAACGGGGCAAGAGCATGTAATCAACGTTTAATAACGATACAATTTCATGAAGAAAAATTAATCCCCAAAATATTATTACATATGGAAGCATTTACTTTCGAATAACATCGATTTCTTTTTGAAACGTACAGTATTTAAAACTCATAGCACGTCCGATCGCTTCATAACTTATACGATCAACATAAATTGTAGCATCCGAGAAACTAGAAAGTCATCTCTAGAAACTCTCCTTGTACTTACATTGAACTCAACATATCCAATCTAATCATTCGTATCAGTAAAAAAAAAAAAAAAATATATATATATATATATATATATCGTTATAAAAAAAATCTCACGGACGATTTACTTCCATCGTTTCTAATAGGATAAAACAAACTTAATCGAAACTTTCCAAACGAAATGTTCCAAAAGACGTTATAACCGTAAGTAAGCGATGGTAAGACTCGAAGGTCAACTTACATAATGAGACACAGCGCGTTAGTAAAGGAGACGAGTACCTGGGTCAATGACCCGAAAGATTAATGATCTTTTAAATCTCTCTCTCTCTCTCTCTCTCTCTCTCTCTCTCTCTCTCTCTCTCTCTCTATCTCATTAGATCTTTCTATGAAAAAATTCGATAAGATCGAAGATATTTGTCTTGAGACTGGCGTTCTTGAAACCTCAAACGACGTACTTACATATACATATACCGTTACTGACCCACTAACTGATAGTGCTCTTTCGTACGCATCCACTGCGTCTTGCGACGCAGAAGAAGAGTAGGAAGACCAGTCATTGTGGGACGCTTCGTCGCATCGGAAGTATCATTTTCTTGTGTCCACAACGAAAATCCTTGCCTTGGGTCAACGACGTTCCTTATCTAATTGTCATTCAACCGGTGTCTTCCATCTTCTTCCACTACTGTCTTACTCTTTCTCTCTTTCTCACCCTCTCTCTCTCTCTCTCTCTCTTTCTCTCTCTCTTCCCCCTCTCTCCTCTCTCTATCTCTCTCTCTTTGGATACCTCTTAAAGTCAAGGTTACTAGGTGAGTTCGTTCGTCTCTCTCTCTCTCTCTCTTTCTCTCTCTCTATTTCTATTTATCTCTCTTTAAGACGTTTCGACGTCCATTCTCACGAAACACTTTTCACAAATTAATATATACACACGAAGAATAATTTTCGTATAACTTTCTACGTAGTAGAAGATAAAATCGATTTCGTTAATTCTTGCTATTATAACGTGACGAATACACCGTGACTTATTCATTTCGTATAGATATCAAGTAATTATTTGAATAATGTACTAACGATGAATAATATTTCTTTTTTTTTGTGTACATTGAGTGTGCCTGCTTGCGTGCGTGCGTGTGTGTGTGTGTATATATATATATATGTATATATATGCGTGCGGTCTTTTTTGCTTTTCAATCAACAAGCCATTTTTATAGCTACGTAAACAAGCGTTGAACGGAAGGATATCGCATCGTCATGAAACGATTACATACATATGTACATACATATATTGGTAAATTAACATAAGTATATATGCATATATATATATATATATATTTTAGTCGGAATTATTATTATAACAAAATATTATATTTAACAAAACATTCGATTTGTAGTGCTAGGTATCTATATTTATCATTCGTATTTAAAGAGCTAATTGGATTGTTTTAAGAGCATTCAAAGGTTTATTAATTTATTGTCACTACGAGGTTTCCTTTTCAAATTTTCTGTGAGCGTTCGTTGTTACATCACTAAAGATAATTTTATCTGCTATTGTTTGTTTATTTGTTACGAACGTTACCAGCGAGCCCGGTGCTTCTTGATTGATAATAATTTTTCACGACAATGATGATCTATGCAATTCAGATCTTGCTATTAACGGATGATAAATAAAGCGTACTTATAGAAAATTACTCGATGATTTTAACGCCTACAAGATAATTCGTTAAGTGCGAGTTGTTTATTTTTATTTTTATTTTTATTTCTTTTTTTTTTATTTTTTTAACACGAGACGAATTAATTTTTATGACTGATTCAATCCGAAAGAAAAATTGTCGATTTTTTTTTTTAAATATCTTTCATAAGATTTATCGACACTTCGAGTATAGTCATTTTTCAACTCTACACACACACACACACACACACACACATATATGTATATATATATATATATATATATATATATATATACACGTATATACATACATAGATAAATTATAACACCTTCTTTAATAACGTTGTACATAATCTAAAATAAGCTGTAATATGATGACAATCAATAAAAAAATGTATCGCATCTTGCGTTACAGAACGTTATTATTTTTAATTGTCGGTAATGAGAACGTAATAAAGTTCGTATTTAAGACGTATAACGTTTACGTCATAGAAGTTTCTTAACGTCATATCAATTCGTGTTACAACATTGTTGACGAGCAATATTCGTGAAAGCACACACTTGTAAATTCACCTGTCTGTTCAAGCGATGATTGCTTCTAATTATTAGAAATATACGTCGAACGGAGAATGTTTCCAATGAAGTCGACCTATAACCATACCATACGTTGATTAGGTTTCTCCATCGAACAGATGGTACGACCTAGTATAATGTTTATACGATAATATTTGACGTGAAGTTTTGTTAGAAATCGTTACCAACAAATTCGCTTAGTGTCATTGATGTGTGTCAAATTTTAAATGAATTACAATTTGATCGTATGAATATATGAATATATAATTGTCGATCATATCGGTTAAATAGTCATAACCGATATGACTCTTGCCATACGACTATTTATCAATTTACCTTTCTTTTTATGACGAATCATCTACATAAGTATATAATGAGCTGATGCTCGTTGGTTTTAATCATTGTTGTTGCCATCGTCGTTATCGTTACGTGTCTTAGAAGTATAGCCTATTTCTTTTTTCTTTTATACGTGAAGAACTTTATCAAACAGCATTTTCCATTATAATAGCATCGGTGATATTATTGGACAAATTTTACAACGCTTATGATTACGCGATCTCGCTCATTTATTCTCTCTAACGATGCTTTGATGCATAAATAAACGAGGTACTATTGAAGATAACTTTAGTTTCAATTCGAACTTGTTCGCGAACGGATCGATCGTTACGAGTATTGAAAAGTTATAATCCAATCGGTAAGAAAAATTTGTTGTCTTTTTATGTTGTCGAATGATATAAATGAATGTTTCTGTTTAAAAGCGATTAACGTAAAAAGAAAATTTCGAGAAATGTTTTTGATCTAAATTGAAAAGAAAAATTGACTGTTGAAAATTCGAAAGTTTATAAGAAACGTTAAAACTTCGAGATCTCGCCAAGTTTTAACTGTTTTTTTTTTTTTTTTTTTTTTTTATGCGACTAGAGTTTTCGTGGTAATTGAAAATAAAAAAAAAAAAAAAGGAAAAAGGAAACAAAGAAGTTTCATTCAAAATTTTGAAGCGAACTCAAAAGTTCGTTCTATTCTCCTTTTCATTCGTTTTCTCTTTTTAATTACTTTTTACACTTTTTTTCTCTCCCTTTCTGCTGTTACAGTTATGTCATCATTATTGATAATTCTTCTATTGGTGGGTATGGCGTCGGCCCAAATACCTGCCCTCGGCAATTGCCCAGACGTTCAATATATGAATGACTTTGATGTGGGAAAGGTGAGTTTTGTATTCGACAATAATTCCAACTACGTGATCATACGACGGAACTTTAATATTTCTAATCGACCAAGTTATATATACCCGTTCAAGGAAGATTAGAAAGATTGTCGATGATGATTTTGTTTTTTCGTTATTCGTCGTAAAAAATATTTTAATATTATTATTTAATCCTTCATATAACAATTTTTCACGTATTATCTCACAGTACATGGGAGTGTGGTACGAGATAGAAAAATACTTCGCGGTGTTCGAATTTGGTGGTAAATGTGTACAAGCTAATTACACGCTCAACAGTAACAACACGGTCAAAGTAGTAAATCGACAAATTTCTTACATGTGAGTACGTTAGTCTCGATCTCTGTCGATCGAGTTACAACAAATTGCGTAACGTACGTGCATACGTAAAACACGTCTCGATTTTCTCGATTTTTCTGTAGAACCGGCGTGGCAACTTCAATCGAAGGAATTGCAAGATCCGAGGGTAAACCGAACGAATCGAAATTGCTCGTTACATTCCCATCCGTTCCGTTTACAGGGGATGCTCCATATTGGGTCTTAGATACTGATTATGACAATTATAGCGTCGTTTGGAGTTGCAGAAGTTTCGGAATAATACAGTGAGTTTTACTAGTTTTCTAAACTTTTAACGACGAGAAAAAAAAAAGAAAAGAAAAGAAAAAAAAACATGAATGCATTTCTTACATATCTGTAAAAATATTTCATTCGTTTCTTTGCAGTGCAAAAATTGTTTGGATCTTGGCACGAGAACCTTCACCGTCTCTCGATGTAATGCAGAAAGCGTACCAAGTACTCAATAGGAATAGAATAAATAGAGCATATTTTATGCGTACGGATCAGAAGAATTGTCCAGCGAATTGTTAAAAAATTCGTTACTGCCCCTACAGAAAATTTAATCCGAAGGATTTCGCAATTGTTATACATATATATGTATTTGTTAAAAATTGTTGACGAAATTTTTGCCGAATGATTGTGACCACGCAACAACCCCTTATATAGTATCAAATATATATATATATATATATATATATATATATATATATATATATATATATTATATTATATTATATTATTTATTATTATATTAAACTCGATCGGCAAAACAGGGATTACGTTTGCCGACCATTTTCTACTTGATCGACAAAGTAGATATTTATCTTTGTTCGCATGTAATGTTAGATTTCCAGCTTGAAGGACGATCTATTTGCTCGTTCGATTATGCCCAATTAGGGAAATAGAAATTTACAATGGTTGACTTCCTTTTTTTTTAATTGTTATTTGTTAATAAAAAATTTGCCAATCACTATTAGTCTTGTTGGTAAAGCAGAGAGCTACAGAATTTATCACTTTCAGTCGATGAGGACGGGAAGCCAAACACGATCTCGGAAAAACTTTGACGGCGCAATCACCTACAAGAGTCGATTAGTTAGGGTTGCGTATTTAAAGGGAACAAAATTTGTTCTTATAACTTAGCCTATTTCGTGATTATACAGATCTATGAATCACGATGTTTCGTTCATCTAACATATTGATTTCAACAAAGAGTTGGCTTTTGCGTTTGTATTACTCTATACGAATTAAAACTTTATCCAAAGAATGTATTATTTATTGACTTTTAAATAAGCTAAGAACGTAAATTTTAAAAAGAAGGAAGTACAGTTGGCTGTCAAGCGATCGATAAATTCGAAAACGTGAAACTTTGTTAGTAACCTATACAATATTGTTTTGTATCAATACGAAAATACATTATAAATGAATGTACACGTTTCTTATCTAGATAATTTGCATGATGGGGGATAATAAAAGATAATGAAATAAGTGTCGGTATACTAAAATAAATAAACTGGACAAAGGAATGATTTATTCGACGGTAAATGAAATGCGCGTATCGAACGGAAGAAAAGATTGACAAAAAGTAAACGCAAATAATTTGGTTGGTCTCACGTTAAAAATGAAAGAAGATGGGTACCTCGATGATAAAATAAATCGTGCGAAAGGAAGCGCGACAATAGCCGTTAAATTAAATAAATAAAGCGCCAAAGGTGGAAGGGTAAACGCCGAAGGGTGCGGTCGCGTGCAAGCTGACTTTTATCATCGTCGCGTGTCGCTCGTGCAAACAACCGAGCTCATTCGAGCCATCGTTCGTTTCATCAACGATGCATTGTTCGTTCGTGGAAAGAAGAGAGTTAGTTTGTCCCACAAAGCTTCCAACCGGGGAAAAAATCCCAAATGATGTTTTCCCTCGAGAGAAATGATGGTCGACATTTTTTTTTTTTTCTTCTTTATAATGAGTACGCATTTTTTCATTTTTATAATATTTCAGAGGTATCGTAAAAAAAAAAAAAAAAAGAAAAAGTGAAACGAACGCAGCGGAAATACGAGATATTATTGCATTGCGTAAAATGATGATCAGATTTTCTCATCCATTCTAAACA
>OU964967.1:5297191-5302191 GCA_918808275.2 Dolichovespula sylvestris
AATTAACACACACACACACACACACACACACACATGTTTTGTTTTAAATAAAAAAAAATATATATATATATATATATATATATATATATATAAATATATATTATCGTTCTGTCTTATCAATTTAATTCAAACGACTTTCTGTTATATATGACTTCCATTAAACTTCACAAACTCCCCACAGTTATTTCCATGATCCTTTTTCTTTCGTTTACGTTTTCATAATATCGAAATCCTATAAAAACAAATACTCGTACGAAATCAACTTGTACAACGAGATTTCGTTCTTGTAAATAAATAAAAATGGAAATTTCCTCGATCGGTATTTACTTGCTAAAAGATAATAGATAAAAAAAAAGAATAATAATAGTAACAATAATAATAATAATAAACACGTTAACAAGGGATTTCTTCATTGGAACGGAAATACTCAAGAAGAATTCATCGTCCGTAGGTCTCAAGTAAGCGTGGCCAAGTTTAGTTCTCGATCGTTCTTTCTACTGTCACATTCATTGGAAGTTTTCCATAACGACGCGACGCGAAGTCTACCAAGAACGATTGGTTATTCTCTAGACGTCCGTCGTTCGTGTTCGTTCGATCGTAAACGCCATAATTAAAGAAGCATGTTATATACCGAGTACTAACGTAGTAAACATGCATAGATAACGAGAGGACGTTGACGAGACGAAAGGAAGAATAAATGGGAAATGAAAGGGATAAAATAAAAAAAAAAAAAGAAACAACAAAAACTAAAGAAAAAAATAAATAAAAAGGACGTCGAAACGTGCAAATTTCAATGGCTGCGTTACCGACACGATCTCGAGTTTTAGGACGTAGGCGAGGCATTATTCGAGGAAAGAAACATAAATCGCTGAAAGCACAATTAGTCGCTTCGACATACTCTTTTATCTTTCAGAGCGAGAGAGAGAGAGATAGAGAGAGAGAGAGAGAGAGAGAGAGAGAGAGAGAGAGAGAGAGAGAAGAGACGCGTTACGTAGTAAAGTAGAAAAGCAGTTAGTGGTGGGGGTAAACGTGACGCGACTCCTCGTCGTGGGTGGACTTCGCGAGCGCTCGGTTAAGTTCGGTTTAGGTCGGAGAGATTCGGGAGGCGAGCGAGCGACGAGCCCAGCCGAACCATGGCGGCCGTGTCGCTCACAATCGCTCGTGGCTTTCACGAGGCGAGAACGGTCCTTCCGTACGACGAAGAATAAGATTAATTTTCGTCGATCGCGTTATACGTTCACGTCGTTCACGTCGCGTATTTTTGTTATTGACGATAGAACACACACATAACTCTCTCTCTCTCTCTCTATCTTTCTCTTTCTTTCTCTCTTTCGATATCGTGGAAGACGAAATTAAGTCGTAGAAAGTGTCGTGGTGTAAAGCTCGACCTGTCAAAGAGCGCGCTCCTTTTTCGCGACTCTCTTCCTCGAAAGATAAAGAGACAGATAGATAGATAGATAAAGAGAGAGAGAGAGAGAGAGAAAAAGAGAGAGAGAGTGTGTATCACACACAAACACATACAAACGATACTTTGTCGCGTCGTGTCAGGCGTCGCGCGTGCACGACTTGGCAGCGCGACGCCTCTCCTCAGCTTTTACCAGAAGAAATGACCTCTTTGAGAAAATTCTTCTAAAGGGCTGACGAACAAGAAGAAACGAAGAGAGAGAGAGAGAGAGAGAGAGAGAGAGAGAGAGAGAGTAAGAGAAAGAAAAAAAGAAAAAACAAATAAACGAAGGAAACTCACCGTCTCTCTCCCGGGGCTACACACGTGTCATCGTCGTTCCACCGTTGTGTTGACGACGGGCGCAGACGCGATGTCGCTGCTCGAACTGACGTCGATTCTTTTCCTCGTGCTTGCCTCGCCTGCCTCGGGATACTTCAATCTTTTTCTAAGTCAGGCAGAAGTACGCAAACTCATGGGTAAGTTCGTTCATCACATATACACACACGCACAAACACATTTCGCGGAACAATATAAACATCGCTATCGCGTCTAATTCGTACGATTCGTTCTCACCACATTAACGTATTAACTCGCGTCATGAAGTAGACTGCAGCCGCGAATGATGGTTTTGAATATCCTACCTGCCCCGCGATTGGCTCGTTCGAACGTCCTTCTGTTAAAGTGTTTCACGATTGGTTCTCATTATTTTCGAATATCATCAACGTATCAGCGTACGCGATCGAATATATATATGTATCGTAATTTAGCGGGTATTTTGAATCGTGTATAACGTTCGAAATTTTGTATCGAACATTTTACGATGTTGGTCTTCGAACGATCAAAACTTGATCGCTCGTAAAAGTAATGACGTATTTTTTTTTTTGTTCTTATTATTATATCTCAAAAACTTATACGGAATACTCGATATTGATTATACGAGAATCGTTTTTATTGAAAGATTAATTATTAAATGTAGAGATACTTCGTTGTCGTGTTCTCCGTGTACCTGCTTATTTGGTATAGCAATTAAGCTCCTGTACCTTCGACGATAGGGACGTTTTTCATTCGTACGCCCCGTGGTACGTACGAACTAATGAATAATTATTATCACGTTACCGCCGCTTGTCCTATAAGCCTTCATTATCCTTAGGGCATAATCGTAGGTTCAGTCACGAGGTATGTACATGCATACACGTATGTAGAACATGCACGAAATCCCTCGGATCGACTTAAGTACGTAAGTGGCGAACCGTGAAATCGTTTTAGAACACATACGTATATGTACATACAACTAGCGCCCATGTATCCTCGCCTGGATAATCTATCGACACGACAAAATTTGTAACATAATTGAAATTTTTCCGTTGAGGGGAAAAGGAATAGAAATAGACCCGTGCCTCTCAATTGATACATGAATTTTAGTTGGAATTGGGTCGAGCTGACCGTTTTACTCGGTCATACGGGAGAACAAGAATCCGTTCGCCGTCGAGCTGTGAAAACGTTTTCCTCCGTGCAATATTTTACGAACGATTAAATCCACGCGCCGGAATCGCAGGGGATTTTCTTTGAAGTCTTTAACGGCAAAGTTGATCGGTGCCTTTAAAAACATATATATATATATATATTTATCGATCGAAAGGATTACGTCGCATTGCGTGATCGAACGCAATTATCGATTAATGAGAAGAATAGATCGAAATATATTCCTCGAAACTTCGATAACGAGTATCGCAAGCGTAGATGAGGATGATGGCAAAAGAAGAAGAAGAACAAAATTTACCTCGAATCCTAATATTTTCGATCGGATCAAAATCTTTTCGCGTTCTGATCGTTCCTTAAAAAATCATCGCTCGACCGGTTGCACGCGAATCGGTGTACCGGAAGCGGAGCAATCCGTGCAGCCCACTCGACGGCGCGAACTTTCCAATATTTCCTCGATAACTTCCACGGCGGCGGATAATTTGTTTTCGGCTCGTTGAGCCGCGAAAAGCACTCGGCTCGTTGCCCCCCGTTCGAATCGGCAACGGCTCGTTCGTTCGTGCATTCTGGCGACACCTGAACCCACGCCTCAGATCGACGATTCTCTCGCTTCCGAGAGAATGAGAGAGAGAGAGAGAGGGAGAGAGAAAAACGCATATTCTCGTCTGTAAATACATATCGCTTCTCACCTTTTCCTTCCCTTTCTTATTCACGCGAAACGGATTGTATTTTCGTCTCGACGAGATTGGCCTATCATTTTCGAAATGTTAAAAATTGAAAGAGTAGAGTATCGGCAATTTTCCTCCCGTAACTCTAAAATTCGCATGTTTACTAGCGACAATAGTTCCAACTTTTTTGGGGAAAAGACGATAAGTGAATTTTGTCGAGTGGATCGATTAATTCGATCGCTTGTATTACCGACAAATCGATTTTCTTTTTTAGAATTCCACGTGTATATCGTTTTACTCGTAGACAGGTATATGTATGCCTGTACAGTTTATATTTTTTCATGGATGTGTAGATTATCTTGAACGTGACACCCGGTAAAAAGAGAACCCGTCTGTAACAGAAACGATTAACCTTTTAGGATGAAATTGAAGTATAGAAAGGAAGAAAGAAAAGAGAAAAAAAGAAAAAAATTCCTACACTTTTCACTTATAAAAGCGTGCCGTCGATTTCGTTTTTAGTTTGACACGAAAACTATTAAAGTCAAAATGTTTCGACGTGTCTCGTAATATGTGACTTTTGGGCTCTCTTTAAAAAAATTCATATTGAAAAGTCGCTCGAAAGATGTTTTGTTTAAATTACATTCCCTTTGTACTACAGGTAGGCCACAGGTACTTCGTTGCTGTGTCATTAGATGGACGTGGGTATACGGTACGTTGTATCGGCTCAATAAAATATTCTAACGAGGTTCTTGTTGAACGCCGACGTTTTAGGGACGAGGAGAGATGGAGGGTCTCCGACTATAGTTTGTTTAGACACCGAATAATCGACAGTCACTCTTCCTCTTCTTTTTCATTTTTTTTTCTTTCTCTTTTTCCTTTTCCTTTTCCTTTTTCCTCGTCTTGTTATTTCTTTTCGAGTCTCTTCTATTGGGCTCTCTCCCTATTCTTCCTTTTTGCCTTTTCATATTTGAAGGCTCATAGGTTTGGTTAGAAAAACTTAGCTTGGTTCACTCGATCGTTAACTTGTATGCATATTTGTACACGTATTTGTATTCTATATGCATATATTTAAAAAAAGAAAAAAGAAAAATATTTCTTTCCTCACACATCGTTATATGCATTTTCGAAGTGCGTGCTTACAGGAAGAATTGGGGTTTCCAATTTCTACTAGCGGTTTGACTAGGGTTTCCCGGGATAGGCCTCTGACATCGAGTCACGATTCGCCACGTCGAGAAATCGATTTTGATCTCAGTCGTTCCACTTGGTTACTCCGTACACGATCGAATCCTACGGAAAGGTGCTTCGGCACGATCTGATCTGATATTAACGGTTCCCTTTTACTCTTTTTTTCTTTTATATATATATATATATATATATATATATATATATATTTCTTTTTATAATAATAT
>OU964967.1:5307191-5417191 GCA_918808275.2 Dolichovespula sylvestris
CTTTTTTCCTTTTCTATTTTTTTCTTCTTTCTTCTTTTTTTTTTTTTTTTTTTTTTTAAGTAGAATCCGACGAATTCCTTTGAAATCATACTCCACGAGATTACTGCATAAATTCAATCGTCGTTAGCGATAATTAAGATCGATGAAGAAAAAAGAAAAACTCGTCTCGCAACCTCTCGAGTTCGTTTAAATTTCATAAACATAAACAACGTATACGTACGTATAAAACATACGTGTAAGTAACATATCAAGTATCGTCAATGCATTAACGTAAGTATTGTAAATAAAATCTGAACGTGTTTATTTAACGTTTAGTATCCTGTAATTTAAAAATAGAATGCATCGGTAGAATAAGAAAGGGAGAAGGAAAAGGGGAGAGTGAGAGGCATGCATAGGGTTTGCATTTCGAGTGTTTCCTCGTGCTTTCCGTCATTCTTTTGACAGGAAACAAGATTCCAAACGTGTCTCGTTGACTTATCGGTCCATCGGCGCCACGAAGAGAGGACACGTGTTGTTTAGTTGGGGGCCCTTTTTAAAATTCGAAATCTTCCTACGGTTAGAAGATGCCATCTCATCGGGGAATACGCAGCAGGGGTTGTTCGACGTACTCTGCCTTTCCCCCTCCCCATCCTCCCCAGCCCCCAACCCCCTTCACTGTCTTGATTTACCCTCTTTCTCTTTCTTACTTTCTTTCTTTACTTCTTACTTCTCCCAAGGCGACAATGATAAATCGTGTATGTCCATTGAATGTAAGAAGAAGATCCGATAGAAAGTGTTCTTTTGTCCCTTCTTTTTTTTTTTTTTTTTTTTTTTCTTTCTCCTTAAGATTTTTCCGCTCGACGGAGGAAAGAAAAGGAGAAGGGGGAAAAAATAAGAGGCAAATAATAAAAAAAGAAAGAAAAAAAAAAAAAAATAGAAAATAAAGGAAAAAAGCTTAACTCTCCGTGGCTTTTCTATGGTCCCACAAATGTCGAAGACTTTAAGACGTCGTAAAGTACCGAATGGATGCCAAACGAGTAGTTCTCAGACCTTATACCAAGTTTCCTAGACTTTCCTTTCTCATTCTTACATACGAACTTACATCGAGATATACCTATACTTATCCCGATGTACCTATTATTTTTCTCAAATCACTTCTTCCGGTTCTTATGCCCATTGTAAAAAGAAAAAAAGAGAGGAAGGAAGGAAAAGAAAAGGAAGAAATAACGAACGAAATTAATCGTCACGATATCCGAGAAGGGATTTCATCGGGACAAATGATGTGAATCGGGAGGAGGATCCGTTTAAGGGATCGATATTTTATTCGCAGCGTCGAATGAACAATTCGTCTTTCTCTCTCTCTCTCTCTCTCTCTTTTTTTTTTTTTTCCCCTTAAATCGACGCGGGCGATAAATATTATTTTATCGCGTTAGAAATTTGCCTGTCTCTGACTCTAACGTAATAGCAAATAAATCTCGGCTTTTGATTAAATAACGACGATTAAAAATGGAAAGTCGAAAGGGAAACGTTTATCGGATGTTTAAACTCTTCAAATATTACGCGTTGAACGCATTTGATATCATAGATCTTCTTCGATAAAATTCGCGTTAATTGACGAACGCCAATTAACGTTCGAGCGAATAATGAAAGATTTCGATTGAATCGTACGATCGGTACGAAATTCTTTTTGTTTCTTTTTCTTTTTTTTTTTTTTTGTTCTTCTTGTCTCTTTTTACACATCGAAGAAAATCAAACGCAACATAGGATGCACCGAGTATCCTCACACATCGTTTAGTTTGCTACGAGGAGTATACGTTCGTTTTATTGTATATCAAACGAATCTCGGAATTCTAACACTAAACTATACAGAGGAGTAACTTGGTAATCCTCCGACTCCTTTCACACTCCTGTCGCCATATGTCGAACTCCCAGACACGCCGAGAACACGTCTCAATCTGCATCAACGCCGACAGATGCTGCGTCTGAGCTGCTGCGAGTCGCTCAGTTTTCCTTCCATCTCGCGATGATGGTGGTTGCTCGTTGATGGCCGATATAACGGCGGAGCCATATTGGGCACCGTAGAACAATATTATTTTAGCTCTCGATCCAGGAATCACGTCGTATAGCGTCGCGACGTTTGCTTTGCTTTCATCATTCGCTGAGATTTTCTCTCTTTCCTTCTCCCCCGTTCGACAAATAAACCGTAGCTGCGTTACTTATGATGCACCGGCCGTAGGATTTCGTTCCCTTTTTCTCCCCCTCTCTCTCTCTCTCTTTCTTTCTTTCTCTCTCTCTCTCTCTCTTTCTCTTTCTCTCTATCTATCTTTCTCTTTAGGTCTTTGTCGCGGATATAGTACGGTAGACCCGACCGGTTTCAGTCAGGAACGAGCTTCTCGATTTTCACGAAGGGGAAGGGTGAGCGTACGACAATAGTGACGGTACGAGTCCGATAGAAAATGCAGAAGTTTGATTTCGATGGTGATCCTATATTGAATGGGCCCAGATTGGGTGCCAGTTGGATTATTCGATGAAGACCTAATCAACTTTAATGAGTATGTTTCCCCGTGTCCTAGTACGTGATCAGGATACAGAAGTTCGATGAATAGTAGTAATAATAGTAGTAGTAGTAATAGTAGTAGTAGTAGTTCCTTGTTCGATTTAGCCATTTTATTTTCCATTCGATTCACGAATTTATTCGTCTACGTAGCAGCATGTACGATATCGGGAGAACAGAGAAAGGTTGTTTTAAATCTGGAAACCTCCTGCTTAGCGTGACTACATCTCGCTAGTGACTCGTAAAGTCGACGATCTAATGATACCTTCTGGCAGTAAGTAAGGATTTGGAATTCGTGTAAATAAGAGGAAATGCGAAATACCGATTGGATACTTTGGAAACTTTATATACGATAATTATACATGATACAATTTTAATTATCCTTGCATTTTTAAAATTGCCAACGTCAATTAGTATTTATTAATTAACATTATAGAGTAATTTTCTCATACCAAATATCAAAGGTATTTCCTTAAACCCCTTAATTACGTACGTTCCAACGAAATAACAGACCGTTCTTGTTGTTTTATTTTTTTTTTTTTTTTTGGTTTTATTTATTTATTTTATTTTTCCTACAAACACCGAAACAGATAACGAACTCATATCGGTTGTTTACGATCAATTCAGGTATCCCAAATTCTTGAATGTACATATACGCGAAGCTCGCGAGGATTCGCGAAGATCGTAAAGCAATGTTTCGAGTAGCTCAACCATCCTTCCCACCTCGTTGTGGGGGGACCCCAAAAAAGCTGTGGCACGCACTCCAGCAGCGTCGAGTGTACCTCTTTCACTCTCCTTCTCTCTTCTATACGTGTGCATGGTCGTTCGAAGTGAATTATAACCGGTGTCGCGCGAAGTTACGCCTTCCTGGATTTAACCTATGGCCTGTGAGGAGAAAGGTGGAGAGGAAGAAGCTGAGGTCGATGGGGAGAAGCAGAAGAAGAAGTAGTGGAGGAAGGAAGAGGAGAAGGAGGAGGCCGTACAAACGACGTCCAGGACTTGTCCAGGACTTATGGGTTATTCAGGAGAGGCAACATTGGTGGATAAAGAGAGAGAGAGAGAGAGAGAGAGAGAGAGAGAGAGAGAGAGAAACACGTTCGTTCGATATATGCTAAGCAGTCGGCCTCCTGTATCGCGTACATGTACCACGGCTCTGGTTTCGCACGTGGGTGAGATACGCACATGTGCGTATCCATGTGAGTATTCGTGTATCTCTATATACGTGTATATGCGCGTATGGATATATACGGGGTGTCGGATACGTTGTTTGCTTCACGACTTCGATCGTATTTGAGAGTATGGAAAAAAGATGATAAGAAAAACTTTTGAGCCACTCTCGTTTGATTGATTTATCCTTCTTCTTCTTCTTTTTTTCATTCTTTTCTTTCTTTTTTGTCGGTTTTTCTTTATATATATATATATATATATATATATATATATGTATCGGTATCGAACGACATGGATACGACGATATTGAAAGATCGTGTCGACTAAGTAAGAAGTTTCCTCGTTCGATCTTTGGGTTATGGGTCTTAGGGTTATGGTCATATTTTCTTCATTCAGTCCATTAACACATTAAAAAACTTTCCCTCGCAAAAGTAACTTTTATTATGTTATCCTCGTATACCGTCAGAAATTATTACTAATATTTGTAACGTCGCTTAACGTACAAAGACAATACACGAATGTCGAGTTATTTGTGTTCCTTCTTTTTTTTTTTTTTTTCTTTTATCGGAGCCTTCTACGAACTCATTCGTGAATGGAAATATACATAGAACAGACATCTATGGTTAGAAGATTTGTGCTTAGAATATCCGCCACCCCGTATACGCCCACGTCGTTCAGCTGGGTGATGGCGAAAGTGAAAAATATCTCGTGCAGCCGTAGCAGCGCTAGTAGTATGTTTGCGTGCATATGCAGAGGCTCGTTCGCGTTATTAGATCTCTCTCTCCCTCTCCCTCCCTCCCTCCCTCCCTCTCTCTCTCTCTCTCTCCTTCTCTTTCTTTCTCTTTCTTACTGAAGTCGTTGCCTCAAGAGATATCGGGGCATATATGCCAGCTGCCATTGATTCGGTCGTTAACCCCATCTTGAACCGATAATTCTTCGATTTTTGCGCAAATAATGATGCTGATATGATACAAATTTAATCTTCCGACACTGCTACCAACACCAATGCTAGTTATCTGTAAGTAAGTTAACGTTCGATCATAAGAAACGATAGGATACTCTATCGTAAATAAACAAGAACGTGGCTTCTTGCCACTCTCGATATTCGTCGAGAATATTATTTTTACGTTCTACGCCAATGCCGAGCATCCTACGAGAAGGATTCCTTGCTACTAGAACGAGTTGGATGTAGTGAAAAATTATAACAGTGTTTTTGCATGCAACGATATCACTTTTATATATTTATGTACAATTTCTTTCTGCATATATTACATTTAAATTCGCTATGACGTTTAGGGAAGGGACGCGTCTTAACGAGATACATTTGTCCCATTATATCACAATTGTTTTTATTAGAAATTTATTAATGAATCTTTCGTTCATCCTTTATGCGAAACTGTCGTCGCAATGGCAAGCGTAAATAGCGAATAGTGAAATGAGCAAACACTTGAAAGTTTCGCTATAATGTAAATGGGAATTCATCAAAGGTAGTACGGTGGTACTAATAAATTCAACGCTAACTATAAGTGGACTAGTAGTTTTGCATCTGTTATGAGTTTCCACTTTATACGATGTCAAGTGATACCTGACATGATTCTGCAAGACACATTCAACCTCGGAATTATGATGTTCGTAACGAATGAAATAGTTTTTTTTAGAACGTGAAAGGAAAACTAAATTATGGGTACCGGAATGGAATTAATAAGGAGCGGAATGAAGGGGGAGGGAGGGGGGGGGATTGATCGAATTAATCCTCGTTATGGGCCTAGTCGTGGTGAGCCCAATAATAACATCGTTAACTTATTTCATACACCGAATACATTGATAATCTTAAGAAACATATTCAAGCCACGGTAGGACGTCCTTACCCTCTTGAACGGGGTCGGTCTCGTCGGGAACTTTAAAATCCTATATTTCCTGTCCCTTGGACCTGTGGATCACCCTTTTTGCTTTTTCCTTTCTCCTTTCTACCCTCGTCGCCGTGTCCTTTTGTAAGGCTCACCACGGGAGGATCTCGTTATAAGCACACCATGCCTCTCGTATTCCGTAGGTGTTAGGTTTCTGACCCAAAGCCCACAGCAAGAGAATGAAAAAAGGAGAGAGAGAAAAGAGGGATATATATATATATATATATATATATATATATATATATATAGAGAGAGAGAGAGAGAGAGAGAGAGAGAGAGAGAATTTTGTCTTCCCGCTGCGTAGACGCCGATTCACGATGGCCTTCTTTTCGGGACCTGGTTCCCTCTTCTTCCTTTATTATTTAAGGACTCACCTAAGACCATACTCCTCGTCAACTTACCTCAATGTGTAGTATTTTGACAGCAGGGGACACCGGTATTTTTTGCGAAATTTTGCCGGGTGTTTCACGAAGAGCAGCCCACCTTCCTACCATATTCATCCTGTGCACCATTCGGTGAGATCGATTTCTTTTCTCCTCTCATGACCCTCGATCCTCGATCAAGAACTTGGAAATGATGATACCCCTCGCTGCGTATCCCATCAATGCTTCCTCATGATTTCTGTATCGTTTCTTTTCTCCCCACATTTCCTTTCCTTTTTCTTTCTCCTTTTTATTTTCTTCCCATTTGCAAAATAAGATTTGATTTTGTTAACGGGAAGAAATAAAAAAAAAAAAAAAAGAACAAACGTCGCAATTATTTCTCAAAGCGAGTATAAAAAGTACTTGTTAATATCGTACTGTGATATGTCATTCCGATTAGCGAACCTTTAGCTAAGAAAAAAAAAAAAAAAAAAAAAAGAAAAAGAAACGACGAAGTCTATCGAACGCATTCGAATCCCAGACATCGCATTATTAATTTTTGTGGGTTAGCATCGCTCGATCTCTTGTTAACGATTATATCAATCTTTATCTTATCTTTGATTCCAAGAGAGGATACGTCATCGAAGTAAAGGGAGTTTTATAGAAGGTACACACGCACACGCACACACGCGCACATTGTCCTCTTGCAGCAGCTTCTCCTTGTCGTTATGATCCTTCCGACTGGTAACGCACGTACGTGTTTTGCGAGAAAAGAGCCGAAGTGGTGTAGAACCCCTCGTGACAATTGTGTCTGGCAGTGCTTGTCGAGGGTCGACGCCTTCCCTGAAAAGGCCTCTCTCTCTCTCTCTCTCTCACACACTCTCTCTCTCTCACTCTTTCTCATACACTCTCTTTACATCGTACTCCCGTCTTGGAAGCTCACGCTTGCACTCTGGCCTGGCTGCGGGCGCAGCAGACATCAAAGGATGTTCGGTGGTTACCACCCTTCTTGGTATCCACCCTCGTGCAAACTTCTCGCATAATTGCGCGGAAAAAGGAAAAGAAAGAGGAGTGGAGAAAAAGAAAGAGCGAGAGAAGAAGAAGAAGAAGAAGAAGAAGAAGAAGAAGAGGTGGAAGGAAAAGAGGTGGAAGAGAAAGAAGAGGAAAAAGCAAAAGATGGCACAAAGAGAGAGAGAGAGAGAGAGAGAGAGAGAGAGAGAGGGTCTAAGAGGAGGAAACGTAACGAGGTCAGAATCGAGCTGTTCTCGGTAGCTAGTAATAACGAGAAGAGGAATCTCCTTGGTAGATTAAAAGAAGATTACTTTTTTTATCTCGTCGCCTCTTTAGACCGTCATGAGAATTTGAAGGGGTAGCTCTTTGATTTTCCGATTTCTTTGATGACAGAAAGCATAGAGAGACAAAGATAGATAGATAGAGATAGACAGAGAGAGAGAGAGAGAGAGATCTTTTATTTTTCTCATTCTTTTTATCGATCATCGAGGAAATGAGGAGAGTAAAATAGAAAAAAAGAAAAGAGAGAAAAAAAACGATGAAACGATCTTCACTGGGAATTACCCACTCGGCGAAGTGTCGGAGTGATTATTAACGATACCCCTGTTATTCGCGTATCACCGATTCCCTCAACGTTGGCTTTTAATCAGTCCCTTTTTTTTTTTTTTAGGTAATTCGATTTATTTCAGCGTATAGGACGTGGCAAAAATTAAAGTGTAAATTATATTTTTCTCAATGAAAGCTACTTCGGGGATTGTGAATAAAAGGTTAAAGAGATGAAAAAATGAAAGTAAGGTAAAGGGAGACGGAATATATCGTTTGAATTTTGATCGTGGTAAATGATGATAGATCATCGAAGGAAGAAAGAATAAAATATATATATATATATATATATATATATATATATATATATATATATATATATATATAAGAAAAGAAAAAGGAAACGAAAAGGAGCGGACTATTGATCGTTCTCGTCTTTGGGTCAAACGGGACGACCTGTCCTTTCATATATCAATAAGCTATTCTTTATGTTCTTTGAAGAAAAATGACAAGCGAAAGATTTTGTGGACATTTTTACGAGAGAAAGATAGATAGAAAGAGAGAGAGAGAGGAAGAGAGAGAGAGAGAGAGAGAGAGAGGGAGAGAGAGAGAAATATAACACAAAGGACAGCATCAACAAGGAAAGAACAGCAGGAGCAAAAGGACTCGAACGAACGGAGTTTCGATTTTTAACGACGATAGCTCGACGTAGGATCATTCTCTCTCTTTCTCTCTCTCTCTCTCTCTCTCTCTCTCTCTCTCTCTCACTTTCGAAGGATAATTATTTTCCAAGACCTACGGGGTATCCTTCGTCTTTTTTACGACGTACCCTACAGCGTTGGATCTCCACGAAGTGGAGGAGGAAAGATCTAGAAAGTGCCTCTGGCGGACCTTGTCGGAGGGCAACGGTGTCGGGGTCGTGGGTATACGATATCTGATGCAGAAAACCGGTAAACGTCGGGAGAACGAACCGTAGGTGGTGGGACGTAGGAGGAGATCAAGAAGGGAGGAGGAGGGAGAGGTGGAGGAACACCGAAAGCAAAGACACGACCGAGGGGCATGGCACATTGTCTTCGGGTGGCTTAAAAATCCAACTCGTGCCTCGTTAACCGTCCTATCAGATACCATGAGACCCTGTATACCCTTCTCTAGAAAGAGAAAGAGGGAGAGAGAGAGGGAGGGAGGGAGGGAGAGGGAGGGAGGGAGGGAGAGGGAGAGACAGAGTATACACGCCATGCACCCGTATTCTTCTTCTCGAGCTTCCTTATCCACTGTCTTCGCCGACTGGTCCATGTGACCTTGTGCCTACCGAACACGATCCCCTTGTATTTTCAAGATGGTTAGGTAGCCCCGATGGTTCTCTCTCTTTTTTTTTTTTTTCAATGCGGTCATAGGGCCATCTGCTATCTCTCATCCATGACTCCTTCCAATTCCTTCTTCTGAAAATTCGATCGTTGCGAGGAATTAGAAATATAATACTACGTTCGAAATATCAAAACCAATATACAACGATCCGTTTTAGTTTCAATCTTGAACGTTCAAATATTACTTTGTTAAACGGAAAGTAATTAAATTCGAATTATTTAACGCGAATTTTACGTAAGATCCTCTTTCGTAAACGTATTGAGAATAATTGTTATTTAATGTGTCGATAGTGTTGGTAAATATATTTGATAGAATCAAGTAACGTCGTATTAGCTAAGTACTTCGTTGCAAAGGAATTCTAGGATAAGGCCGATCTTTGTCAATATTAAATGAACGAGAGCTTACTCGTGAAAATCGAGAACAATACGTCACTGTTAACCATTGATAAACGTCGACGTAATCGAAATAGATTGAAATAGGTAAAATGATTTCGTACCGTTTAAATGAATGATGTGGCGGTGAAAAGTATCTTTTACAAAACAATATTACTTTTGTCTTTTACCGATAGATAAGAAATGAAACTGTGAACGATGAGAATGGTAGGGGAAGAAAGAGGAAGAGTAGAAAATCTCGCTTCGGTTCGCGCGATTTGGATTCGAGAAGCCGATTACATTCGAGCGGAACGATTGCGGACGTTGCGGTCTTCGAGCCAATCGATACGCTTAGCATTTCGAATCTGAACCACTTATTTGACTTTTTCTTCTTCCACTTGTACCTCTTATTCTTCTCTTTCTTTTTCTTTTTCTTTTTCTTCCTCTACTTGTGCTCTTCCTCTTCCATCTCTTTTTTATTCTATCCTTTAATCTCCTTCCATCCTATCGTCTCGAACACACTAATTTTCGAACACACTAAACTTTCGAGAGATCGTATTAGAATATTTCTTTTCTCATTCATTTCAAACAACGCGAGTTCTCTCAATCGATGATTATACAAAACGATTGAAAGAAGAGAAAGAAATGAACGATTGAAATTCTTTTTTTTTTTTTTTTTTTTTCAATGACTCAAACGTACGTTTTTATTTTATAGGAAAAATAAAAATGAAAACTTTTTTAAATTACGTCGTTAGGCTTCATCGTCGCTATATAATCATCGTCGCTCGTCGGCTTCATCAATATCCAATAATTCGTATTATCGGTATCACTAATCGGTTTATAAATTTTCTTCCCGTTAAAAGCTTTCAGCAAAAGGAGGTAGAAAACGATCAGGTTTATTATCGAATTAAATATCGTATACATGTATGGAGTTAAATAAAATATCGAATGCACTTAAGCGTTTATACGAATTTGTCCGCGTGCATGTTGCTTATCAAAATTATCACCGTACGGCAGCCCATTTCTATGGATTTGTGGGACAAGCTCACGCTAGTTCAGCCGCTGGACAAATACGGTGGCGTGAGTCATCTATGCGAAACATTCGTATCGTTCTCTCGCGGTAGTTCGTTTTCTTATCCGACTATTCCTCTCTCTCTCTCTCTCTCTCTCTCTCTCTCTCTTCATTTCTATCTATCTCTCTATCTCTGTCCTTCTCGATAAATAAAGTTCTCCCTTTCTCCACAGTATGACGTCACTAGGGTACTATATCCCGTGGGTAGAAAATACCTATCATGCCTCGACAGACTAAACACACACGCACACACACGCACACACACACACAGACAGAGCACAGAACAGACACATACACGCACACGCGCACACATACATACGTGCAAGATTTTCCGATAAGCCAAGATTTACCGTGTCCCCCTATTGTCTCAAAGCCGCAATAAATTCTGATTTACCTGATAGTGATTGTTAATAAAAAAAAAAAAAAAAAGAATCTAAAAAAAAAAAGAAATAATAATAAGGTAAAAAAGAAAATTAGAAAAAAGAATAAAAAAGAAAGGTAAAGAATAGATATAATAGAATATAATATATTTCTCTCGTTCTTACCTTTCATAGGTCTCCAAGCGGAATTGTTCTACGTCAGAGAAGGTGTGATCAACGAGTATGCAATTAAATTCGTTGTACCGGTTCCCGCTCAAGTTCACAAGTTACATTTCACATGGCAGAATCTCGCCGGCAGACCGGTAAGTTACAAATTATTAATTTCTCCTTTTATATTATAAGGATTATGTTATCTCCTGAGATTAAAGAGAAAAGGGCGGGGGGGGAGGGAGGGAGGAGTGAAAAAGATAGAAGGAGAAATAGGAGAGACGATAATTCATTCGTTATCTTAAAAAAAAAAAAAAAAAAAGAAAAGCAACCGACGGCTTTGCGATACACGAAGTGACCAGCTGATCGTTCGAATCCTCGTTCGTCAAGGTTGAATGGTCACGTTGAAACTACTATCGTATTTTCTCTCTCTCTCTCTCTCTCTCTCTCTCTCTCTCTCTCTCTCTCTCTTCCTCCTCTTCTTCCTTCTCTTTTTCTCTTTTTTTTCCCCTTACTCTCTTTTTCTTACGTTCTAAGAACCGCTCGTACTTATCAGGATTATCGAAGCATATCTTTCCTTTCCCGCACTTCATCGACTTCTCAAACGGTGGGCGGGGGGGGAGGTTGGGGAGGGCACAATGGCGTAGGAGTTTTCTCTCTCGAATGATGTTTCCAAGTTTGAAAAATGTTTCCTCCCTTTGACGATAAAATGAATAACCGGGGAGGACCTTGTTAAAAAGGTCATGAGTGACGGTAGAAAATAAGAGAGAGAGAGAGAGAGAAAGAAAATAGATTTATATCCCATGGACGTTGCAATGATTTATATAATATAATAAAAGATACGTTAAAGAAAAATGATCGTTCCTTTTAAACCCTTACGACGTCAGAAATTGATTTATGAAACAACAAAGACGAAACAAGAACAAAAACAAAAGAGTAAGAAAGGAAAAGGAAAAACGAAAAAAAAACAAAGAAAGAAAGAAAGAAAGAAAGAGAAGAAATCCCCTCGCCCCCCTCGCCTCCCCCCCCCCCCCCCCTTCCCACCGCCCGCACCTCTCGCTTTATACGTAGAAAAGAAATATCAACATTGCGCGACCCCTTTTGTCGCCGTATTAAAATTTCTTGCGAATCATCCTCGATGATTTGATCATCAAGGTCCATGCTTTCTCGTAATTCCGACGAATCGTATGAAATTTGTCCATTCGACTTAGAAAAATGACGACGATCGGCGATGTTACGTTGTTCTTCGAAACGAGTAAAAGTAATCGCCACTAAGTTGGACTGACTTTCTCTATCTCTTTCTCTCATTCTCTCTCTCTCTCTCTCTCTCTCTCTCTCTCTCTTTCTCTTTATCTCTCGTTTCCTTTTTCTTCGCGGTGGTCGAAGGAATGGTAGGTACCTGGACAAAGTGACGGCGGAAAGTGGACAAAGTGCGCGACGTGGTGTCGGATTGACTCGTCGACGAGCCACGGAAAAAGAAAAAAAGAAAAAAAAAAAAAAAAAAAAAAAAGAGGGAAAGATCGGCCGGGTAGGACAAAGTGGTTCAGCCACTTCTTCGAGCCGTTCTCTGTGAGCTTGAGGGAGAAAAAGTGAGAGAGAGAGAGAGAGAGAGTTATCGAAGGTAGAAAAAGAAGAAAAAGAAAAGGAAGAAGAAGAAGAAGAAGAAGAAGAAGAAGAGTTGGAGAAGAGGAAGACTGACGAGCGGTTCCGAGACATCCGTCACCTCCGTGACAAAAGCGGGTGTTCTGAATGGTAGTTAAACTCGCAGGTGGCTGTCGATCAAACTCTTCTCCTCTCCCCCTCCTCTCTCTCTCTCTCTCTCTCTCTCTCTCACCCTCTTCGATTCCATTCTTCTATTTCTACCCACATTGTTTGTAAATCAGTCTTGGTAAGATAGGAGTATGTCTGGCATTTAAGGAAATTTCTCGATAAGGGTTTTTCTTTCGTTTTATTTTATTTTTTTTCCTTTTTCTTTTTTCTTTTATAACGCGTACAACGCGCATTTACGCTGGTTATTCGCAAAAAAAAAAAAAAAAAAGATAAATTAATTGGAACGAAAAGTAGGAAAAAGTCAGACGTTGATCGTTCATCCTCTCTCATTTTTGTATCCTTCCAATGGCAGGGATATTCTTTAATGTTTTTGGAACATTTATTTATTTCTTTTGTTTCTTTTTTTTTTTTTTTTTTTTTTTTAAGCGTCACTTAATCGTACGAAATAATTGAAATTGTTCCGCTGGTACCTTTCATAAATTTGTTATTTTAACCGTTGTAATATTCATTGTATTATCTCGTTCGTTCTAAATTGTAACGTATCGATACGAATTAAAATCGTTCTGCTCAATGTTTCACTTTCTTAAATGGTTTTTCCTTCGTATCGGGTTAAATGTTAAACGAGATGTCTTTGACCGACGAAAAGAATTTCTTTTGCCACGGCAGATAGAATCTTTTTGAGAAAGTGAAGTGACCCGGAACGTGGACCGTAGGTAAACAAATCGTTCGGCTCTTTCTTCTCGCGGACAACTCTTTTCAAAGAATACCATTGCTTACACGGTGTCAAGTATTCGCGTTAGCACCTTCTCACAGTACACAATGTCCCTTCGCGTCTCTTTCAATAACGAGAATTCGAATTAACGCAGATCGTACACCGTCCAGTTGCGTTTGAATTTTGAACATCAAGTTAACGAGTAAAAATCATTACGAAGTTTACGAAGTAAAAGTGTTAATATAGAATATTAGTATCAATAACTTGACTAATTTTCGAATGAAATATGCGTATCAATAATGGGATAATAATATCCGTTGTCTATCGTTTACGAATTTCATTTTTATTTCACGCCGACGTAAAGATAATATTGATTTGATAGCACAAGTCATACGCGTTATAAATTAAGCGATAACGATGTAAAATCTATATCTTTGTATTTCTTTTTTTACCGTTATTTTTTTTTTCTTCTTCTTTTGTTTGTTCTATTTCGTTTTAGTATTTTTCTTTCTCTTCCTTTTTTTTTTTTTTTTTTTTTTTTTCTTAATAAGAAGCACGAGCGAAACATACTAGCGACATTGACGAGTTATCGACCACTTGAATATCTTTACCTAGAAGTTTTGTAGCTGCAAGAAAATCTATGAGGCGAGAGATCGTCGGAGTTTGGAACGCGAAGACTTCGGAACGCGTTCAAATCGAATGCTATTAGAGGCTGTTCGCAGGAACATTCGTTGCCATTTCACGAGGAAGCTATTCGCGGTCGTAAGAGACCGCAAAACGGAACAGTGGTAGCGACAGGCAGCGTAGTTGACGAGCCTCTTTTCAGTTCTCTCTCTCTCTCTCTCTCTCTCTCTCTCTCTCTCTCTCTCTCTCTCTCTCTCTCTCTCTCTCTCTCTCGTTTTCCACGTCTAACCGAGAACCGATCATCATCGCGAACTGGTAATCAGCCGTTGAGGCTTGCCTTTGCTTTTCTTCGCTCTAGTCTCTTCTCTTCTTCTTCATCTTTTCTTTTTTTTTCTTCTGCTTCTTCTTCATTCTCTCTCTCTCTCTCTATCTCTCTCTCTCTCTCTCTCCATTCGTTCTCTAAACTCACTTTGCCCCTCGCCGTGCGCAAATTGTCTTCCGAGAATGGTAAGTTCGAGATTACAAGGAGGTTCAACGTTCTCGCTCGTTTAGTCTCGCCAACATTGTTTCATTCGTGTTTTCCACCCATCCACGCGGAAATACCAATGTATAACCGTGACCGATCGATCTATTAACCGAAGGCACGACTTCGTTAATGGACTAGGATATATGTGCATGATTGACAGAAAGAGAGAGAAATTCATTAGCGCACGTTAGGTATCTCAACGTGCGTTGTATGTTTTTTTTTTATACCTATTAACGTATAATCTAAGTCTCATCGATCCATTAGCATTTGATTTATCATCCGTCAAATATATTCCATTACACATTAATTTACATTTATCAAAATTTATCGACCCCGATATCAATCATCCGATCCTCCAAATCCGATTTGTTTGTCCTTTATCATTTACTTACGAAAAATACAATCGGTTCCCTTTGTCATTTTATCGTATAAGTCTCGTATATATAACTTCGTGTAACAATTTCCGAACTAATAATCCTAAGCGATATTTACTTTGAAGCTTCCATACACGATGGACGTCGATATAAGCAATCCATCGGCATTGAGCAGCTCGCTGAACATATCACAAACGGGGGAGATACCGGTCGGTGTATTACAAACTTGGGCCCTGGCTTTACATTGCGGACCCTATGACGCCGAAGTAGACCTTAGCCTACGGATAAACGTATCCGTATCGAGGAAGAACACAACGAGTTTAGAATTTAGACGGAAGAAGATCTGTTTGAAAGAGAAGAGCGGCTATGCAGGACCCGAAGAGGTTTTAGTCGCTGCTTCGGGTTCTACTTCCGGTGGACAGGTGTTCTACGCGGCCATTGGATGTGCCTGTGCCTTCATAGCTGCCATATGCGTTCTCGTAGTGGCCTATTACGTTCGAGATAAGAAGGCCAGAAGGCATAGGGATCCGTTACAGTAAGTCGAATTCTTTTACTTCCTTTATTTTCATCGTAAAAGGTATATAATGGCCTACTTCAGATATTAAGGACGGTTATACGATTGATATCAACAGAAATGCATTTTAATATGTCTATGTTATTCATTCCTTATTAAAATAATCTCATCACTTTTTTTTTATCTCTCACGATATACACATATAATACGAATATATACAATATATTGGCAATGTATATACACACACATATATATGTGTGTGTGTGTGTGTATGTGTATGCGTATGCGTATAAGAAACAAGAGACGATTTTAAAAAAAGGGAAGAAAAAACCGAATCTCGATAATAAATCTTATAATACTTATCTTAAATCTTAACTGATCTTAATTCCAAAGTCAAACGAATTTTAATGTAATAATAATTTACGAGGATTTATTTCGTCGTTAAATATTGAATAAAAAGAAAAAAAAAAAGAAAACTAAACGTTCGTTATAGATATACAAAAGATATTTATATTGAAAAATATAGAAAGAAGTATACGATACGGGACATTGTTTTGATACAAGACGGTGACTCAGTTGATTTTATTACGCTCGTTGTTATCGTTGTCTGATGTAAATAATAAGGCACGAGAGAACTATATACGGATTTATTATCCTCGTAGAGAGTCCAGAGGTCTCAGTTCGGCTTGTAGCGTTGAACGAGGAACAGGGGTTGGTCCGGCGCAAACCTTTCTATCTCCAGAAACTCCACCACCCTCGGCGTCTGGAGCATCAGCATCCACTTATAGAAGATTAGACGACAGACCAAGTCGAGAGCTACATGAAAGAATTCAAGAGATCACCGTACAAAGGTAAGGAAAAGTGTCGTGTCTGTTCGTTGATCAAAAAAAAAAAAAAAAAAAAAAAAAGAAGAGAGACAAAATAAGAAAAAAGAAGAAAAGGGAAAGAGAAAAATAATAATTTATTTCATTGGCAATATGAAAGTTATCTTTTTTATTATATTAAATTGCATATATCTTATTATATATTATATATCACGTATCGTACAACGATAATCAAACGAAGCATATGCTCGCAAAAGAAGACTCGGTGCTCGAAATATTTTTTAATAAAAAAAAAATTCTTAACAAGTGTAGTCTCTCGAATCGAGAGTTAAGAGGCCTAAGAGAAAAGAAAAGAAAAGAAAAGAAAAGAACTATGTCTGAAAGCACACACGATTACGAGGTTATCGACACTCCGATCGACTTTCGTGCCAGATCAGGGCTTAAAATACATTCACGTCAAGGCCTAGCTTCAAGTAACGTGTACGTAGGTACAGATATGCAGAATGAGTCACACGAATGATATAAATTACGAATTAGCAGATATCCATTACATATTTTTTATTTTCTGCTTTTTTTCTTTTTTCTTTTTTTTTTTTTTTCTTTTATTATATCAAAAAGATCATTAATTTATATGTACCTATTGGCGATGTATATAATATTAATGATATTATATTCGTTTAAACGAATGACCTTTAACATCGAACAAAGTGAATACTTTCATTTTGTTTTGCTTTTTCCTTCGGCTCTCCTTGACAACCTGACCGAGATAATTAACCGAGTAATAAATCACGTAAGCCATTTAGTAACTTAGAATCGAAACGACGTTGGTTGTGTTGATCCTTTAAACTCCTACGATTTGGTGCATTAGCCAGTGCGACGTAACTTTACGTTACAATGTGTACGTCGCTAGGTACGACAGGAACCATTAATTTACATTTCCCTTTTCCGTTTCACAACGGCGGTCACCGTATTACATCGTGTCCTTTTGTTACTTTGTAGATGCAGGGTGCGTCTTCTCAGCATAGAAATGGAGGGCACCTTTGGTCGCGTGTACAGGGGTAGTTATCACGAGGAGGGTGCTTCGTCTCCGAGGGACGTTCTAGTAAAAACAGCCGCTGAGCACGCCTCACAGTCGCAAGTGAGTCTTCTTCTTCTTCTTCTTCTTCTTCTACCTCTTCTACCTCTTCTTCCTTCTATTTTTATATTTTTTATTTTTTTTTATTCGTTTTTATTTTTATTTTTATTTTTATTTATTTATTTATTTTTTTTTAATATAATGGAAATATTGAAATTATTTAATCGCGTTGCTTTACAAAATATCTCGAGGTATAACGCCTAATTCCGATACGAATTGATTTTGAGAAGAAAAACAGATAAATCCAATGTTGAAAACTAACAAGATTCATTTCGCGTTTTATTCAATTTGGTACTCGATTTAATTCTATGCCTTTCGCTTTACAACATTGTTAACAAACGAAGATCCGATATGTCACGGAGTACCATTCGTTGGTATGGACTATAGTTGATGCAAGAAAGGAAAATGAAAAAGAAAGAAATAGAGAGAGAGAGAGAGAGAGAGAGAGAGAGAGAGAGAGAGAGAGAGAGAACGATGAATATTAAATGAACGGATTATCGATTTTATTTAATGACGTCCACTGCAACGTCAATAATCCTTCTCGTCACTATAAGCGAGTGTATAGCTAGAGTCGAGACGACGTAATAATACAACGATGAATTCTACTAAGCTAAGCACGTTATCTTTTCTAGGTCGCCCTTCTTCTACGAGAAGGTTTAGCTCTTTACGGCTTGAGTCACCCAGCTTTACTCCCCGTTCTGGGTGTCTCGATCGAGGACAGAAGCGCGCCCTTCCTACTTTATCCTCATACCGGTTACAAAAACATGAAGAGATTCTTACTAAGGTGCAAGCTGAGCAGCGAAGGGCCACCGAGGGCTCTTACCACTCAGGAAGTCGTCGAAATGGCACTTCAAGCTGCCAAAGGGGTTCAGTATCTTCATAGGAAACGACTTGTCCATAAAGATCTGGCTGCGAGGAATTGCGTGTAAGTCCTAAGGATCCTATTTATTCCCTAATAATGCACGAATAGTTTTATCTTTTTTGTTTCTTTCTTTCTTTTTTCTTTTTTTTTTTTTTCGAGATAAATTTGAGATAAAACCCAACGACGTATATCTGTAAACGTATCGTGCGAGACACGACTGACGGTAAAAATTACGATGCGGAAAAAAAATGTATATATATATATCTCTTCGTGTATTCGTGACATAATTTGCAGATACCGTGGTAATTGAAGTGGTGGTTGATATATCGTTGTCGTCGTAATCATAAGATGAAATTAAAATTAGTTATAATAGCGCATACGTGGAGTATAATAGTATTTGTTAATATGCATATTCGATATTTTTATCGAGAATTACAAATGCATTTAGAATTAATCGAGTGATAAGGTACAATTAATGAATGTATTATACTTATACGAAGATGAGAGTATTCGAGTAAGAAATGAAAGAAATTGACGATATACTTAATATATCCGTTAGTTCCATAATTGTACCGACATTTCCGAAGGGTTAATTAGAGCGAGATGTATCACATGTAGGCACACTGTATGTACCTCCCTCGTCTCTCTCTCTCTTTCTCTCTCCCTCTTTCTCTTTTTCTCTTTCACGTTGAATAACTGAGAGACAACGAAAGATCCTTTTTTACGAGCACGCGCTACTCCCATCGGCCACTTTAATAAAGCGCTTCTCTAACACTGCCTGAGCAAGTCCCGAGGCCGTTATGTCTCGTTACCGAATTAATTGAGCGCAACGAATTAATTAAGCACCGTACACGGTTACTTCGGTGGCTCTTTAATTAGCGTTCACGTTGCTTTCGTCTTCGAAAGGTGATTCCGATGTTCTTTCTTCTTCTTTTATCGGTCTTGTTACAAAGGCTGACTCCTCCTCGTAATTAACCATATCTTAATTTTGTTTTCCTTCTTTTTCGTGTTTTCTTTTCTTGACTTTTGTTACTTTTTCATTGCGTTTTTTGTTTCTTCTTTTTTAATTTTTTTATTTTATTTTCTTGTGTGTGTGTGTGTGTGTTTTTTTTTACGTCAAACAAAGCGAGATTATCGAATGGAACGTGACTGAAATGAAATATTATCTTTCGTATTTTCGTAGGGTCGACGACGATCTACGAGTTCAAATAACGGACAACGCCCTTGCTAGAGATCTCTTCCCTCAGGATTACCATTGTTTGGGAGATAACGAGAATCGGCCAATCAAGTGGCTAGCCATAGAGAGTCTACTTGGTAAAACGTTTACCACTGCATCGGACGTTGTAAGTATTACATGAATATCTATATATATATATATATATATATACATACACACACACATAAAATTCTTGAATAAACACAATTAGATCGATCCGCAATTGGATCGGATCTATATCTATTTTACATGACTATTAATTTCTATTTCAATGATCACTTAATTATCTTACCCGTTCGCGTAAAAAAAAAAAAATATAAACATAATCGTAGTGGAAGGAATAAAAATTTGATTCAATTGCTTTTTGGATCGTGATCGAAATTCGATTAAACTCTTCTCTCTCGTCAGGATAATTGGGATTGTAGTTGTTTTTTTATATATTTGTTTAATTTTTTGTTTCTTTCTCTTGTCTTTTTCAGTGGGCGTTCGGTGTTCTCCTATGGGAATTAACTACGTTGGCACAACAACCCTACGTCGAAGTAGATCCATTCGAGATGGCGAGTTATCTCCGTGATGATTACAGATTAGCCCAACCGATCAATTGTCCCGATGAACTATTCGCGGTAATGGCCTATTGTTGGGCCATGTCTCCCGACGAGAGACCTACCTTCGGACAGCTCATAGTCTGTTTGCAAGATTTCCACACGCAATTGACGAGATACGTTTAATGTTCGTATTATTAAAAAAAAAAAAAAAAAAAAAAAAAAAAAAAAGGAAGAAAAAAAATAGAAAAGAATTCGTTTAGCCGTCGAACGAAATCGAAAGTGATTTGTTCTTTTTTCTTTTCTTTTCTTTTTTTTTTTTTTTTTTTTTTTCTTTCGAAAAGAGGTGTGTGGGTGTGTTTGTGTATATAATACTCGTTAAACAGGGTGACCAATTTTAATCTACGAAGATAAATATTTCAAAAAGTAGATAATTATATAAAGAGAAATGAAATATGTGCGCGCGCGAGTGCGTGTGTGTGTGTGTGTGCGTGTGTGTGAGAGAGAGAGAGAGAGAGAGAGAGAACAGAAATGAAACAAGATCAAAATGGTTCATTTGCACGTATTTCATTTTTCTTTTTCTTTTTTTCCTTTTGATTATTTTACTATTCTACGTACAAATACTTTCGAAAATTCGTTGCCTTTTAATTTTTGGATCACTCTGTATATACTTGCTATATCTCGTTCAAAGTACTTACTCTTGCAAATTCGCACGTCGTTTTCACGTGTCGCTTATTTCATTCGAAATCGAATAACCCGAATAATCCATGCGTTAAGTATCGATCCTACCCAACTGCCGGCAAGCATTTTGTCTTTCCTTCGCCATATCAGCCATGATACGTAGCCTAGATTTGAGAGAATGGTCAAGTATCGGATGATACTTAAGTAAATTATGATCGGAACGTCACGATTGGGAATATCGAAAAGCGATCGATCTTCTTTTATTTATGAAAGATTTAAAAGAGAGTTTCATCGAAATAAATTCGATAGTCGGCATATAATATGGTGCGTTGTATGTGTATTACATATATACATACGCTATATAAAATAGCATTGTGCATTTACAATCGATCAGCTTGTTATTGCTCGAATGAGAACGTTTCGAATTTTCGCAAAACGAAAAAAAAAAAAAGAAATAAAAAGGAAAAAGAAAAAAGATTAGAGAGAAGGGAGAAAAAAGAAAGAAAGAAAGAAAGAAAATAATCGCGTACACATAGGAAAGAGAAAAAAAGAAAATGCTTCCCTTGCCACGCTAGTCTTTCGACTGTGCCAATTCCTTTTGTATTTTTGTACATACGTACTCGTATTAATTCGCCGTGCGCACCGTATATCTTATATGTATGTATATTTAATATTATCAAAAGCGTAGATAGCTTTACGCTTAAAAACAAAAAAAAAAGTCCAATCAGAGTAAAATTCTGAAAAAGAAAGATGTTCTCTATGTAAATATATATATATATATAATATATATATATATATAAACGATTATAAATTTGCGTTCATTGAGTCGAGAGAATCGGAGCGTTTCAAAATAACGTATTTCTTTTTTTTTTTTTTTTGTTAATATCGCTGGGAAATAAGGGGGAAGGTAAAAAGGTTATAGATTATTTACTTTAGCTTCGCCTCTCTAACGACTCGTCGAACTTAGTATAAGTATTTCATTTAAGAGTCGCTATTGAATGTACAAACTCCGCCAGGATCGTTGCAAGTCAGGAAAAGAAAGAAGGAAAAAATAAATTTATAATGCGAACGAAAAAAAAAAAAAATAAGAAGAATAAGCGATACGATAGAGATGACTTCTTCCCCTCTCCAATTCCACCTCCACCTCCCTGCTCCCGACCCGTTCGTTCTCCACGTGACTCCGGAAGGAAAATATCATAAAGATCGTTTCCTCTGATCCTCTTTTCTTCCACCTCGTTCTATCTTCTTTTTTCCCCCTCTTTTTTTTTCTTTTCTTTTCTTTCCTTTTCCTCCTCCTCCTCCTCCTCCTCCTCCTCCTCCTCTTCTTCATTTCGAAAGCTCGAACCCCTTTCTTTATTAAACCCTCTCGAACACCACCGTCGCAACATCGAGTATTTTCGTCTTCTTTCCCTCGAACGTCTATGAAAGAAGAAGAAGAAAAAGAAGAAGAGGAGGAGGAGGAGGAGGAGGAGGAGGAAGGTAACTTTGGCTTCGGTTAAAAGTAAGAGAAGAAAAGGGCGAAAAGAAAGGTCGAAGGAGTTTTTGTTTTCTCAGAAATCGTTCGTCAAAGACGAAAAGAGATACGTGGCAATGGAAGCCGGTCCTGTAATACGCGCGTGCTGTTGCCGTTCCTGTTGCTGCTACTGCTGCTGCTGCTGTTGCTGTTGCTGCTGTTATTGCTAATGTTACTGTTACTGCTAATGCTATTGCTGCTACGTCGTCTTTCGGACGGCGTCAGTTGACAAAATTAATGGCGCATCGCTGACGTCTTGTTTAAAATGACAAATGGCGGCAGCCTAGCTTTCTCCCTCTCCCTCTCTCTCTCTCTCCCACTCTCTCTCTCTCCCACTCTCTCTCTCTCTCACTCTCTCTCTCTCTCTCTCTCTCTCTCACTTGTCTCTCTTTCTCGCGACTCGTAACAAGATACATCGAGCGTGATACGATGCGTATAGAACGGAACGGATCCGTAAACGAACGCGATGAATTCGTTTTGCTTGGCGAGATTGAGAGAGAGAGAGAGAGAGAGAGAGAGACAAAAGTTTAATTAGCATGTTTATATTCGTCGGTGAACGTCACGGAGAAGAAAAAAAAAAAAAGAAATGAAAAAGAAAACGTAATCTTCGAGTGCATCGTTAAGTTAGATGCAAGGATGACTATGCGTAATGTATGCGATTTTTTCGATAGATGAAGAAACTACCATGATGGTGACTTTTTTTTTTTGCAGGATAGACCTTATTGATTTAAATAACATTGGTTTAACGTAATGATATTATCCGTTATATTAATCTTATCATATATATATATATATATATTTTCTTTACATATAATACCTATGCGAAATTATTATTATTATTATTATTATTATTATTATCACTGTTATTATTATTATTAATAACGAAGAAATTAGATTATACGACATGGAGAACGATTGACGTATATACGAATGAACTTAACATAAACGGTATTAACATAATATCGATTGAATATTCATATTTTCAAGCGATGGCATAAAAGTCAATATCGTACGAAAAAGAAAAGAGTGCCATAAAGAAAGCATATATGTATAATCGTTTTCTCGGTGGGACGTAAATATGTAGCATATTTACATCGTCGGAAAGCATTATCGTGCACGAGCCACGATTCCACAATAATGCACGTCCGATTAGACACGGTACATTAGGCGCTCGCTTTCCTACGCTCCATCAAACACACACCAATGGCTACGGCTACGAGTGAGTTTAACAACCGAGCTAGGGGTTCTTGGGAAACCGGAAGCTGGTATGTACGCGTACGTGTGAAAAAGAACGTAACCCCTGACAGATAATGTCGGAACGTATACAGTAAACGAGCGTAATCGTTCGTCTCTTAGAGTCATGTCTAACAGCGTACGTTCTCATCGATGCTTGTAAAAAGTACAAATTAGTGTTTCTCGTTATTTTTGCCGTAATCATGTCTTCCAATTTTCGATAAAGGAAAGGATAGATAGATAGATAGATAGAAAGAGAGAGAGAGAGAGAGGGGGGGGAGGGAGAGAGAAGAAAAATTTATTTACATATTTAGTGCTTTATTACGATATTTTTATAAAAAAAAAAGAAGAACGAAGTACAAAATACTACAAACGATAGAACATTTTTCAAATTTACTTTTATTAATTTTTTATTTTATCGAAATGTTAATATTTTGTCAATGCGCTAGTTGCAAACTTAGGCAAGATATTAATAAAAAATCCAATTGACTCGTATTTGAAAGATTTAACATTAATATAAATTCAATTTCGAGCACATTAATTATATAAGTTATTATATTTTTATATTTTTAAAAGTGGTACACATAAAAACGGGACATGCAGATATAATACAAATGAATATAGAAAGATAAAAAGGAAGACAAAGGAGAGAGAGAGAGAGAGAGAGAGAGAGAGAGAGAGAGAGAGAGAGAGAGAGAGAGAGAGAGATAGTGCTATTTCCATACAACCAGGCTATCTCGTAACGTCGAAGGATCCCAAAGGATTTACGTAACTCGACGAGAGACTAGAAACGATTCATTGTTGCGAGCGTGTCACGAGCGTAATCACGCATGTGTATGTATGTGTGTCTACGGTTTCCGAGTTTAAACGTAATCCATGATATCACGCGAAGCAAAGGGTCTGGTGTCTGAATTTCTATTCAAACCAACCGAAATAATCGGGGATTCAAATTCATAGAAAAATTATTCTTATCGGTGTAGAATTTATTTCGATGTTAAGGAAAAAAAAAAAAAAACAAAAACAAAAAAGAAACAAAAAAAAAAGAACAAACAAAAAGATAGAAATTGAACAATTAAATAACGTTTTGAATGAGTATTGAGGATGATATGAGGTATGAACATATCACTAAAAGCTAAACTTAGAGATTGTAACGTCAAAACAAAAGATCACTAACGAACACTCGACGTTGACGGATATGAAAGAAGAAAAGAAGAGAAGCGCGTTTATTTAGCAAGTTGCAAAAGGCCTATTCGCGGGGCAACGACGAACGGATTTAATGAATTTCAATGAGCTCGACGACCCTTCGCTCGACGGCAAACTTTGGGCAAACATCGAGGCCGCTTTACAGGCCGACTAAAATTACTATCGGGCCAGTATATGTAGTCACTGCAATCATGGGATTCTAGGGTGCATTTTGGAGTAGCTATTTCCCCTATGCATGTATGCATGTATGCATCTACGGTAGGCATGTAGGTATGTTGCATATATATGTATGTTTATGTACACACACACACACACACACACACACACACACACACACACATATATATATATGCACTTAGGAAACGACGAGCTGCGAGATAATATCGTCTGTGAGCTATAGTATTATCCGTGTATGTGTTTGCGAGCGTGTGTGCAGCTCGCGAGCACGCCTTTTGCCGTTCATTCACAACGAACTCCTGGTGGTCTAAGAGCTCTCTCCGTCCTCACCCTTTGTTTTTCTACCGACGTGCATACTCCGCCGTAATTAACCGGTCGTAATTACGCGCGATAAAGTGCATGCCGCTCGTCTTCCGAGTTGCACGCTACTTTCTTCTTACGGGCTTTTCGACGATCCCGTTCACGCCTATATAACCCACGAATTTATGTATTTCTCCGATTTAACGATAACGCGACAACTGGGATTTGCTAACGGCATGTAATACGATAATAACGTAAAGAGCGACTTCTTATCGATTAACCGCGTCAATTTTTCTTTCTTTTTTTTTTTTTTTTTTTTTTATAGAGATTTATGAAGACAAATTTTCGTCTGATTGCTTCATTGAAATATATATATATAATTTAATAATTAATTAGATTAATAATCGTTATTTTTGTGAAATTTAACATCAAATATTTATATTGTTAATTGGTTATTACACATTCTCTTATACCTATATAGTTGGAAATAATGAATGTTAACAATAGGATATTAAAGACTTCAATTCTTAATAGCGATCGACGATATTTAAAAAATTCAATCGTAATCTTTCGTCGTTATCTATCACGTCGAGACTGTCAAAGTTGAATCATCGATTCGTTTATAGTAAAAAAAAAAAAAAGTCGTCTCGATTAATAGGAATAATTATCTCCCGATGGATAAGTTCAGGAAACAATTAAGATCAAACAATCTGAATCATCCGGTACAAAAGAATAGTCGTCTTCCCTATTTCTTTATTTTTTTCTTTTCCTTTCCTTTTATTTTATTATATTCTTAGGATTCGCGAAGGCCATCGTAATTTTCTCGTCCAACGATCGTTATTATCTCGCTGGTATCTCGTATATTTCTTCTCCCTACTCTTTGTTAAAAAAAAAAAAAAAAAGAAAAGAAAAGAAAACGACAATAAAGAGAACGACGGCGACATTGACGTTAGTAACGACGATTCGAATTTTGTCTTTCATTCGGTGCCGACGAAAAAATAAAATCGGTCAACCTTTTCGCGTCTCTCTGATATACTTTCAATTTTTTTTTTTTCCTTTTATCTCTATCTCAAATGAGATGAGGAAACTCGCAGGATGGTGGTCGATCGTTTGTCTTACTATTATCCTTACCGAGGACACCGCGTGCGATTTGAACGTCTCCTCGAAGATCGATCTCGACTCGAACGAGATCCAACTAACGTCCTCCGATCGTCCTGTCATCGTCTCAAACCAAAGAGAAAGGATCGTCGATGTTCAAAGGGAACCTTCGATACGCATCAACGAACAATCGAACCCATGGTTTCGTCCTTCGGGTCAATCCTTCGTAAGATCACGTTTCCCAGAAGATTTGAGAAAACGAAGGACGCATCTATCATCCGTGAGTACTACTTTCGTAATAATCAATTAAATACCTTTTTATGTCAACTTCATTTTCGAATACATATCTCTCTTTCTCTCGAGGTTTTATTTATCCTAATTAACATAGATTTTGGTGACGATTAAAACGGACAAAAAATAAATGTTAACTTTAAATGTCTATTTATTTCAAAGAACAACCAACCGATCGTGCCGATCGACGTATTTACGATTATACATTTGTATCCATGTATCTTCTTGTATCGTAGAAACGTAAAATTTATCGTCGCGTTATTGAAAAGAAAAGAGAGAGAGAGAGAGAAAACAGAAGAAAAAGAAAGTGAAAAGAACGAGAAACAAAAGAAAATGTTAAAAGTCGATTTGAATTTGATGAATGGCTGTGTAAAATGATGACTTATGCATTTCTATAGCGGGACGGATATTATAAATTCTGGACTTGTAACTCGCGATTCCATTTCGCAGGAAAAAGGAAATAAAGGAAAGGAAGGAGAGGGTTATACGGGGAATGTTAACGTTTCATTTATTTCCGTTGAAACAAGAAATACTCGAGACGCGCGTACCGCGTAAAATCGTTTTACGAGTCTTTCCAACGACGTAAACTGTAAAAAGTATGACTTTTATGGCGAGTGGCGCGTTTCAGTCGTATTTCCTTACTTCTCGTTTATCTTTAATGTAAAGTACCGAAGACCTAGTTTCGTTTTCAAAAAACCCGCTGTAAGTTCATTAATTTCATTTGGATAAATATTAAAATGCGACAACCAGGCGGTAGATCATTCTTTATTTACCGCAATGCAATCGATACGAACGTACGAGTGAATTATTTCAAATAATTTACTTCGTATAACAAATTTCTCGCCTGAACTACTATTAATTACGATATAAAACTCTAATCGCAATGATATAAATCATACAACGCGCATTCGTACGACGATTTTACATTTGAAGACAAAATTGACGTAGGTATGATTAGTTCGTCAATAAGAACTATCTTGCTCGTGTGATCGATGTTTTATCGTATTCGAAGCCGAATTTTTGTTTTGCTTTTTTTTCTCTTTTTTTTTTTTTTCTTCTTTTTCTAGGGATCGCCTACAAACACACCGACAAACGCTGTTGTAAACAACGTACGAATTTTTGTGAACGGAAACGAGACGGAAAAGGGATCGAATGTTGCGTCCTGCGAAAATGGTATTTGCGACGTATCGGTTTCATCGAAAACCGACGAGGAGGGAAACATTGTGACGGACATACACATCACCATAATCACAAACACGAAGCCGGGCATCGAGGTTGGCGAAATTCCGGTTATCGATGGATTTCGGGGCACGGAAGAGAACACGCCTCGCCCGTCAACTCCCGTGCTTCATCCTCTCGATCATCCCGTGAAACCAACTTTCACTCATCTTCCACGTAACGACATACCGCAAGTAATGTTTCCTTCCCTTTTTTTTTTTTTTTATTTATTTATTTTTTCTTCTCTTTTCTTTTTCCTCATTTATTCTTCTTTCCCCCCTCTTCATATCGAACTCGTCAATTTTAATTAAAAGTTTATGCGAATTTTTCGATTGCCTATTGACTGTAATTAATTCAATTTATTTCCAATCCCTCGCTAATGAAATGTACGAAAAGTATAAGAAAAAAAAAGAAAAGAAAAGAAAAAAAGAATGAAGAGAAAAAGTACGCTAGAATTTATTTCTACACTTTCTGCATGAAATAAATATGAAAATGTTCGTAATAAGAATTTTGAGAAATCATAAATATCTCTTAATTAAGCTTGACAATGACGTCGTGCAAGCTATTTTAATTTATATAATGTCACGGAGATTACCGGAGATGATAATGACAATTTGTTTGCAATTATGTTTAGAATTTTTTTTTTTTTATCTTTCGTAATCTTTCGTATTCTTCCTTTTTTTCTTTCTTTCTTTTTTTTTCTTTTTTTTTTGTCGATTACGTCAGGTTCAAGTCCGCGGATTTGTGGAACCAAACAACGGAGAAATTCATTTTCAAGATCGGAGAAACTACGGGAGGATATTTCCGACTTGGTATAACGGTCGGAATCATGAGCAACGTGCATACAACAAGGGTTTTCAAGATTCTAGGTCGTGGTTTCCGCGAAGAGTTATTGTCGACGATAAGATCGAAGCGCCGCTTAGTAAAACGAAGCAATCCGAGGAATAAAAGATTTCTAGATGCTAGAAACAATGCGACCATCATCGTACGGTGATTCCTTCGTTGAGTATGTAAATGTGAATGAAAAACACAACAAAAACAACAAAACGAAAGAGAGAGAAAAAAAAAAAGATAGGAAAGAGAACAAATATATTGTGCAAAATACTGATATATGTTCAAGTATTTCTTCTTTATTCTCTGTCAAAAGAGAGATACAATATTTAGATTGATAATAAATACGAAAGAGTCTAAAACACGATACGTTTAGCAGATGCGGCGAGCCATTCCCTTTAGTTTTTTCTCCTTTACTATTTTCTTCGATTTTTTCTTCTTCCTCTTTTTCATTAATCCCTTTATTTCCTGCACATATGAGGTAGTAATATTTATAATGTGGAACTTGAAATTTTTTATTAGTTACCCTGAGAAACGAACATCTTGCTTCAAGCTCGATGCAAAGATTTAATTGAATTGAATGTGCACATTTGCATATACATGTAGGTATAAGTATATATAGACACACACACACGCACACGCACACGCACACACACAAATAAACAAACAAACATAACATGTATATTAGTACATTATGTAAGATTATTTATCTTGAACAGTACGGAAGGTAATTTTTCCATTGTCATTTACTCCAGTGGTCGCTGATTTGTGAGCAATAGTTTTTCCACTGCCATCTGTTGCACTGGAAGAATGGGAGCTAGCAAAAACACCATATTGTCCTCCTGATGGTGGTGGTAACTCATTAGCAAATCGAGACTCTATTCCAGGAGCGGCCTGTATCATTGACGATAACGAATTATAATCGTTTATTAATATCTTCATTCAAACTGACGATTAATTTTATGATTTAAAAAGTCAAATATAATTATTTATCTTTTCTCGTTCAACATCATTTTTAGGAATCTCGGATAACTTGGTCGTATAATTTTTTTTTTTTTATAATTATGAAGTAAACAGGTAACCGTAAGATAATCTACAGGGGAACAAATGAAGAACTTACAGGATTTATCTGACCAGCCTGGAAGCCACCTTCAGGCCCGACACTAATGCTCGAAATAGCAGATTGCAATCCTGGATCAGATGAACCTGGACCGGAACCTAATCCATTGCTTGCCTCGAATATCCTATTTATCAACGAAAAATAATAATAATAATAATAATAATAATAATAATAATAATAATAATGATAATAAAAGAATAAAATAAATATTTTCAGGTAGAACGAAAAACTCACGCTCGTTGTTGTGCTTCGATTTGTGCTTGAATAGCCCTGAAATGATTTTCCATCATGCGTTGGTGAGCAGCGAAATCGTTGCCAAAATCTTGGCCAAATCCAGGTTGGGGAAAATTGAAACCAGGATCTGTGGAACGTGCAATATCATTCGTGTAAGATTCTCTATTGGATCCTATTCGAAGTGACTTTTAACCCTTTAACAATTTAGATCGTTCAAAATGGACGACAAAAAAAAAAGTTAGGTTAAAAACTTTCTCAAATATATCCTTATCATTTCATGACATTGTTAAAGGGTTAATTGAACTTATATGTAACACTGATGAACATATAATACTTTATGTGTCGCTTGTGCAATAGTCTACGCGACGATTTCTGTTCCTTTTAGAAAAGAGAACTCGTTTAGGCGTCTTACGAAGTATAGCTATACGAAATATACTTATACTTGACGTATCGCTTTACATCCATTAATATACCAGGCAATAGTTCGTCTACAAACTCGTGGTCTCAGATATACAAGTGATCCGCATTATTCTACATCCTTATAATTCCCTTTCTACGTGGTTTAATGAACTGTCCTCTTTAAATATGCTTTAAATTGTCCCTACGTTAATAATTTGTAAACATTTTAACTATCTTAAATAATAGCGTTGAAAAATTGATTTTCTTTCGTTTACCTAATTTCGAATTTCTTTTCAAATCATACCCGTTCAAATAACATTCATTACGAATTCTTTAGCGTAATAACGTTTTTCGAATAACTGTTACAAATGTTGTTTAAATTCTGGTCAATATCGATCGTTGGATTAGACTATAGTGTTCCTACCTATGATACCAGGAGAGTATGCTGGATTATCCATATATCCCATTCCATCGTTATTGCCGGGGAATGCACCACGACTATGAAACGACGGTCCGGAACCGGTGGAAGCACCGGCAGATGCACCAGCGTAACCAGGCCCGGAATTAGTCCAGGCATAATTAGGTCCCTGAACCGAATTCACAGCGGGATAATCGAAATTGGGCGTGTAAGGGCCACCGTAAAAAGGATTTGGGAAATTTTGTGGGCCAATCGACGGTATAGAGTTAGGATTACCAATCGGGTGTGCATTGTTACCGGTTGGCGAATTATTCGAAGATTTAGGCTTGTCGTCCGCGTCGAATGAAGAACGCGAGCTTGTGATTGGTTTCGTAGGATTACTTTGAGGAATGTCATTGATCGGCCATGTATTGCCGGGAGCATATCCATTGGGATTATAGAACGGATTATTAGAATAGAATCCAGCGCGTGAATCGTACATTGGATAACCGCCTGGGTTGCCCGATGATGCACCGGCACTGGCGAAACTGCTGGCCGATGCACTCGTTGATCCTCCGGGGCTATTATTGGTACTGGTAAATGCATAGTTAGGACCGTAAGGTGGTATAGAGTTAAATCCAGGGAATGGATAGCCACCACCGGCCGATGGATAACCGGAATTTAACATCGACGGTGAGGATGGACTCTTGTCTTTGTTATCAGACGTATCCGGTTTTATACGGGGTGACACAGCCGATGGTTTTTTCTCTGGTTTTTCGTCGGAGTTGGTAGGCTTCGATGGGGAATCATCTTTCTCTTCGAAGGCCGATCTCGAACCCAATTGTGGTTTGCTCGTTGCTTCGGTAGTAGGTTTAGTAGACGTCTCTGTTGGCGTAGTGTCTGATTTAGCGGTTGTGGCTTTGGTAGTGCCACTTGTCGGTTTAGTAGGCTTTGGGGTCGATGCGGGGGTAGCTTTCGTAGTGGTAGGACTCGCGGTGCTAGGACTCGCTGTGCCAGGACTTGTAGTGGTAGGACTCGCGGTGCCAGGACTTGCAGTGTTAGGAGTCGTAGTACCAGGTTTCTTATTCTTAGAATTAGTGCTGTCCTCGGTGCTCTTTGTAGTAGTCGTAGTAGTCGAATCGGCCGCACGTTTTATTATCTTGGCTATATCGTAGTATTCACCACCCTTCCTTTCGACATCTTCATCGATAAAAACATAACACACACGTAGGATTATCCGATTAATTATATTTCTATTTTCATTAAACGTACATACATCGTAATCATGCCATTAGTCCAAGAGGAAAATTATTCGAAATCCTTTACCAAACACAAAGCACAGTTAAAGTTTCGACGTGAATGTTAATTAACACAGAAGTAGAATTTATTTGATGATTATTATTCGACGTACGTGGTATAATCGGTTCGACATTACCAACGAAAGAAATAACAAAAATATTTTTCGTATCGTGTAAATATGATAAAGCACGTAATATATATATATGCTTTGATGAGATGATATTCAATTTATAAATATCATATTGTCAGTAAATTGAATATATAAAGAGATCTTTTTCAATAAATTATCTATTCGTTTTGAGATGTTATTATGGTGATGAGACGAAAAACGATAACGAAAAGTAAAGAGGGAGGGAAGGAAAGTATCGATGCTTCTCTTTGGGTCAAGGTTGGGAACAGAAACGAGGTCATGGTTCAGAAACGTCTCGGTAGATTATTTTACTTTGAACCGTGATACTTGTCGGCTTACATTTATATTACATGCAAACTATGCTGCACCGCTCAATGTCGCCATTGTTATTATACATACATTGATAAACGGACATGACTATCTATTTATTACCGCGATTATAGACATATATATATAAACATATTCATAGATACATGGAGATGATGGTCTATCTTGCAAGTGCGATTCAATTGGATTATCGAATCACTTTGCCTATTAGACGAAACCGGAAATTCTTTTGAAGTATTAGAAATTGTTAAAAGACGTAATAGTTGAATCACATCAAGATTTTACAATCTTATAATATACGTTTATTTTATGATATTATTATCATACAAATTTCCTAATAATCTATACGTAAGTTATCTGTACGTAATTGGCTCTTAACGTTAATGTAAAATTTTGAAGACTTTCAAAAATGTTTTCGATCTTCCACGAATCTACCGATATCGAATAATATTCAAATTAATTCGAAACTTTAAACATATGTTCGATGTGATTCGAGATCCACCGCTATATAACATACACATATACGTACACACTTTATCTTATACACACTTATGTTTACTTCGTGTGTAACTGTATAACAGATATTTAAAACATATAAACGTTAGTATTCGCAATACAGATATAAAAAGGAAAAAAAACAAAAACAAAATGAACAATTAAAAAATATGATTTATGTAGACCAATAAATGCATACGTAAGTACATAAATATTTTTACATGCATACAAAAATATATAATAAAATCGTTCGATCACTTCGGGACGATCATCTCTCGTCGATCTTTCGAATTAAAAGAAAATAGGTGGTACTTTGTCTCCTGATTTCCTATCTCGCGATTTGTTATATAAACGAAGTAGCCAAGACGTTTTCACAGACGGACGAATTTATGTCTTGACATCTTGCAATAATCTTTCAAATCCCGTCTCGGCAATTCTTTTTTAAATACACGAAGACGACTTGCGTTTACGTAAGACAATTTCGAATCCATCTTTTCTTTTATTATTTATAGCATGCGATAGCTGTTAAAAATGTTTCCCCGTATTTTTCACACCGCTTCACGATGTCCTCGAAGCGATCGACAAATTTTCGTCGTATATATATATATACACACATAATATATATGTACACATTGTACATATATTCGCACGGTACGATACCGTGTCATTGAAAACAAAAAAATAAAAAACCAATTCCTTCCTTTATCGATCATTGTCTTCTGTCCATTATGTTGTTAGCATAGACGACACACACACACACACACACACATACGTATACACGAAAAACGATCGAATAGGAATTCTCTTATGTGTTAGTGAACGAACATGTCTCTTAGTATGTCATTTTCACGTATCCAAACGGATATACCTATCGAATGTCTAAAGATGTTACTTTTATTCTTATATTAAAAACTTTTAATTACTTTCTTTTTTATCTTTTCTTTTATTTTATACTACTTTATTTTATATCAATATAATTCTTTAGATTTTCGTTTTCGTTTGTTATTCTTTCTTTGTGTATGTTACTCACCTCTACGATGCCGGGCAGAGGGACGGAATTCGGCGTTGGATCCAACGAATGCAAAAAGAAGCAGTAGAGCGTAGATCCTGATATCCATCGCGCGTATAGATCTTCGGGATAGCGTGCCTTAATAACAGCAACAACAAAAATGCAAAAAGAAGAAAAAAAAGATAAAGGGAGAAAGAGAGAGAGAGAGAGAGAGAGAGAGAGAGAGAGAGAGAGAGAGATGAAAAAAAAACAAGACAAAAAAAAATAGAATTATTATTACGTTGTTCCGCCTAATTACTCTTCGTCGTATTTATACGTTGATATTACCACTGAACGCGCGAAAAAGAATTATCGCGATAGGAACGAATTCGGTTGTGCGTCGTTGTTGCAAGAGAATGACTGAGTCAGCTTGTGTTGGCGATCATCTTATATAGCATTCGCTCGTATCAACAACGCTACCTCCTGAAAGTATCTTCAAAGGCGCGATAGCCTGTTCGCGAAAACTTTTACGAGGAATAACTCGTCCTCAACGTGTTAAATCGCGTGCGATCAGAAACTGCGAAATACCCTCCCAAAAAAGAAAAAAATATAATCGTTTTTGAATCGCATAAATGAATATATTCGTGTACGTATATGCTCGTGCACGTATGCGATAACGATTATTTGTTATCGTCAATTTTTCAAAACTCACGTGTTATATAGATATCCAATAACAAATTGGGACTAAACGCGCTAAACGAAATTAATTAATTATGCACGTCCTTCTGATATTTTTTTTTTACAGCTGTTCGAAAACAGGAATCAAATATATTCATACTATTAACGTTATTGTATAATGAACGAATCAACCGTGCTTAGTTTAAGCTAAACTCGAATTTCGATTTTTCTATTTATATTCGTTTATATTTACATGAGAGAAAGAGAGAGAGAGAGAGAGAGAGGGAGGGAGAGCGGGAGGGAGACAGAGGGATAGAGAGAGGGAATTAAATTTTATTTTTATCATATATATGTGTATATATATATGTGTGTGTGTGTGTGTGTGTGTGTGTGTGTGTGTGTGTGTCTATGTGTTCGAACATACGATTATAACGATAAAAATCTCATATCCTTTCATTGCTCTTTTTAGAATATCAATCGCATTGACCTTGGCAATGATCTTGTCTATTCTATGCTAGGTCAAAACAATCATACGTAACCAACCAAAATCTCATTCATTTATATACATATGTACATACATACATACATATATACATACATATATATATATATATATGTGTGTGTATATGTATGTATATATTTCATGATCGTCCCTGAAATTCTTAATCGTTTGAGCAAAATATTCGATAACCCTGAACGATAAAGTAACCGAGCAAGCGAAGATCAAAGTTGTTCTTATTAATTAAATAATCAAATTGAGTCATTTCGATCCTTTCCATTTCTCTCTCTCTTTTCCCTATTTTCTTTTTTTTCTTCTTTACAAAATATTAGATTCGATTCGAATTTTACGAGTTTTGTTTGAGGACGAGAAGGAAAGATAAAATGAAATAAAATGAAACGAAATAAAATAAAATAAAATAAAATGAATTCACCGTGGAGATAAAATGATTTTTCTAGTAGTTGTGTTACATCGTAGTATCAGAAGTAGAAACGAGTAATTATTTATAAGCAACCGGATCGTGACCAGTCTGGCATATCCTGTTACGTTGATAATCGATCGTCGAGAATCGAAGAATAACGTTTCTCGCACCCCTCGAGGAATAGTACGTCGTAAGGAAGAAGAATATTTGTCGATCCGCTCGATCGATCGAAAGATCAAATAATAATTAGACATAATGTGTATGGTTTATCGATTAATGGGTAGCAGCTATAAAATTGGTACCTAGCTTATAAACTTCGAAGAATCTTTTGCATTAAATCGAATGAAGGACATGGAGTATCACGTAAAATCGTTATTTAAGAGCTATGAATATCATAGGGATGAGTAGGAGGGGAGGATGGGAGTCTCCGATGATTCCTATAAAGTTTCATCATTTCGAACTAAGAGTATCCAAGACTTAAGTACGTAATATGCGAACCTTTTTAAACGTATATACACTTTCGAATAATTTACTTACATTATATATAAAAATTGGATAAATTAAAAATACATAGGTATGTAGATTATCATACTTTTCGTATATTTATTTATTGTCCGTCCGTATAAAAAAAAAAAAAAATCTTTCGTGTGATAAAAGTAAAGTAAGGACAGGAAGGAAAAACAATGGAGTAAATTATTTTCGGAAAAATTCTGAATGAATAAAAAAAAAAACCCTATATATCGGTTTATCCAATATTATCGGAGCAATCAAACTGAATTAAAATCTTAATCATCCGGGGCATTTGTCATTTTCAGAAAACGAAACGAGACAAAAGTGAAAATATCCTGATCGTTAGGATTAACGCGCGATTATAATCGCGGAGATGAGTGTTGAAGAAAAATCGAGGAACGGGAAGGCGTATCGTACGTAAATCATGTCGTTGTTTCATTATTGCAATATTGTCCGTCGATGTTTGTACAGATGTTGAATGTGCACGTGTAAAAATATATACGTGAATATATGTGCATATCACGAATTTCTTTGTTTTCTTTTCTTTCCTTCTTTTTTTATTTTTTTATTTTTTGATACTTTGGAACGTTCGAATCTTTGTTTCGACTGTCAATCGAGCATCCTCGATTTTATCGGAAAGCCTCGAAAATTCGATCATGTTCCTCTTGGTCGTAATTTTCTTTTTTTTTTCGGAGAATAAACGCGTACCAATGATATCGGGCCATCACCTCCAAAGTTTTCCACTTATCACCAAAGACAAACAAAAGTTAGCATGAATCATCGAAAAGAGATCCTATAACAACATCTCGTCGGTTATTATTATTATTTGATACGAACGTGGCTGACGCTATTGATCATTATAATACTGGGAAATACCCATACTGGCGAAAGTAGTTTATCGCGTAATAATAATTCATTACAGTGAACAACGATTTCATTTTCATTATTAAAAATCTCTTGTTTCCTCGATACGTCGATTGATAAAGGTTCATTGTCAAGGTAACTTGAAGTATATTATCGGTTAATTGAATTTAGACGATATCTCAACGAGAGGATCAATTAAAAATCAAGATACAAATTGATCCGATAAAAACTTGTTAGATCTTTATCATAATATAATAATATAAATAATTATGATGGCACGAATCGGGGATTATTAGAAATTAACTACGTTTACCTGAAGTCCATTTAATCACGAACGACTTCAATACCAGCGGATACACCGTGTATTAACTTTGTACGTGTCGGTAATCGCTCTTTTTCCCTAATGCTCCGTCTAATTAAATTGTTAAGAAATTATTTTGTATTTTTTCATTGTCCAGTTAAAAAGTAGATATTTATAAAACAATGACGATCGAGGAGAACTCTGATTTTATGATTCTTTCGACGTCTAAATTTCTTTGCGTATAAAATCGGAAAATTTTCTTTTTGTTATATATTATATAATATTATTTTTCAAACTATTTCTCTCCTTTACGTATACTATTAAGACAATTTCCTTTTTGTTAAATACAATACCATTTTGTTTTTCTTTCTTTATTTTTTTATTTTTTTTATTTTTTTTTTTTTTTAAATACTTTAAGCTGCAATAAAATACGAAAACAATTTCCAGGCGTTTAAATCGACCCTCTTAAAAAATTTCACCGATCCAGGTAGAAAGATACAAAAAGATTAATATACTTTTAGAGATGGATAAGGTAAATGGGACGACTCATTAGGTTAATGCTTTCCCTTTGCTATTGGTTTTTAAGTTTTCCGAGGGATATAAAAGACGAGGACGACCATCGCAAATTTGTCATTAGCGTACGGTATTTCGTAGTGCCAAGAGGTTATATTTGAGAAAGAGCGCGTGTAAAAATGGTGAAAATAATCAATATGTCGTATAGCGTCAACGTCGTTTTTCTGATTCTGATAGCCCTGCAGTTGCGAAGTATCGATTGTAAGTTTTACTCTTTAAGCATTCGGATAAGGATACGAACGATTTGTTTCATTGATATTTTCTTTCTTCTTCTTATTCTTCTTCTTTTTCTTTTTCTTTGCAAATCTAATGAATCATGAAAGCTTTTACGTTTTCACGTAGCATAATATGAACGTAATTAATATGAATAATTGAAAGATTCATATGCCGATCGTGACTCACTCAATGCGTATTATCACTTAACAAACAACTCGAACTTTCGACTTTGCATGATTTTTATTAAACGAGTTCCTTACTGCAATGCTTATTGATTTCTTAAAAAAAAAAAAAAAAAAAAAATAAATAAAAATAAAAAGAAATATCTCAGTTTATGAGAGCGGTACGAATAGAAATTATTTGTTTCTTTTTTCGTTTATGCTGTTGTTCAGGTAATCCTATCGATAATAAAAGAGATCTAACTAGAGTTGAACGAAACATACACATTTTTGGGCTAAATTCGGAGGAATTGCCGGACTTCCAACGTTCATGGAAATTTCCTTATTTCCCGTCCATCAGTTATATCTTCAAGGACAATGACGACAGTGACGACGATGATGAGGACATACTCGACACAAATGAGAGGCTCGATAAATTGGAAAAGACTCAGAATGAAATTCTGACGCTTTTGAGGAAATTGACCGACGGTGAGATTTGAAGTTTCTTTGATTAAAATCATAACAATTTCAATCAAATTCGAACCGATTGTAAGATAAAAATTTTATTACCTATTATACCATTATAAAAAATTCCGAACCAAAGAGGTTCAAAAAAAAAAAAAGAAATAAATAAAGTAAATTAAATCGCCACGTTCTCAACGATATATATATATATATATATATATATATATATATATATATATATATAGATTAAAAACAAACGAAAAAATTTTTAACGTTCTTCATGTATATGTCATATGACAGATTTATTGGCCATAAAGGATCAAGTATCGCAGCAACAATTGAATAAAAATGAAGGAACTTCTTCGACAGTGAATGAAATAAAGGCAACGACTGGTCTTCCAAGCAGCGAGACAACAAAACCAACAACTACGACCACCACAAAAAGTTTAGAAATAGAATCTGAAGCCATAACAACTGGCAGCACGTTCGAGGAAACAATCGCTGAAGTATCTACGGAAATAGTTTCTCCATCAGCGAACAGTAACGCGTTCGTGACTAGTACACCTGCTTCAGAAACAATCACCTTAGAGCCAATCCAGGAACATGAAATTCTATCGTATTCATTAAAAAATCAACCTCAAACAAACGAAAACAATGAAAATACTACCGTAGATCCTAACACCAGAACCAACAAAATATCGATAGATTCAGTTGACCAAGAAGATTCTACGTTTAATATAATTTTTCCAAAATATTATTAGTTCCATGACAATGTGCGGTCACAAAATAGACTGTTTAATAGTTACATGAATGTTAAACCATTATGAAATTACAACTCGTAAGAGACAATGTATACGTTGATAGTGATCGACTTTAATTTTGCGTAAAAGAAATAAAATAAAATAAAATAAAATAAAATAAAATAAAATAAATGAAAAAAAAAAAAACAAGGAAAGGAACGAAGACACGAAAAATTTCAAATCAATATAATGTTTATTAAAACGCGAGAGAAAAAATATGCTTGGGTATGCATTCCTTTCTTCGACGCTATCGTGTATTCGTTCGAAATGATGACTAATCAAGCACGAAAAGTCTTTTAAGATAATTTCGAGTCAAATAATGTTTTATGATTCCAAAATATTATTAGATAAAAAGAATTATTTTGTATCGTAAGAAAAATTTGTTTGTTCCCCCCCCCCCTCCCCCTATCTACCCTTTAAACTTCAGTCACGCGGTATATGCTTTTCTTCTGCAATAATTATTATCTATAGCATTCCTTTAAATACTGAAGATAAAAAAAAAGAACATTATCATCACCAACAACATAAACACTTATTGCGATTTTATTATCACATACAAAAATTAATCACCCAGTCGATAATTATTTACGTATATAAACCTTATATACATGCGTAGATATATTACATATATACCGGGTGAATAACTTAAGTCTAGACGATAAAAAACGAAAGAACCGATTACTTTCCAATAAGATTTAAATTTTATTCGCAATGATCACGATATAAAAGACAAAAAAAAAACAAAAGAGATTTACAATGTTTTAAATCTGCCTTGATCTACTTTAAGATAGTTTTTGTACGGGCAAACAATCGAGCACTATGTATTTCAGCCGATATATATATATAACATATGTTCTCGAATTAAATATATGCTTCGTAGAAATATTTCTCAATCGTTTAATGTAAACCAAAGATATTCACACGTTCAGTCTTAAGTGAATTCACCTGATATAAATACGTACACCTAGTACACAGTAGGGTAGTATACGTGCATATACAATGAAAATTTCGTAATATTCAGAAATGAACGTATATAATATACAATACATATGTTTAAATCGATCCTTGTGTAATTCTTTGATTCATTTCTAATCTATCTCGCAAAATGACAGCATCCACGTGATAGAAATAATTCTCTCTCTCTCTCTCTCTCTCTCTCTCTCTCTCTCTCTCTCTCTCTCTCTCTCTCTCTGCCTTTCTCTTTTTCCATCAACCATTTTCCCGTTCGATTATGTACGTATGTTTATATCCGAACGTGTTTTTATCGATTCTATCGACGAAACCGTAGAATCATTGCACAAGTCTCGTATACTTTGACAGCCTAGTCACAAGCAATCTTCTGGGATTCCTCAAGGCCATTAACGTCACACACACACACACACACACACACATACACACACATATCGTATTCAAACGACGTTCCGCATCCATCTCGTTAAGGAATAATAAGAAAAATAAAATACCTATATATTCCTATAAGGGAAAAAGATAAATGAATGGTTATTGTATATGGGAGATTATTTTTATTTGAACTTATGAAATTATGCCGTCGTCGATATGAATTCGATGAAAATCGTGATGCCCGTTCGATGACCACGAACGTTTAAGAAGAATAAGAAGAAAGAAATAAGAAATAAAGAAAAAGATATTACGCGGACAGATACGACTAGAATTTTAATGTGATTTTTAAGGTCACGCGTATACATTAAAAAAGGGTAGAGCACAGTCACGGAGAACTCAGAACGTTTTTAGACATGACTTCGTGCGTTATGTGCCTCCTATTCCTTATTTTTTCTTCTATATTCCTCGTGCTCGTGAGAGCAGGTAAGAAATGACCTATCGACCGATCTCGTTCGAAAAAAAAAAAACCTTTTTCTTTATTATCGCTTATGACGAATTTTTGTTTTCCGACGTAAATGAAAAATGAAAAAGAAAAAGAAGATGTGCTCCGTACGGCAGTGAGTTTCTTTGGGATAGAGCGAGAATCGTTGTAACATTAATTTAGATTTACCGTGATACAGAGAATTGTTTTTCACGTGAAACGTCAGATTAATGTCAATAGTGAAAAGTGAATGTCGTGTTGAAATGAAATTTGTGTTGCGTCTTCGAGAAATTGATTTATTTATTTTCGAGAGAGATGCAGTGACCAGTAAAGTTATTCTCATAATTGTGGAATAGGTGTGGTTTAAATTATTAAAAAAAAAAAAAAAAAAAAAAAAGAAAAATTCAGAACATAATTGTGACGCTTTTGAAAGTATACAGAGAAATTTGTACGATATATATACGTATACGAATCAATGCAGTGTATATTGGAAAGTGAACGTCATATGAAGTAATAGTATCGATTGTATCGTCAATTCATACAGAAGGAGTACATACATATGTATATAATATGCATAACTTGAATATCTTTTTACACAAATACGTATATTTTTTAAATCACAGTATAATATATATATATATTTTTATTATTATTATTATTATTATTATTATTATTATTATTATTATTATTATTATTATTATTATATACTCCCATTTTATAATATACAAAATTATTATTTACAAAAATAACAAAAGAGATAGAGATGTGAATTTGATGCGGCCTGAATAAGTTGACGATGACGAATTAAAAGTCCTTGAAATCTAGACACCTGACAGTAGATGCAAATCTTGTCTCTTTCTCCTTTTTCTTTCTTACCTTGATACGTGTAATTGGAAGTATGATAATTTGTTAAAATGATAATACATTATGTAGCACGTGAAAGTTTCCTGAAATATCAAATTTCTATATCAACGGGACAATGGAACTTTCGTTCGTTCTTTATTTATCTAAAATCTCTATCCTAATATTACAATGAAAATATTTAATTCGATTTTCACATTTCATTGGTGCATTTCACTTCAATTCTATTAACAATAGTCAATGTTTTTAAATGCTATAAGGAAGCATATAAAAAAAAAAAAAAAATATTTCAATCCATTTGGAACTTCGTTTAAAAGGTACATAGAGATATACAAACGCGCGGAAATATAAAATCCGAATCCGATAGAAAACTCGCTGAGCTTTCTGTACGTGCTATACTTAGTTTTCTTCTCGTTAACTCGAAATAAACGAACAGAGTGAGAGAGAGATAGAGATAGAGAGAGAGAGAGAGAGAGAGAGAGAGAGAGAGAGAGAAAAAAAAAAGTGAACAAACCAAAGAGACTAAATTTTTCAACGTGTTCGACGTGAGACGAAAAAAGAAGTGAAAAGTTATAAAAGGTTTAGCACGTTCGTTCTCTCTCTCTCTCTCTCTCTCTCTCTCTCTCTCTCTCTCTCGAACAATTTCCTCTTTTTTTGCGTGTCACGAAGGAAATGTGTTTGCTTCCTCTTTTTCTCTTTGTTCAGCTTCTTCTTTCGTTTTGTTTTTTTCTCCTCTCTCTCTCTCTCTCTCTCTCTCTCTATCCTTCTTCTTTCTTTTTTTTCCTCTCTTTTCATTCGTACCCGCAGACGATCGCGTGCATTTCAACGATGAACACGAGAAACGATGGAACACACCACCGGAACTGACACCGGAGCAGGTTACCAGGAAAAAGTCGGAGACGATAAATGGAAGAGCGGAGGCACGATTTCTTCCATTCAGTGCAAGCATCAGCCTAAACGCTGCCCAGGACAATAGCGGTGCCTTGCAATTGGGAGCAGGCCTCGGGGGTATCAGTGTATCTCAGAGTTCTAGCTTCTCTCAAGCTGAAGCCAATTCCTTTGGGAATACTGGGTACGCGGCGCTTTCCTACCTCTCACCATCGAAACAAAACAAAAAGGAACGAGAGAGAAAAACTTTCATATATTTTTAGAACAATTTATATCTCACAATAATCGTTTGTCACGATTAAAAATGAATTTTCTTTTTTTTTTTTTTTTTTTTTTTTTCGGGAAAAAGAGAAGACCGATTCGAATCGAAGAGATTGCGTCGCGTTTCGATTGCAAGTTCTTTTTTTTATTTTCTTCTTCTTTTTTTTTTTTCTTCTAATTTACGAATTCGTAGAACGATGATATACATATCGGCGATATAAAATACGTATGTCTGGGATGAATGGTTAATTGAAAACTGAAAAAGAACTGTGGTTGATTTTCTTGTTTGTTCTCTTTTTTTTTTTTTTTGTTTGTTTGTTTGTATCGTAGATCTTCGCTATCAGCTAGTCAATCCTCGTCGTTCGCCGCAGGATTAACAGGAATTTCTGCGTCTGACGCTAATTCATTCAACGTAAACCATCCCGTTTTCGGTGGGCAGTCAAATGCCAATAGCAATTCATTCAGCGTTGGTCAAGCGAGTGCTTCCTCGCAAGCAAACGCAGAGAACGGTCAGACAAGTTCTGGTTCGCAGGCATCGATCGGTTCCGTGCATTCTTCAGCATCGTCCGGTAGCAACGTGCAGGTTCTCTCTGATGGTCTGATAATAGGACAACCACAGGGACCAAGAAAACCGGTCTGGACTAACATCGGGCCTAATCACGATTTTCCCGGTGTGATATTAAAATTTTCATCGTCGATTAAATCCATAAAACTTATTAATATAATGTTAATATCGTATTCGTTAAATAATATTATTTATCCGACAGGTCATCCAATATCTAATAGGCCTACATTGACCATACAAGATGCCCCAATTACCATTGAACAAAAACGACCGATAACATTGACATTAGGTGGCCACAATCAACGCTGGCAACAAGCCGGTAGACCGCAGCTTCAAGTTAACGAGTGGCATCCTAACGGAGAAGTCAACTTTCAAGGACTACAGTGGAGGCCACATTCGAAGCACGAGTACGCTCAAGGATATCCGTCAATTCCTAACTCGTGGTTGCAGGGTCAAGGACAGTCAAGTGGAGGTTTGCACATCGCCGTATCCTCAGCCGATTCCAGTGCCTCGTCGAACTCCGGAGTTTATACTCAAGGACAAGCTACTTCGATCAATCGGAATCCCTACGGACGAAACGAAGGTGGCTTTGCTAATGTCAATTCCATGAGACAAAACGGTCCATCCGTCGACTTCGTCAAATTTCCAGGACAGACCAATGTTCAAAGCATACCGCGGGAATTTGTCAGGAGCAAACATACGTTCGACGGCAAACGTCAAATAGATAAAAAGGATTTCGTTGAAAGTATCGTATCGGACATCGCGGATACGGTATCGGATTTATTAGATATTTCGTAATTTCACTCCTCTTAATCTATCGATGATGTTTTAATTATAGCTTATTCCATTTGACTCCCGATCGTAGGCGTTCGATCGATGATTTACGATCCATCGATTACTTCCTTCGCAACGTTATCCTTAACCCCGAGGACTCATTCCGAGAAATTGATCCACGTTCAGAGATACGGAGAATCAATAATTGATTTTCTCATAAATCTCTCTACGGGAATTATTTATCGTGACGTCGCGTTCCATCGCGCGAAACGCTCTTTAATTAAAAATATGACGAGAAAAGTCCGTCGAAAAATATTTTGATTCTGCGAATCAAAGAACGTCTCTTTTTTTTTCTTTTTTTTTTTTTTTTTGGCGGACAAGAAAGACGAAGAATTTTCATAGATCGACGATTGACGATGCGCCGACTATAAAGTAACCTCTATTTATTTTCTCAATCGCAATCACTGCCAGATGCGTCAGTTCCGGCGTTTAAATGGGTGAAGGTCGTAGTGCACGATCAATGAGATTCATAAAACATGAATTTTCAGCTCCATCCTTTAAAGATGATAGAATCGATAATGGTAGGTTATCTACGAACGAGAACATCGTTCGCGCTGCTATTGACTGACGGTAACAACGATTTCTTCTTTAACATCTGCGGGTACACTTACCGATATAGGATAAAACGATAAAAGAGATTATATTGCATGAAAAAAGAAATACAAAAAAAAAAAGAATAAAATATCGTATACAAAGAAATCTACTTTATCTGTGTACATATTTGCGTTGGATTCTCATTTACGTTGATACTCGTTAATGCAGTCTATTTATGCTATCTGCTTACAAGAAAAATGAAAAAAAAAAAAAGAAAAAAAATTGAAATTAATCTCGCTGGTAAACCGGTCGATGATACGATGATAACAACAATAGTAGTATTAGTGGTAGTAGTAGTAAAGATAATAATAATAATAATAATAATAATAATAATAATAATAATAATAATAATAATAATAATAATAATAATAATAATAATAATAATAATAATAATAATAATAATAAAATAAAATAAAATATCCAATGGGATAAGGTAAGTCTGTAATTATTTTACAACGAGAAGTACAGTCGGACTTATTATTTGTATTATTAGACGATCTATAATTATTATTGGAACGTTACAGACGTCATACGTGTAAGACTCGTACGTGCAACAAATGATCGAAGATCAGGCGAGCGAGAAATAATGAAAGAGGGAAAGAGATAGGGATAAAGATAGAGATATAGAGGGAGAGAGAGAGAGAGAGAGAGACGAAAAACTGATTGCATGAAACGTGATCACTACACTCTCGCGGTAATCAGTATCCATGAATTTTTCTCTCGATTAATTTGCAATGTTTTAGTAGAGGAAGAGCCAGTAACTAATTGAAAGTCGGCTCGGATTCTGAAAATCCCCGATCAATTATGACGCACTATGGAATTAATTTTCCGGATGCTCTATAATAACGTAGAGAAAGAGAGAGGGGGAGAGAGAGAGAGAGAGAGAGAGAGAGAGAGAAAGGAAGAGAAAGAGTGTGTGTATGTTCTTTTTTTAGTAAATATCGAAAGTTCATATTCCAGTGAATTTCTGATGTTTCTTAAATCCAAATAAATGCATTAAATCATCAACGGGGAAACTAAATATATATATATATATATATATATATATATTGTGTATTAAATGTTAATTAATTAAAATAAAAAGACGAAAAGAAATATTGCAAAGAAAAAAAAAAAAAAGAAAGAAAGAAAAAAAAAACAAAAAGAACGAAAGGATAGAGGAAGAGGAGAGAGAGGATAGGTCTCCTTCACGATCACGTTCCAAGGTTTGAATTATTGACTCGATGACTTTTATAGCTATCATACGCGTAGCCATTAAATAAGCACGTTAATGATCTCGACCGACGTGCTACCCGTTCGACGGATAGTATATCTCATGTTAGTAGACGATATAGTTCCTCCTGTTGCTTCCCCAATGAAACGAATCGATGATTGGTTGATAATGAGAAGAAACGTCGTTTATGAAAACGCATATATCGGCTAGAGGATGCAAAATGATTGTGACTAATGGGCTCTCGAGAAAAAAAAGTTATGGAAAAAATTAGAAAAAAAAAAAAAAAAAGAAAAAAACAGAAAAAGAAAAAGAAAAGGAGAAACAAAACAAAAGAAGAAATAAAAAGGAATCAAATGAAAAGGAAAAAGAAATCAACGATTGGTTTATCCATTCGCCCTTCCTCATATATACATCATTCGACGAGGACGATCCTTCGGAGGATTATTATCCTTCCATCTGACCTGAGCCGCAATGGTCAAGGATAAGCAGGATTAACGTCCCTCTTCTTCGTAGTAAGAAAAAGATAGAGAGAGAGAGAGAGAGAGAGAGAGAGAGAAAAGGAAGATGGACGAGGTTACGATCGTTACTGTCATCGGCATTGCTTTTAAATCTCAAAAGGAAATCTTTCAAAAGGAACTGGCCAATGATATCACAGTTCTTTTTCCAAGTAAGAAGATTGCGCAAAACAATTTCGTAGAAATGTAATTCAGTTCTACGTAGAGATGATTTGGGGTTGCGCTGCAAATTTGCCTGGTATTAAATCGATAGAAAAATGAATTGTTTCTCTGTAGAAAAAAAAAAAAAAGAAAAAGAAAGAAATAAGTATAGAAATTATATATATATATATATATATATATATATATATATATATATATATATATCGTATAAAACATACGTGTCTATAAAAAAGAAAGTACATATATGTGAGCACGTAATTCGTACACTTTGTTGCGCGTAACTTGCAGTCGCAGTAAAAAAAAAAAAAAAAAAAAAAAAAAAAAAAAAAAATAAAAATAAAAAAAAAATAAGTAGCAAGGGTTTAAATTTTACAAGGATCTTTAATTAAGCGACGAGATAAGTATGTATTAATAGGGCCTATGATTTTCTTGGGAAACGATCCAATTAACTTGAATTTACAGGGGGCGGGGGGAAAAAAGAAAAAAAAAATATTAAGGAAAAAAAAAATTTCGAGACGAAAGGAAGATGTTAAAAGCGAAAGGGAAAGATGAAATCTATCTTTCTCCGCAAGTTGCATACATTATCTCGAAGTATGATAACTTTAGAGATATGCTCTACAAAGTTTAATCTAAATATAGCTCACATCGTTAAGATAATCATCGGTGAAAGAACAGATACGTGCGGTTGAGTAAAACATAAAAAAAAAAAAAATAAGTAAATAAAAAATAAAAAAGGGGGAAAAAATAAAAGAAAAAGTACGTGTAATCGTCGATCCTTTCGCCATCCGTCTCAGAAGAGAGATCGCGAAAATGCAAGGCGTGCTGCTGGCTATGAAACGCATTTAACTGCATCCATACGCGAGCCTTATTCGCGTGTAGACTTGGTCTCCTTGCTCTTGAAAACAAGGGAACGTACTGTTCTTCGATCTACAGGACGATTCATAAAACGTTTATCTAAACGTATAATAATTGATACACGAAATCGTTGAAAATATCTTTCACGAAAAAAATTAATATAAAGATCGGATAACGATCTGTACGATTATTCGGTGCATTCTGTTTATCTTTTATTTATAATATGAAGATCATTGTTATAAGAAAAATGATCCTTCAAAAATTCATTTCAAATGTTAGAAATGATATTGAAATTATCTAAAAAAATTATTACAAGCCTCGGGTGAAAGTATTATTGTGATGTAAAGATAAAAAAAAAAAGAACAATGATATTGATAATAAGGATTACATAAGGATGCCTTTCTTTCTTACGTCCTTTCTTCGATTTTACCTTTCACTGGAAAGAAATTATCGTTTGTCTTTATTCGTATTTCCTTTTTCTTTTTTTTTTTTTTTCCTTTTGTTCTTTTTTCCTACCATCGATACTTTTATTCTATACGTTAGTTCTTCTTTGAAACGTGAAATAATCATTTACAAATGGCACAGACAATTTTTATCTAAATATTAATAAAATTTGTATGTTGTAAAAATATAATATGTCTGTAAAGATATGCGATTTTTAATAATATATCCGTTAAAAGAATAAAAAAAAAAAATAAAAAATAAAAATAAAAAGAAAAGACTTCTAAACGAAAGGCAATTCATTCGAAAGATTCAATAATATTTTAAGTGTCTCAAATCGATGAGATATAAAAAAAAAATTATTTATATTTCTATTCACTCCATAAATGGTCTTGATAATGCACGGCTCTCATCTCAACGCACTTTACATGTTAAATCTCATTGTAACGAAATTCATGGGGCGAATTGCAAATTCGTTTCGTGGTTAATGCCTTGTAAGACTCGTTTAAAATAAACGGAAGGAAGGAGAGGAGAAGCCAGCAGGAGTCGTCGTTTAACCGTTGTAAGGTCAAGGCCGAGATGAGAGGTCGATGCTCAATGCAGCATAGATGCACCATCGAGCCATCTAAGAGTATGTATGCAACGTTATTCCTTGCAAGGTGCAAGTAAATAAGCGATGGTGTATAAAATGTAATTACTTATCTTAATTGCATTAATGCAATGCCATCGAATTGTATTTTGAAAAATGTGAGAAATTAACGTTGAGCGATAATGAGATATCAATATGGAGAATCAAATATATATATATATATATATATATATATATATATATATATATATGCACACACATATATACATATAAATAGGCATACATAGAAAAGTAAATATACGTGTGAACTGTTAAACGTATCATGCAGCATGATCGACTCGCTTTATTTTTTTTTTTTCTTTTATTATCTTATCTTATTTCTACACGTTCAAGTTGGTTACAAAAGGAACGAATAATTTTTTATAATGGTCTTGTATGGGTAAAATATTAAAAAAAAATAAATAAATAAATAAAATAAAAGAAAAAAGAGGAAAGGAAAATAGAAAGAAATTTTTTCTTTTCATTCGACGGACGATCGTTTAAAAGTCTCAAGAGCGCAATTAAGGGACGCCTTCAGTACTTCGCACAAGAGATGACGTCTTCTATTCAGTGACGAAGAAAAATAAGATGCTGATGATAACAATGAAACTCGTTATCGAATAACGGCGAAAGATGATGCTGGAACATCGGACGTAAATACTTTTGTGCGCGCAAGCTAAGAACATCTATCGTTATTTAATCTTAATGCATGTTCCCGGAAGTCATTTAACTTATTTTCGATCCACCAACGTAAATTATTTATCGCCTGGATGGCGCAGAATCGATCTGTTCATTTTTCTTTCTTTTTCTTCTTCTTCTTCTTCTTCTTCTTCTTCTTCTTCTTCTTCTTCTTCCTCTCTTTCTTTTTTTCTTTTTCCTATTTTTTTTTGTTCTCTCTTGAAGAAAACGATTAATGCTTCATTGTTGTTTTCAATAATGAATATCATAATTTAAGAAAATCACATGATAATTACGTAAATCCATACATAATTTTTAACGACTTATTTAAAAATGTTTATATTTCATATTGACAGATAGAAAACAACTTATCAATATCAATTGTGGCATATAATTATATAAATTATGGAAACAAACTCGGAATCGTTGATTTGAATCAACGTTGAATACATTCGAGCTGTTTTTATTTTTTACCTTTTAAATATTTTAAGATAAATATTTCAGATGCAATTTCAAGTTTTGTTCGAAATTAAAACGACATGATACGATCTTATTTTCAATTTTTTTTTTTTTTATGGAAGTTTTTCTTCATTATATCGCGACAAATAATCGATCTGTATAGAGATGAATTAAATATATATATATATATATATATATATATATATATATATATATATATATATATATATATATATAAAGACAAGTAAACGTACCAAGACATGTAATTGCTAATTTCGTATTTTGCTTGTAATATTTTCACGGTGATATCGAAAAATTATTAATTTTACGCTCTTGGCTCTAATAATCAAGAAATTATGAATGTTTTGGTCGGAAATAAATAATCTATCGGCTATTATAATACAAAAAGAAAATGGATCATGATATTCCTTACGTTTTCGTTCAAAATGAAAACAATAAGATGGTTGTTCTCAATTTTTTTTTTTTTTTATGAAAGTTCTTATATCTTATATCACGACAAACAATCAATTTGTATAAACATGGATTTATATATAGACACCTACACATACAAAGACGTGTAATCACAATTTTATCCTTTCCTCAAAACATCCTCAAAGTGAATAGAAAAACCGACAATTTCATGACTCTTGACTGTAATAAGCAAGAAACTGTTCGCGTTCTGATCAAAAATCAGTAATTTGGTGGTCATAATATGACAAAAATGGATCGTAAAAGTTTCAATTGAAAATCTTGAAAATCCGAAACGTAGAATGTGAAAATGCGAATGGTCGAACGGAAAGATAATGGAGTAGGATGGAGTGGTGGACTTCTCGTAACTCACACGTATTGAATTATATAATACCTTGTATAGATCTTTCTCGTGTTAGGATCGATGCCTATAAAAGCGGCAACATCAAAAGATCGCGTTGCAGTGCATCTTCGGATTTCTTATAATCCTACGATGGCTACTCTTATTTGGAACGTTCTTGGCTTTCTCTTATTGGCCACTACAATCATTTCTGGATTACCTGCACCTGATGAATCGAGTAAGTTTATTCCTTAGATCTTAAAGAAAATATATCTCTATTCTTTATATATATATATATATATATATATATATATATATATATATATATTTTTTTTTTTTTTTTTTTTCTTTAATTTCGCGAGACCTCATGTAACTCGTGTAACATTTTTTTTAATTCATTCTTATTGAAATAAGACGGGGTATGAGGCTCGCAATAAATTTTTTTTTCTTTTGCGTCACATAAATTACGTCGTCGGTCGTCTTGACACGTCAACGATATTGATAATGTATATAAAAAAAAAAAAAAAAATGTATACAATTAATGAAATTGTTTCTCCGTAGAAATCACCGCCGATAATAATGAGGAAAATTCAACTTTGTCATTGGATCTTGTGCCTCCAATGATGACAGATGACGACGATAAAAATATTACGTTGTTCATTATAAATCTTTACGCCGTACGAAATCATTCGGGCGAAGGATCGGAGGAAGTGCTCGATAATAGTCTGATGGAAAAAATGCCCGATATTATAGGTGAGTTATTTTTTTATGGAAAGATTCAACACAAAATATATTTTATGTATAGATATTATATATATATATATACGTACACATACACACACACACGTATACTTTATATCATTAAAAGTACATACATATCAAACATATGTAAGTAAAATAATATATTACACGTTTCCCGATATTTTTCGATATCATATTTAATGTCATATATAATTAATTAGAAAAATTATCCGAGCGAAAGATAAATTCGCAAACGATATTCATTAATCACACCTTGACTATTATATGTATGATATCTTACAGGTCCCTTGGCAACGATATTCCTAGTCGTAGAGGAGGGAGAAGACGAGAAACCTGTCGATCTCGACGAGATGGCAAAGTACATGGAGAAACATGGATTCAAAATGGATAAAATCGAGGAGAGCGGTGAAACGAGTGTACTCAAGACGGAAGTTGCGGACAAAGAGATAGACAACGTAAAGGAGATATTGGAATCGACCGTGGAAAATTCATCGTCAGATAAATTATCAAAATCGAAGAAATACAGAACAAGGAGGATGGCCTGCCATAAGTGTCACGGAGGTGGAGGAGGAGGTGGTGGTGGAGGAGGTGGCAAGGGTGGCGGCGGAGGTTACGGTGGAGGTAGTTATCAATATTACGATCCATACGGAGGTAACTTTACTGATATAATAATTGCCTATGATAAAGCACGCTAGTTTTCGAGACACGCACACACAGAGACAAGTAAGTAGAAATTAGCGGGCACGGCGAAACACAAAGCTTATTGGTAGACGTTTCTAGATAATGTATGATAACTAATTGAAAAAAATTATTGGTAAAACAAGTATCCAACGAGAATACGAGAAAATAGACATTCCATTAAGAACGCGATTTTATGAATTTTCGTTATTATTAAGTTTTCCTCGATGGAACAAAAACGAATAGAATTTTAACGAATGCGCAAAATTGTAGACGCAACCCGACCGCGAATTAATCAAGTTATTAATTGATCGAATATAACGTTGCTGTTAGATCTTCGGATACTTTTTATAACAATTGTAAATAATTACACGTATCATTGTATCGAATCGATCTATGGATCGATAACGGACTAAATCATAGTGCATACTTTTTCTTATATAATTAATTATCGTTCTTTTCCCCTCAGGACAAACGATTGGGGTTATACCGGTATATGTGGTACCTGTTGCGGTTCAACAACAACCGCAGAGACCTCAGTATCAACCTCAACATCAGCCAGTTTGCGATCCGTGTCAAGGGTATATGTCCTTTGTCCCTTTTCTTTTTTATTTTATTTTATTTTTTTTTTTTTATTTTCGACATAATGTCAATCGATTTATTATTAACCACTGACGACATAATGCTAACAACATGTTTTTTCCTTCTTTTCTATTTATTTAGGCGCGGTGGTGGTGGTGGTGGTGGAGGTGGCGGTGGCGGAGGTGGCGGTGCTTGGGCACATGCAAGTGCCCAAGCCAGTGCTGGAAGCTGGTGATGAATTTTTGGAATAATCCGTACGCTAAAATGAATTCTCAAGGACATTCGATACTTTCTTTCGTAGAATATTATTGACGAAAGAGAAAGGAGGAAGAAGGACATAGGGAATTATCAAATTAGTCTAAAAAAAAAAAACTGCCCAACATTAATCACAATTTGTTAACTGGGTTATTTCTTATAGTAGAGAAAAAGAAAAAATAACAGCGTAACCAGTTAATTAACCCCTCTATAAGTGTAATTAAAATTAAGTAGGTAATGACAAGTTGACTCGAGTTGGTCGCATGGTCCAAAGGATATATGAATGCAACACGGTATTACACTTATGCGAATCGTGTTATTAGAAATTTGGCTGTTCGGTTAAATTATAAGAAAAAAAAAAAAAAAAAAAAAAAAAAAAAAAAATGTGTAATTGCGCAATGTAATGTAATTGTCGTATGTCGAAGTGAAAATGAATTTTTGATTTTATTTATTTATGATTTGATTGCCCGTTTTCTTTTTCTTTTTTTTTTTGGTTTGTTTCGTTTTGTTTTTAAGTATTATCGACGTAATTGCTCCTCGTTTTTCTTTCGTATTAGTAAAATATTTGTTAGTTGTCGATGGCACGAAAAGAGGAGGGAATATTTTTGCAAAAGGAAATGATCGGCGCGAGGAAGAAACGGATAAACAGGTTTAAATTAATTATGTTCCTCGCGATATTCAGCTTATATATATATATATATATATATATATATATATATATATATATATATATATATATCTGGTATTTCCTAGAATAATGGTCGGTGACATAATTGGCTCTACTCGCGAAGCATAATGAAGCTGCATCGTTCTAATAAATGCCAGAATGTAATTTGTATAATGCCACGTTAAACGTTACTACCTAACCACAAGTCGGAATATACGATCGTCGGTTAAATGAATTTCTGAAAATTACAAAAAGTTCCGACGAGAACACAAACGTCATCAAGTTGTCGTCGAGGTCTCGACTATTTTCGGATATCGTAGGTATATACGCTTATAAGATTTTGGAATGAATGTTGGAAATTCTTTTCCAAAATTTTGAACGAATAAAAATAGAAAAGGAAAGAAAAGAAAAAACACGTGGATCGGTACGTTGACGTGTATCTACGAAATATTCTCATCTTATTCAAAAAATAACAACGAGAATCTTTGAATATTTTTATATGTAATATACGTTTTAATACGTTTGAATATTTTTCAAGGGAACATAATGGTAGAGAAATTTTGTTAAAACATCCAGTTCGTGTACGATACCGAAAGCATTTGTGTTCCAAGTTCGAAAAAGTTTTACTAAAGCTATTAACCGGAGATGGTTATCCTAGGTCGTCCGCTTTTTTACTTTCTAGGGCTGTCCTAGATAGACTTTAAAAGCGGTGTCCAGTATCGAGACTATAAATAAAAGTGGTGTGAACGAGTGTGCAGCTTCCAATGAACGACTCGAGTCCGTGGCTGTTATGTGTTAACTGCGAGTACTGAGAGATAGACGATGCCCATAATTATGGCGCGACTTGGGTGAACGTAACGGTAAACTTTCGACTCTTTTCTCTTTATTTTTCCGGATACGGAGCATCGAAGTAGAAAGAGAGAAAGGAAGAGGAGAGTACACAAAGGTAATATTGGAAGGCAGAGGTGAGCAAAGAGAAAGAAAAAGATGAGAGAGAGAAAGAGAAAAAAAAAAAACCATAAAAAGATCTTGGACAGAAACGAAGCCAATTCGAAACGGCGAGAACCACTTTGTCCGCTATTTTAAACGTTCTACCTGCTTCGACTCGATGATGATTGGACAGTTGAAATTATATCCTCGTCTTCGCTTATACAGTCGAGTTTTTTTTTCAGGGTTTCACCGAAGACGAGATAAAAAGAGAGAGAGAGAGAGAGAGAGAGAGAGAGATGAGTTTTTACCTAGATCGATTCCTATAAACCTTCGATTTTCATACTATTTAAAATACCATTGAAAATTTCATAAGAAAAATTTGATAAATCAATATAATTTGTAATCTTTGGAAAGTTCACGAAGTGGTTTGAAATAACGAACGGAATATGATATCGTGGAGATCTAATTGATATTAATAATTGATTTTAATTGGTCACCAATCGAGTATCAACAGACGACACGTATATTTATTTTTAACAGAAATCGATGAACATTCCGAAAGCGAATCTCTACCTTGATTACTTCGTTATTATATTATATCGAAACTTGTCCCCGAAATAAGAACCTTACTGTCGAACTGTTCAATCTAAATGCTTAACGGAACATCCTTTATTAATTAAATAATCTGACTTCGAAATCTAGGTAATTAAGTACATCGAAATGATTCTTTCGAGAATAAAAAAACCGCTATGGTGGATCGAATTAAAGATAATTTCGGCAAAATTCGATGCACCAATTGACCTTGAATTTATTCCAAAAGGATCAGGAAGACGGGATTAAGCCGTCGGGTTTGACGTTACCACGAAGAAGCGAAGAAAATGTGGGTTTGCAGGTCGGCGAATACCCGTTGGCGTAAATCGATATCTCGATCTATCAGCTAGTCTCTCTCTCTCTCTCTCTCTCTCTCTCTTCTCTTTATCTTCTATTTCTACTTCATTTTCTTCGTCTTCGTTGTCTTCTTCTTCTTCTCCTTATCTTCTATTTCTTCTTCATTTTCTTCGTCTTCTTCTTCTTCTTCTTCATCCTCTTCTTCCAAGACATTCTCTTAGCAGCTATACGAGCACGCTTTTCGGTCATTGACCGTCAACGTCCTGCGAACGGCCATCGCGAGTGGATTCTCTTTGAAGAGCAAACTGTCGCGGAAAAACTGGGAGAACGAGGAGAGCCGACGTTAAAAAACTTACTCTCCGGATCGACGTGAGGTAATCGCATTTGCTGAGACTCTCTCTCATCTCTCGAAAGAGCTCTCTCGTGTATCACGGAATTTCGCAGCTTTCGATCTTCCATTAATGCTTCTCGTCGAAAGTAAATAAATCGATAATTGTTACTTGCGAAATATATTTTAAATATTACACGCAAATGGAAATGATTAATGTTAAAAAAAAAAAAAAAAATAAGATCAAATATATCTTATTAATTGTTAAATGATATATTGAATGAATATTTTTTATTTTTATTAGAATCCTATGATAATTTCATTTTATTCTCATAGATTATTTTATCATCCATGGACGTTTCGTATAGAGTTTTTTTTTTTCATACGCTCAAATATTTATGATATTCAATAAGTATATGTGTATATGTATATATATTACTTGTTTAAATTCGTAAATTAATATACTTAAATATATTTAGATTTGCTCAGAAAAGATGCGAAATTGTTGTCACTCGTTCGTTATTCCATGAAGCACTTTTTCGAAGTCGGCGTCGAGGTTAATGGAATCCTGGCGTGGGGCCTAGGAATCGATCGATCGATCGGTCGGCCGATCAATTCGATCGGACTCGAGTGTCGATCGAATTGTAACAAAAAAAAAAAATACTATTATCTATTTCGAACGTAGGAAGAACGTTTGAACGATCGATTTGAGAGACAACAACAACGAAAAAAAAGTACAGTCCGTTCAATTCAATGGTATATTCAATCTTCAACGTTAATTAATTCCATCTGTTATATGGAATATTTACTGCTAGGTATTATTTTATAATTATTCGAAATTTATTTATCTGACTTATTTAAAGATATGAAATTATACGGTAAAACAGGCACATTTCGCAATCGCGTTCTATAATTATTAATATCCTATTTATATTATTTATAAATAAAGTTAAATTGAGTTTAAATCGCCATTAAATATTGGTCGTCATTAAAAATAAAGATTTACGAATAAAATTAAGAGAAATACTTGTACGTATGGTGTAATATATTAATCATACGTATCACATGTATCATCGTAACCGGTCAAGTTTATAGTGTCTTATTGCTAACACCGTAAATTTATTTCATTAGAAACCGATGCGTTCCAATGTTTTTATGTCCTTTTATTTATTTATTAATGTTTTTTTCTTTTTATATATATATATATATATATATATATATATATATATATATATATATTTATCATCGAGAGATGCTCGTTAGTCGACGATCAGTCATCGTACGGTACACGATAAGCAAGCTGGTTCGATCCTCTAGCACTAAATCTACCTATCGTGGATCGTCGGCATAGTTAGGACTCGTTCGGAATTCGATCGACGCACCGTTAGTATTAATAGTTCTGGCACTGCAACTAAAGCAGAAAAGGAGGGGTAAAGAGAGAGAGGGAGAGAGAGAGGGAGAGAGAGATTAGATAGAAAATGGTTTGCTCGATGAAATATGTTCACGTTGGGAATCATCGATGATATCCATTAAAACCCCGTAGTTTTCCTTTTTTCGCAATTCGATATCGCTCGATTTCAAGATCGTTGTCTGATTAAAGGCACGACAGGAGTTTAATTTAATCCCTTCGGTGTTTTAAGGATCCTCGAGTACTCGTAATGCTAGTAGAGTAAAGAACCGGTTGCTTGGCGTAGCAACTTCAACTTCGTTGGTTAATGAAAAAAAGGCACGAATATGGACGATTGCTTTCAAATCGAGTATCTTAGAAAAGTTAAATGTATGTGTGTCTATATATATATATATAACATATATGTGTGTGTGTGTGTGTGTATATATATATATATTTATGTACTAAAGAATTTTCTTTCGATTCTCGAGAGCTTTTCTCTCGCGAGAATCGAGCGAACGACGACCTTACTGGGCAATTTGACGCGGCCTAGAATCGCAATAGGACCATCCTGCCTGCCAATTGCGAACGATCTAGTCGTGACACGTCTCACGTTCATTCCGTGCATCGAACAGCATTCAGAATCAACAACCATTTCCATTGAAAATAAATGTTCTTTTATAAATAACAAAAATTAATGAACGTTCAATTCAACGAAATCAGAAGTGAAAACAAGGGCCAAAATTAATTGTTCTTATATATCATGGAGTTAGCATAAACAAAGTGGATAAGATTCAACATAGAATATATCAGAATATATATATAAAATAGAGTGGTTTTAAATGCCATAGATTAGGCGAAATTTGTCGAAAAGAATATCGAATCTCGAATGGTATCGCGTTTCTCTGATGCATTCGTAAAAGAATATAAATATTTAATAGAAGATAAAAGATAATGCCACGCAACGGGTGGTACGAAGAATTCGTACGGGCGGATAAAATTATGAGAGATACAAAATTTTGTGGAATATTAAATCATTATCAATGATTTAATTAGGAAGAGGATCGACGGGATGTTTAATATATAATTTTATTAGATATTCAAATATTCATCTATCAATATCGATTCATAACGACGTTTCAAACATAAAATAAAATCGGAAAGGAAATGTGAGAAAACGAAATATCTAAAGAATAGTCCTCGACATATACTAGACGTCTATCTAATTGCAAATATAAAATAATTTAAAGAGAATCTGCGGTAACAATTATTTTATTTCTATTTCATAAATATATTGAACATAGGAAATTATATTGTACGTGGGAAACAACGAATTACATATCAAAATGGAAAGTTGTAAAAGTTAAGAAATCGTATTATCTTTAAACGAATAAGAAAAAAAAAAAAAAGAAAAAGAAAAAGAAAAAAAAACTCGGTCAATTCTAATTGCAAGAAGAATGGAAAGTGAGATATAACGGTAAAGAAAAATGAAGAACCACGTGCGTCGATTTTTCACGGAAGCTTAGATCGAAGATATACATAGTACATGCACACCTACATACATATATGCATACATACATATATATGCATACATAGAAGAACGACCCACTAAACCAGAATACGTTAACCGTGTCAACGACAGAGATTACGCATGCTCGCGTGTTCTCCAAATGCCCTTACACGGCTCGATCGAGCGGAAAAGGGGCGTCGTCGATGATCGATGAGGAAGAGTTAGATAAAAACATAGAAAAAGAGAAAGATTTATAGAGATAATACGCTTGTATGAAAATGCGAATAGCAAAACCTTTTTTTTTTTTTTTTTTTTTAATAGGGAAAAATCGAAATATATACGAATTTATGATATCGATTAATTTGAAATTAATAATCGGGATTATAATTAAGTTAAGATTTTTTCTCTCTTTTTTTTTTTTCTATTTGACGAAGAATAAAAACATCTACGATGACGAAACATTTTTTTAATTTTTAATGATCATATGTATATATATATATATATAGATCCTCTATAGCAAAAACTATATATAACGAAACGTATGATGTTATAACGATTTATAATCTGTTCGCATAAACGTATATATCCAGCAACAGAGAGAGAGAGAGAGAGAGAGAGAGAGAGAGAGAGAGAGAGAGAGAGAGAGAGAGAGAGAGATGGAAGATGCAACAGCGCAAAATGGAAAGTGACGTAATTTTAAATCTCGCGCGATGACGATATTGCGTGACGCGCGCAGAATCCGCGAGATCAAACAGCTACTCGTTAACACCTGTCTCCATGTAAAAGAGATAGATAGATAGTGATAAAGAGAGAGAGAGAGAGAGAGAGAAGACGCTCACCTCGGGCGAGCACGCGAATGCTTCTAGGTCGCACGCCTCTCCTGACCTTTCACCCAGGATACATAATTGCCCCGAGCAAACACGTTGAAGATGATAAAATGCTGCTGGAATCATCCTTCTCTCTAATTAGTATGTTAAATCGTTTTTTAAAAACAAGATTATCGGATTTAATCGTATAATTAGGGACAGATAGATACCTTATAACAACTTGAGTTTTCCTTGAAATTTATCGAATATGTTTATATTAAGCGTTACGTCGATCATTATTGATTATTTTTATTCGTTACATTTAGCTTTACCGCTTAGTTTATGTGTACTTGGTAATAATTCATCGAATTATAAATAAAAACTTATCGCAATGTAAAATAATATAAATATATGATAAGAATAATAATGGTACGTCGTCTTGGATATAGGTACGATATATCGTTAGTAATAATACAACTCATTCTAATTATTTTAATTTATTGTAATTATTAGGATACAATCATAATCGTTCGAACAAATGAAATGTCCCCTTCACGATCGTCGCTAAAATCTTTCGAATGAAACATGATTTAATTCGGATCATTCAAATATGCATTAACTTCTAATAGTCGCTAAAACTCTGTGATATCTATCTGCGGTACGTTCTAAAAACAGATTAAAAAAGAAAATGAAAAAAGAAAAATAAATAAAAAAAAAAAAACAAGAAAAAAATATATTCTATCATCTTCTCGCGAGAGAAATTTCAACCTTGGATTCTCTCCTCTTCCTGATCGTTCGAGCGAATCCGATATACCTACCTACCTACGTACTAACATACGGTATTCGAGGATAGGAAATACGATAAAAATCCTCAAGATCGAAGGTCACCAAATTGATCGGCGGACAATGAGAAATCGATAAATCGTACTGTCGAGCAGTAGTGCTGCTGGTTGTTGAACGTTTACTTCGGGATTCTCAAAAGGATAAGGCACGTACTTACTTACATGTTACTCCTCCTCCTCCTCCTCCTCCTCCTCCTCCTCCTCCTACTCCTCCTACTCATCCACCTCTTTTTATTCCTCTTCGAACTATCGGAATCATTCGATTTCGCCGGAAATTCTTTCAAGCGGAAATTACACGAGGAATTCAGGCTGCTGAATGGCGATCTTGAGATCGAAGGACGATAGATCCCTTTTAAAAGGCCATTTATACTTTTTCGTCGACGATTACGTTTTTCTTTTTTTCTTTTTTTGTAGCTTTTCTTTTCTTTTTCTTTCTTTTTTATTTTTCAATTTTTCTCGACAATACATTTATTATAATAATATACATACGCGATTTTCCATTTATAATCATTTTTCATCGTCACAGGCGATTTTCGTTTCTATGTGACGATAAAGAAAAAAAAAGAAATCAGATAAATAATCGCGTAAGAGCAAAATAATTACGAATCCATGGAATCATCGATTCCGTGGGGAAAAAGTTTAATCAAGAATTTAATTTTATAGGGTTTTAAATAATATGATAAATTTTTCATAAAATTGTTAAACTTTGTTTTTTTTTCGTCTTTTTTCTTTTTTTTTCTTTTTTTTCTTTGATATGCCGTAATCCTTTGTAGTTCTCTTTAAACGTTCCCATCATTGAAGATACCGTTAATTCTATTGCTTTTTCCTTCAGCCGATCACACCCATCGAATCGAACAAGATACCAGCTCTGGTTAATTTATGGTCGCAGGATCCTTCGTTGCGGAATCTTCGCTTTATGCATATACACTGTGAAACACGTAAAATGAACTGACTGGAATGCAGATTTATCGTCATTAACGTAATTCAGTAAAACTGTGCGTCAGAGATTATAATGAAGCTCTCTCTCTCTCTCTCTCTCTCTCTCTCTCTCTCTCTCTCTCTCTCTCTCTCTCTCGGTCTTTGCAAGCACGACGAATGAATCAGTCCCCCCTGGTCGACCATTCGTAAAAATCGCAGACTTTATTAGTCATAATTATAATTTATCGTTTAGAAGCTAACGCGATCGCGATAACGCAATTCGAAATGCGACGTATCTTACGAACGTTTTCCTAACAAACATACACGGCATAGAAACTTTTTTATTTTATTCTATGTTGACTCTGAGAATTCATCGAGCATAAATTTATAGTTAATGTCGATACACCGGTGTATCGATTATTATCGATACTCGAAAAATAACATTGAATACTTCGTTGCAATATCAAAGAAAAGTATCCTTAAAAAGTGACAAAAATGTTTTACGAATATTTTTCGTAATCAAAATATCACAAATAGCAATGGCTGATATTTGATAGGAAATTGATAGAAGCTAATCAACGAAATCAATTTTGGCATCGAGTATGCATAAATACGTAATTTTCGAAAGGAAATACATTTCATCGTTAATATCGTTTCATCCATTCAATTACACCGAGACAATTTCATTTTAACGACTCGTTCGCTAACGACGTGCTCGTATAACAATTTTTATGAAAAATTCTTCGTAATATGTAAGAAACCAGTCTACGATAATATTATACATTGCAAATGTTCGAAAGGACACGATATTAAGATCGACGATGTTATTTAACATCGAACGACTAATAAAAGTAGATCATTCCTAGTAGTTGTAATGCAATCAACGAAAATCGTTCTCGCGACACTGAAGAAATCTTCTTTTCTATTTATCCAATTAAGCCGATCAATTTGTGCCGTCTTTACAACCCCTTTTATCCTTTCATACATTATTTTTGATCCTTTTTTTGTTGGTTCGAAGCATTTCTTACTTGATATCTTACTCGATATCGTACTACCACATTAACTAACTCTAATGATGTAGTTCATTGCTTCCTTCTAATAGGTCGTTGCTTTAACACCGGTTCCCTTCCGGTTAAAAAAAAACAAAAAAGAAAAAAGAAGAAAAAGAAAAAGTCAAAGGAACTATTATGCCGACATTGTGTGTGAAAAAAATATCAATAATGATACCATGGAATTTCGATAACTTCGTTACAATATATATATATATATATATTTTTTTTTTAATTACAGTTTGTATCATAAAATAAAGATTACTTCTAAAAACACGAAATAAATAATCACAGATCATTCACTCAGTAATTAATTAAACTTTTTTCAAGTAAGGACAATAGCAATTTGAGATCTATCATCAGTATGCAATCGAATTTAATATTGAAGAAAATTTAATCGACAATGTTACGATCGATATACTTGTCATTACATATCGTTAGTAATTGTTATCGATATATATATATATATATATATATATATATATATATATATATCGAAATCGGAAGTTATTTACGGTTTGCTTCGATCGATCGATCGAGTTCATTGTCGAAGAAGACTCGGTAATTTTTTGCTCCGATATTAACGGAATGGAGTTAAACTCGAGGGGGGGCCTTCTCTGCCAAAGAGAGAGAGAGAGAGCCAGACAGACAGAGACAGAGACAGAGAAAAAAGAGGAGGAGAGAGAGGGAGAGAGAGAGAGACAATCGAAAGGGGTAGGGGGTCCGTAGATATAAAGGAGAGAGCCCCGTACTCTGGGGGCCCAGTACCGTTCAAAGATGCAGACTGCCGGGATGCTGCGTGGTACCAGGGCCATCTACTTTCTCGTTCTACTCGCGCCTCTCGTTGATCATGCTTGTGAGTAAAAGGATATAATCCCTTGTGAGAATCAGTGACGTGAAGTGAGAACCGTGCTCTGCGGGCAACCTTCTTTTGTGATTTTCACGGATAAATTATTTTGTCTAACTTTGTGTGACGAAAGGAAAGTAAAGGAAAAAGAAAAAAAAAAAAGAAAAATAAAAGAAAAAATAATAAAACCAATTTAATATTTATCTAATTTTAAGAAGAATCGTGTGTTGGTTATTCGTACATGTACAGTATTATTATTCGACTTTAATCGATTTTGTTTGTGTTGCATTTGACGTAGTATTCGATGAATCGTTGTACCTTTTTGCACAAGCGCGCAATTTCCACGTTTGTTTTATTGATAGATTTATTTTATATTTTATTCTATGAAATATAATTCGATTAAGAATTTTGTCTAGGTTTCTATGGTTGACAAATTGTGAAATTATAGGATTTGCATAAATTTACATTCATATCGTTCATAGGTAGATAGACAAAGTGATAAATAAAATAATACGAGTTTCGAAGGATCTTTAAGACGAAACTGCGTATATCTCCATTATTTTTCTTTCTCCGTCAACGTTTCGACATTTACTCGTGCATAATCGCTTTGTAAACAAAACGAGAAAAAGAAAAAATACATAGACTTATCGTATATATTATTCGAGTTATGCCAACTATAGTGTTTTGATTGGCAAGGTGTTATTCGAGAAATCCAAAAATTTCTATGATAAGTAGTACTCTTCAAATTCAACTGTAACAAATGTCACTGTAGCAATTAAACAATTACACGATTATTAATTAAGCCTTTGTTCACGCACTTTCTATCGATAAAATCAACGATTCGAGATTTTTTGTAGATACATACGTAGATAATTTTCAATCGTACGTTCTCTATCTTCGTAGATACCTATCCTTATCAAATATTGCCAAGCATGCCCGGTTACATACCTGTATACATTAGAAATGGAGATCAACCATTGGAGGAAATAAATCCTGCCCTGGCCGAAGCATTCCACGAACACTCGGGCTTATCCAAGGTATCGATTTTGCTGCAATACTATGAAACAAGAACTATAAAGCGACAATTAAAATCGTTCAGCAAGAAAGCTCGATAAAAAGTCCGAAATCCAATTATTTTCTTTGGCTGTTTGATATCATTGATAAATTTCAATGTTTTTTTTTTTCTTTTCTTTTTCATAATAACACAGTTAAGTAATTTACTACTCACAGATATTAGATTAATCTTAACAATAATTCGTCCAATTGATAACGTTAAAAAAAAAATAATAAGATCTTTCTTTCAATCAAATTCGTGAATGGTCCACGATAATTAAATATTATTTTCTTTTTTTTTTTTTTTTCTTTTTTTTATCAAGTTCGCAAGAAATAAATTGAAATATAGATCAGATCGTTTGATTTAAAGCAGAGCATTCGATTGGATCGCAACTATGGCCAGCTCGAGTCAACTAAAGAGAGCAGAACCAACCTGTTGGTGGACGATTCGAGAAAAATATATTACCCTGCCCACGCTAGGGAATCCGGAAATTCAATAGCCGGGAATGAAAGGCGCGACGAGGAAGAAACGCACGTCGGAAAGAGTCCTGGGCTTGTTCAAGTGCCAAAACTCGTGTCCCTTTACGAATTGCACGAGAAGTTGAAAAAGACGCAGGAGGAGAATCCATTGAAAGCTGGTTTCGATTTAAGGGAGTCTCTGGCCAAAGTAATTTTTAATGATACTTGATATTTATGAATATCCGTAGAAACATTTCAATAGAAACTTTAACAATTTCGTCGTCGTGTCGTCATTGAAATAATTTAAAAAAAAAAAAAAAAAAAATATATGTTTCACAACGAGCCAATAATATGAGAAAGATTTTTAAATTTAATTTAGTTTCTTTTTTTTTCGAAAATTACGAAAATCAAATTTCACTAGCTAACAAAATGGCAAATTATTGTTTTGTCACATATTCAATGCATGCGAATATTATTGGCGAAAAATATTATTATTTTTCTATATGTACTCTATTAGAGAATTCCTTATCGTGTGTCATTTTTATTTGCAACTTTTTATATATCAATGGTTCTAATGTAGTAAAATTTTCTTGTTTGCTTTTTTTTTCTACACGATTTGCGAGCAACGTATAAATGTCTCGATACATTGAGTATGATCTTGAATGCGTTAAGGGATTCGTTGCATGAATGAATCATTATATTTTATGAAATCCTTACAATTAAAAATAAAGATTACTCTACGCGTTGTTTTCACTCGGACAAATGACGAATAAATACTACGACGTTTCTAAGCAAAATGACCATTAATTATTTCTATACGTCGAATCTACGGATTGATTTACGTTACGCGTATATCGTACGTATACGCATAAATATCTACAGATTCTTATCCGTTCGTACAATTGTTGATTGAACGGATAAAAAAAAAAAAAGCATAGTCAATGTCACGTGTAGTATCTCGATAATTTCTCTTATTCGCATAATCGTTGCATGGGAATAAGACGACAGCTCGAAAGATTTTATTCGTTGATTTAAAGGTGAATCAACAAATCATAGTAACGTCGTCGTAAATCATCATCCCGATGAATATTAATCGGTCCAACTACGTCCGATAACGTCTTAAATACAATTGTACATGAATTCGCGTTCGAGAGATGTCGGTGATGTCACGTTTAAAAAAAAAAAAAGAAGGCAAATCCAAAAACCGAATTGACACATTTGACACGAGCGTTGTCTCGTTTAACTCGTCAATTTCAAATAATGTCGTTCTTTATATATTGTTTTTTTTTGTCAACGATTCAAAAAAATTGAGTCTCTTTATTGTCTTTGTAATGTTCGATAGGTCGGCCCGATCTTATCGACCGAGAAAAAGGAAGATCCAGATAAATTGTCGCAAGAGATCGAGAAAGAGGATATGAAACCGAACGATTTGTATGATCCTAATCCAAATTATCCTGAGCTACCTTCCGAGATCGGGCACAATCGTGATACTCCGCAGGACTTCGTGTCCGTGATAGGACTAGAAGCACTTACCGAGCAACCGAACGTTCGCCAATACAAGGATATCTCGCATCTTACGGATGAGAAAAACACGGTCGACGATAAAAACAAGAAGGAGGAGGAGGAGAAGGAGGAGGAACCGGTTAAGGAGCAACGTCCTTCGAATATTTTGTCGAACGTGCAGAAACTTTCGCCGATCGCACCACCGGAAGCTTATGCGAGTCAAAAGTCTGACGTGAAAGCAGAAAGCAAAACTGAGAGTATAGGAGGAATAACGTCATCCACGGAACAGCCGACTTCACTTCTCTATAAAGATTTATCTCATCTCTCCGATAATCGAAAGGCGATCGAATCCTCCGAAACTACGAAGGAAGAGAAATCGATGAAGGAGAAGGAAACCTCATCGGACCTTGCGAAGGATACAGGTACTTATTTCTCAAAGCATAATTATTCAATATTAATAATTTATAAGCATTGGAAAATGTTATGATATAAAATGATTTGAATGATAATAATTTAAATTAACATTCGAATTTATACATTAACTCAATTCAAATTCAATGATCCTTATTAATAAATTAACCCTTTCGGTTCCAATACCGCCCATTGGCGGCATCCACGAAACGTTCTCTGTGTAATCTTGCCGCTCCACCTAAAAACGTTAATTATGTGGATATGATTACTCTTTATAGTGCGCATTACTTTACTATTTTGTGTTTGAAATTCCCGGCTGCTCTAATATCGTTCCATTATAAATTAGTAACAGTCAACGGAGTGCCTTAATTATATATGTCTTAATATATATATATATATATATATATATATATATATATATATAAACTACGGAAAAACAAATTAGTATGTCTCCTTATATCGTAAATTTTTTGATTATTTCACTTACAAGGAATACCGATAACTATCCTCGTACCACGAACGTATTGCCGCGGTCGGCTACTCCGTACCGAAAGGGTTAATTTAATCGTACTTATCGGCATATTAAAAATATTATATCATTCGATTGATAGAAATTGTTTCTTTCTAACAGTAATGAAGGTAACAGCGAGAGAGGAGAATCCAACGAACGTTTTTAAACTTTCGCCGATCGCTCCACCAGAGGCATACGAGTCAGAAGAGAAATCAACGAAGAAGGACAAAGTCGAAGATAAACCAATCGATACGTCGCTCGTACATTTACCGATTCATCAGCCGGTGGTACATCTTTACAAAGATCTTTCGCGTCTCTCGGACGATCAAGGAGATGCGACTACCGAAATAAATAATGAAGAGACACCGGTGAATAAGGTGGTATCTCCATTGAAAGTTCCAACCAACGTTTTGAAACTTTCACCGATTGCACCACCAGAAGAATATTCGAAGAAGGATGATCAGGAAGGCGTTCCCAGTTCTATACTCGTCCGAGAAATCGTTCAGGACGATAAGAAAACAGATCTCACTGAACGTAACGACGACGTATCGACGTAATCTCCGAAAGTAATAAAATTATTATAATACTTTGGTCTCATTGACTGAGAATTCCTTTATCGATCATATTTGATGATAATCTCGAGGATCATCTACTAGGGATTCTCTCGCTTAACGATTTTAAAATGTAGGATGACATTTACGTAGAAGGAAAATTGGATCTTTTTTTTTTCTTAACTAAGAAAAATAAGGATAATGAATACGTAATGTCGATCCTTTATGATCCTTTATGATATACGTATTTCGCTCGATTAACGTTATTGTGCCGACTTTATTTCAGGCTTATAAGAAAGCACGAAAAGAATATTGTAAATTTCTTTTTGAAAGATTGATCTTCAATCTCTCTCTTTCTCTCTCTCTCTCTCTATATATATATCTATCTATCTATCTATCTCTTTCTCTCTATCTCCCTCCGTCGGTAACGTTGGTTTGAGCGAGATGAATGGAGGGAATTTCGAAACTTGATTTATAATAAAACTTTTAAAGACCTCAGCTTCGATTTCTTTTAAATCACCTGTTATCCGTAATAAAAAAAATATATATATATTTTTATTACCTTTAAAACAGAGAAGATTGAAATATTTAAATGTTTTTAACAATTCTCTTGGCAACAATTCACACGTACGATTCAAAGCTTTTATTTATTCTCTAAACTCGATGAGGATATATAAATGGAAAACCTGTGAACCTGTGAATGAATGAATTGTTCTGTCGAAAAAGATAAACAAGAAACACAACACGCATATATACACACGCGCACACACATTTTAATTGGAGATTTTATTGATACAATAAACGCGATATATATATATATATATATATATATATATATATATATATCTTATTATCTTAAGAAACTATTCACTGTGCATAAAAGTCTCAATCGTGTAAAAAAAAGGTCTCTAATTTTCGTTCACTCCATCTTATGGTTTTTTTCGTATCCTATAATTATCCTCGCCATTTTTCAAAACGAGCGTGACCGGAAGTTTTTTAACGTGAACGGTTTTGGCTGGCTTCGAGGCAGAAACGAACAAATGCCGTGACGTTTCCTCGTCCACGTTTATATCAAAGTAAGATCTACGATCCTCGAGAAATCTTTCACTGGTAAGAACGAAGATCCTGTCGTGTAGTCGACAAGCATAGGCCGGTAATTTTTTTCCAGCTTCCGGCACGTAAACATCTTGAATAACGTTGCAACGACAATTACCTCGTGTCTGTCCGTATGATCCAGATTCATGTTCCTTTCTCGTTTCAAAATTCGATTGATACCTTTGACTCTTCATTATGGACGATTTTTTCCAATTTCTCGAGTCACTTGAGTCATCGTCTACTTGAATTTTTGCTATTCTTGACAAAACTGATACGAGACAATGACGTTTATCCTTAACGCCCGAACACAAATCAGTTTTCGTGTTCATACTGAAATTCTTCGACGAGTGATTACTCGATGTATCGTCAATGATCGAAGAACGTGTGATAACTTCCAACGATTTAGTCGTATCTACCTTCTCTTTCGTTGTTAACACCATCCTTAGTTCTTTTTCTTCAATTAACCTGCCACTGATATTGAAGACGTGGCACGTGGTCAACGTGACGAATAAAATAACGCGATACATAATGTCACAGAACAATTAATTGGATATCATTCGAAATTAATTTCACGGAATATATCGATCCTTTCAAAGTCTTCCTAGTGACCGGAGAAGATTGAGTACGTCGTCGTAATGCCTTGCTGGAAGAGAGAATCTACTGAAAACGAGAAAAAAAAAAGAAAAACGAAACGATATGAGTGTGGTATCTACTAACTCGAGTAAGGTGTTAGAGTATGTTAAGAGCAGAGATTAGAAGATGTTCTTCTCTGTAAATGCTTTTTGTGTTCAAGGACCTTATCTCCTGTTTAGACATTCCTCGATTCCGTTTAGTCTATCCCTATCTGCTCGTCTTCTTGACATTCTCGACGATATCAAACGAGATTTTACTCGACTTTGAACCTATGTGTGGTTAAATCGATACCCAATGCAAGCATTGATTATAATTCAGAGATTATTTTATTTGAAATCTACGATGTCGAAAAATATTCGATATATAAAATAAAATAATTCTAATTTCAATTATCAACGATCGTTACGGAGAAATTTTGTTGATTTTTTTTTTTTTTTTTTATATTTATAATATGTTACACTGCATGTGCATTTTGTAAAATTACAATTGTCGATAGTAACGCAGAGAAGAATTTAATTTCGATTTAATTTCTTTCCTTTTTTACAATTGTTAAAAATCGATTATTATCTTTTCGAATGGTGCGTGCATTAAAAACAAAAAAAAAAGTATAACTTAATTAAATTTTATGAATAAAAAGTAAAAGTGTTCGACGAATGAACCGTTTTAAAATGAAAATCTTGCGAAAAAATGAAAACGCATAAATATGATAGATTTTCCGAGGAAAAGATAATGGGTTCGTAAAACGAGTTTTGTGATTTGTATAAGGCTTTACTAATTCGCACCGATCGAGACGTTGACATTTACGCGAACATGCGCATGCGCGCTGTGATGTCAACAATTCTTAGCACGCCGCAAGAAACTGTACGTTCCGTGAGACGTCGCACATGTAACGATCGAAGAATGAATTGCTTTTCGATATTAAACGACAGTGATTACGTCGACTTTTGATATTATTTCATTATCCGCAAGGTAATAATACCTTGTAACGTAGAGATTTGCATAAAGAATACGATTCTTTTATAATCAAAGATTTGGCTAACCTACAATATATCTTTTGTTGGTTTCTTTTAAAATTTCTTCTTTCTAAATCTATCGTAATCAAGAATAATTTTGTACTCGTATGAAAGTGAACACATTACGATTAATGAACGTGTGAAGTCTAACCTAACGTAACCTAAAATAGGTTATACTACAAGCTGTTTCTGTTGTTTGACAGAGTTATCAATAAATTAGGGATTGTTGTGAAATAAATAACAAAAATGGCTGGCCAACAGCATCCCTTCCCATCTGGGTTCCCAAATGTGCAACAATCTGCAATGCGAACACAATTTGGAGGAGGACAAATGGTTTCTGGTTTGATGGGACCGCAACAAGGTGATAAATATTTATGAATTAATAATAGGTATAAATGAATTAGAGTTATAGAATAGCATTAAATATAACAATATAATCATCTTAGGTATAGTGAGTCCACAACAATTTGGCGTAGGAGTAGGTGTTGGCGTTGGGGTTGGAGGAGTTGGTTCTAATGCTATGGGAATGCCAAATGCTCAACAAGTTTTAGCGCAGCAACAACAACAACAACAATCAGTTGCCATGCAACAACAAATGCAACAGATGCAACAACAACAATTGCAATTACAGCAACAACAACAAGCAGCTCTTGTACAACAAAGTAATCAGACTGGTAATCAGGCTACTACGCCACAAACATCTGTCCAGCCTACGCAACCTCCGCCACAACAGCAGCAGAATAAAGATTTTAATACTGCCAGCTTGTGTAGATTTGGACAAGAGACCGTACAAGATATTGTAAGCCGTACTTTAGATGTCTTCCAAACGCTGAAAGTACTACAACCACCAAACGGTAAGATTTTATTTAACCGTTTGGCTGCTAACGTATTTTTTCGGACATATGCCAAAACTAATTGTGCATGTATGGGAAAATATGTAAAACACTTTTCATACAATAAACTCACTAGTATTGCTTTGCAACAACAAAAAATAAAAAATATCACTTATTTACATAAATTTGTTTTACATAAGAAGAGCGCGATAGCGCTTCTCAACAGTCAAACGGTTAAATTCAATACGAATCAATGATATGAGATTTTATAATAAACTATATTTGATCTTCTAGGCACACCGCAAGGAGCTAGTGTAGCCAATGATAAAAAGACTAAAGTGCAGGAACAGTTACGAATGTTGAAGTTATTATTCAAACGTTTGAGACTAATTTATGAAAAATGCAATGAAAATTGCCAACTTCAAGGAATGGAATACACACACATTGAAAGTCTTATACCATTGAAAGAAGAATGGGATATGAAATCTGATGAGAAAAAAACATCGGAAGCATATAGATTAGCATACGAAGAAAGTAAAGAGATCACAGAGGTTAATAAAATATTTAAAAAATTTAAATACGTATTGTACTTGATTATAATTAATAATCTTATAATTTTCAGCAAGTTGTGTTAAAAAATAGGCACCTTAAGGAAATCATCGATCATTTAAGGCGTATCATTTCAGAAATAAATACTATGCTGAACATGCGTCGATCTTAGATTACAAGATGTATATACTTATTTAAGTTATGATAGACTGTTACTGTATGATAAAAAATACTTATATCATAATTAATATAAGAATGCGAACAGTAATGTGTAATTTACCTACCTCTTAGAATAATTTGATTACTGATTGCTCCTAATGTCATCAACGTTCATGGAGATTATGTCGTTCACTCTGAGAATAGCTTCTGGGATTATTCCAAGCGGTGTTTCCAAATTTCTCACAAATAATTCCAGGCAGTCAATGTCGGAGCCACGAAATTCACCAGCTACGTGTGAATTTTCATATAAGCTAAATTTTGTCTTTTTACCTGTAAGATAAAATAAAATATGACAAAATAACAAGAGAATTTTCAGAACAATGTATTCAAACAAATTATGTTATTACTAATCTATATATATAATCTTAGGTATTATATATCAATTACGGACACATGAAATCATTGAAATTTCTTTAAAAATTATTTGAATTCTCTCCTATCGCGCATTATATAAGTTAAACAAAAATGGAGTCTCTTCGATGGCGCCATATTCAAGTATTACTTCGAATGGAAATAGGTTACGATAGTATTTATTGTTTCGATTTATTGTAAAATTGGAGTATTTATTCGACAAATACAATCGATTTTAACGTCATTGTAGTTATTAAGATTAGATAAAAATGTATGAACTGATGAAAAATCGAAAAAAAAACTTACCGACGATACCAGTTATCACACGTAGAAAACGTTCTCGTAAGAATGCACGGGCTTCTTGTTTCTCCGACGTCGAAAAGTCTAATTCTACATTTTCTTTAGAAGATTCATCATTACGTTCTTCCTTTTCAATCATTTTTTTGTAACAAAATAATTTTACGGTTCAACGCCGGATCTTCACTTATGGCGGAGGGAAAAATGAGGGAACGTTCGGCTACCCATTATTGCGCGCGCATCGTCCCTCTGTGCGCGCTAAATTTAAATCTACGATACGACAATATGTGCGCTGAGATTTTTTATTAGTAGTTTTATTCGTTATCATACAAATTTGAGCTTATTTTTTTTCTTTTATAAGATCGTAAAAACACATAATATAATTTGTAATTTCGATGACATTAGTACGACGCCTAATCATAGATTTGTTCTATATATTGATAAAACTTGAGAGTTTTTAATTAGTATCAAAATATTGATGTCATTAGGAAGTGATCGTTCATAGCCCACATTTTGTAATGGGAGAAGTTTTTAGAGTCACGCAATTATCATATTTATTTCGATATCTAGCAAACGCACTTTCTCGAACATGAGGGTAACCCGCAGATTTTGAAGTTGGTCGAGCGAACCACTCGAGTTTCTCTTCACTTTTGAATCGATCACAGCAAAGCGAGGATGAGCTCCTTAATCGTCCTATTCTCAATCGTCGTTCTTTTCGGTAGAGGTAAGAAATAGACAAAAAAAAAAAGAAAAAAAATATTTTCTAATAATCCGTAGAACGTTCAAATTAAGTGATATTTTATTGGCGAATTTTTGTTGAAGCGAATTGCGATGACGTCACGAAGACGCTCGAACCCGAGAGTACTATGATTTTAAAGAAAAATAATAGTCATTCCTTGGAAAAGGAAGGATTGTGGTCAAGTCTGTTATCGAAGCGACTGGAATCGATGAATATAAAAAATACGGAAGAGCGTGAGAACGACAACGTGAATGCTATGGAAACGTTTAACAAACGGAAGTCAAAATTCTTAGGAAGTCTAGCTTTTCTAGCCGGGCTTGGTTTCGGTGGACTCGCCGGTGCTGCTTCGTCAACTGTGAAAGCCTATGCCAAGTTTCCTCAAGCCTCAATAGCAATGAACTTCGTTCCAACGAAACAAGGATCTTACTTGGCCGCTTATTACGACCCTTATCCATTTGTACCTCCTCCTTATCTGTATCATGCCCCTTTGGGATTCTATCCTTTCCTCGATCCATTGAAATTACAATCTCTCATTGGTGGATCGTCTCAACAAAATGGTGCCGATCGTCCGGATCAAATTATTACCGTGTTCGGCGACAAGCGGCCAACCGATTCCGATGATAGCGAGGAGGAATATATAGTGGGTAAAAAGAAAACGGATAAATCAAAATCGTCAAGTCGTCTCGAAGATCGTGTCGAAAGTGCGGAATCTCTTATTGATGGCAGCGTCGATAGAAGAACAGAAGGAGAGGTAAGAATTTAAGAATTTATGTCAAATTGAAACCAGAACGGTGAATCACATGACATACATATTTCAATATCTTTCTATCTATCCGTCGTTACACTTACACGTAGAGATAATTATCTTACCGTTCGGTTAATCTACGATAGAGATCGATCTTTTACGATCGTTCATCGGGATCACGGTTTACGATCTTTTCGTAATACTTCTTTTCGATCGCCGATACCGATTCCGTTATAATCGTTCTTACATCTCTGGGAAATAATATGTTTCGCTTTGTCATTTTTGCAGATGACGAATCAAATTGTTACGTGTGAAACACGAAAGAAACTCGAGAAGGAAGCGCATGACGTATCGACCGTGGATCCTATGGCGTACGATTCCGAGGATCTTCAAGAAGATGCCGATAACTCGAGAGCGACCACGAACAGAAAAAAAACTCAGGCCAACAATAATTCGACGACTTCCAGGCCGAACAATAATCTTACTACGAGACCTGATCCTACGTCTAGACCTACCTCTACCAATGAAACCGCAGAAAATTCGACGACGATCGAAAGTAATACAACTTTTTCCCCATTTGTTGGTTATTACGATGGTAATCCACAAAACATAGAACACATTGATCTAACTTCTGATATGTTACCACCGATTTATCAGGAACCTAATCCAATCAATTATCATTTGCCTTACGAAAGACCTGCCAATTTTTATCCTGACGATAGATACAATTACTATTCGAATTCATATCCAAATTCGTATCCTTCCGGACCATTTTTCTCCGAGCATCTATCGGATTATTCGAGCAACGATTTCGATCGATATGTATACCCGCCCGACAATAATTCTCCGCCGTACGTCAACCAGTTTAAACCTGTGAAGTATAATTAATTTCATCTATATATGTATATTCGTATATACATATCCACAGATCTAGCGGATTGTTCATCTTTTCATTGAGAATATCATACCGCCGAATGAATGTTCAGTTTTAGTTTTTAAAAAAGCATGATTATGCGTAGACGGTTTTCATTTTCCGTATATTAAATTAAATATATAGGTTTTTCTTTTTAGATCTATTTATTAGTTTTAAGTAATAGCTTAATATATATATATATATATATATATATATATATATATCAATTTTTATTTTTCATATACGCCTGTCTTCTTGGGATAATATAAAAAATGTATCAAGAGAAACGTAAGTTTATACACACTAGATAATCGGCATTATTTTCTCTTAGAAATTGATCGATAAGGACATATTTTGAAAACATTGGAAAGTTCACAACGTGTTTGATATCATCGACCTCCGTACAGTCATAACTACCAGAATAATTCTCTGTAAGAACTTCGTCTGTTAACAAGGTGAACAGTTCCCGATCGGTCGTATATTCGTCAAGCAATATTTCTCTAAAATCACGTTTAAGAATAATTTTGCATTTCTATCATTAAGTTCTGAGAAGAAAAGAGTGCGAAATCTTCTGTAAGACGTCATCGCTATTACATCGACACGTATGTACGTATCAACATCTTCCAATCATTAATTTTTATTGAGTAAATAATTATTGAAGTTGCCTAAATGAAAAATTTGATAAAATTGAATCCATTATTTCATTTTTGTTATATCGGTCTTTATCGTAATAATATGGAACTATAACAAGAAATATATATATATATATATATATATATATATATATATATATATGTACATGTACGTTTGACATTGATGATGAGCGTTAATATATATTTAAAGAAGAACGTTCAATCGATATCGAGTAGCCGTTAACTTTATAAGCGAATCAACGTAATTACGTTAATATAGATATTGAAAGGAACACGTTTAGACGATTTCGAGAAGACGTTAACATTACAAAAGTAATAACGTACTAATATCGTGACTTGAAATTGTTTAAATTACCTCTCCTCTCGTGAACACGTACCAATGCATATCATTTCCATCTTATACGAACGAAAATGCGTATATTTGTATATTAATAAGCATTCGACATGATTACATTTTTAACGATAGATACTTATAAACCCGATAGAGAAGGAGATAAGAGAATCGCGTTTTTACAGCCGCTCTTAGGTGACATTTCACGGGACTTTGTTTGCACAATTGTTTGGACATTCGTGCGCGATCATATGGACGCAGAAAATCCTTGAAACTGTAACACAAATAATTTGTCACGGAATCGAATAGCGGTTATATACATATACGATATGTTCTAATACATATACATATATGTACGTATGTGTAAGGCGTTAAAGAGAATTGAATGATTTTAAAGAACAAGTAGATTAGAAACGGCCTGTTTTCTTTCCTTCTTTTCTTTTCTTTTCTTTTCTTTCTTTCTTTCTTTTTTTTTTTTTTTGATAATGCAATTCACTCGGTATCACTCGTAGTAAAAACATAGGCAATCCATTGTTTACTTTATCGAATGAACACAAGGATGCTAATCAATTGCATTATCAAAATGAAACGTCGCGAGTGCACTTTGAACTGGTTCGTTTCGTCTTTTTTTTCTTTTTTCTTTTTTCTTTCTCCTTTTCTCTCTCCTTTTTTCCCCTATCTCTATTTCTTAACCGTTTCCTTAGTCCGATCGTGAGGTCTTCTTTTTAACACCGTATATATGCGAGAAGAATAATCGGAAATATATCACGGCTCGTCTCCGCACAGTCTCCGCCTTGTCTCGGATTTAATACACGACTCCGCTCTTCCGTCAGTCCACGCCGACCAATTGGACGACTCGCGGCAGCTCCCAACGAAGAAACCTGTTTTATTTTCGGACGAGTTTGGAGGGCCGGGCTTCTCGTCTATTTCGAGAAGGCCGCTGCCGCCACCGTTCTGGTATTGTATCTCCAAAGGCACACGGGTACATTGCGAATTTTCACGCACGATACTCGGATCGATATCTTATTATTTTTCTATTCGAAACCCTTCCTCCGTTAACATCCCTTTCGGACATTTTCAAGATTTTATATATACCTTTATTTTTTACTACTATACCGACTTTTACGACAATTACTAATCAAATAATATATATATATATATATATATATATATATATATATGTATGTATATTAATATTCCTACGAGAATATTATTTACAATTGTATTCAATTGAATTTTTTCCTTTTTCTCGAAACACAATATTTTAAATTCTCTTTTCTTTTTTTTTTTTTTTACGTTGTTATCGCATAATCATCGTCATCGTTATTACATGTTATTACGCTTGTAATATTAATTCACGAGCCTCACCGCATTTTAACGTGATAAAATTTGATATATATATGTACATAACAAATAAGAAAGATATCTCTTGTTATATTAATAAGTACTCATTAAGAGTAGACGATTTTTTTTTCTGTTAAAGATTATGATAATTCACGTTTTTTCGATAACTATGCGAGAAAGATAAAGTTCGACGCGTGCTAAAAGTCTTAACATACAGACGTACATACACATACATACACACACACACACACACAGAGAGAGCATGGATCGAACAACTCCGGTGAACGCGGAATCGCGTGCACGATTATGCAACAACGCGTACCGTAGGAAACGATCAACTTCCTTTACGGAAGTGGCAAGCACTTTTTGGTGCAGCTGATACTATCAGCTGATTTCGCGCCGACGGGCTTAACGAACGACGTTCCTTTTCCGAACGAGTTATCATAAATCATTGTCCTCGGAAGACAACGAATTGTATTTCCGCGACTCTATATTTTATTTTTCCCGTTAATAATTGATATAACCATCATTTTTATTATAATTCGCGACGATTATTTTTTCTTTTTTTTTTCATCGCCAATCGCACACGTTTTATCTGCCTTCGTTTTATCTCTTCGTCGTTTTGACGGATTAGAATACAAAAACAAACAAAAGAAGAGAAAAACGAAAACAAAAACGTACGAATATACGATTGACAATTAAAATTACGCATCATACAATTAATGAAATCATACTACAATCGGCGCGAAATATTGTACAACGATATATCGAATAGATTTTGAACGTCCCATCGATAAATTTGTTCTCATCGTATATTAACGTTTGAAAGTAAGGAATCCTTCCAGAGCGTATAGTGTCACGCGTATTTCATTCGAAGGGAAAATATTTTATCGCGTTATTACCCTTCAAGCTTTCAACGTGTGCGTCTATTCATCTCTTTATCTCTCTTTCTCTTCTTTCACTATCTCATCAACGGGACACACCAAAGGCGTGAATTTGCCTATACACGACGTACTCGGTGCCTTCATAGAGAATTCCAATGATCGCGTATCGATCGAGGAAAATCAGCGGTACTTTGTCGGCTCGCCTCGAGGATACCTAAGATATATCGAATTAGATCTGGTCTCTTTAAATCTAAATATACGTCGAGTGTCAGGGTTGAACGCCCTGGGCTTTCCGGTTCTTGGCTCATATACCGTGCTTCTCTCTCTCTCTCTCTCTCTCTCTCTCTCTCTCTCTCTCTCTCTTTTCTTCCTTTCTTTTTTCTTTTTCATATTTTTTTCTTGTTTTTTTTTTTTTTTTTTTTTACGAACTCTTACACCACCACCTCGTCTTCTTCTACTGATGTCTCTTTGCGTCTTTCCCATTTTCTTCTCTTCCCTTTTTATCGTGTAGACTCTTCTCTCTTTCTCTCTCATGTTTCCAACATTCCCTTTTTCAAAGCGAAACCTAATAGCCCTGTATCCTCTAGGACACTCCAGGACTATTTCCTGCGAGTGCACGTTGGACGAGCCGGACGGGAAACCGCAAATATAAAGCCCCTTACGGTATTCCAATATCATTATATGTATGCGTTATTCCTACGTATATACATGCATATATGCGCAACATGTTTATTGTATTAGTTCGTACGTCATTCGGATTTCAATAACAGGAAACGTTCGAATTTTTTGTTCGAACGGAATGAATATGCAAGTGTACGAGTTTTCGACCGATTTAGAATCAAGTCCAACGGTTAACTGGTATAAGGCTTATCTTGAAATCCTGTTGTTAAAAGGTTTTATCAATGAATGAATATCAATGATATGAATATATATATATATATATATATATATATATATATATATATATATATACAGACGTAGACAAATATAATAATAATAGTAATACTATGGATGATATTTTTGTGATACATATATTTATCAAGTTCAATCTATTCAACAACGTCAGTGTGAATAAAATGTTTATGTAATTGTTAGTCATAATGAATGATCAAACAAACGAATGAATAATAATGTTGCATAGGTATTATGTCATTGTCCATTGCGCAATAATTTTGCAAACAATTTTTATATCGGTTCAATCCTGTCCAATCCGTTTTTATTATTAATCATTCGCGTATCTTATATAATCAGGTATACGTACACATTGGTTATATACAACAACTGGAAATAAATATACTTACGTATGTGATATATATATATATATATATATATATATATATATATATATATATATGTACATACGTATGTATAGTATGTTAGTTTAAACGTTAGCAACCGGCTACGAGCGCGATTTTAGAATCACTTTTCGCAACGGATCTTCCCGCGAATCTTCTTCTCTCCTCCTCCCTCCTCCCTCCCCATCCCCTTTTCCTTTACCCCATCCTCGACGGTAGCCGTCTTCTTTGTCGTTCCGTGTTTAGCAGCGAGCAAAGGGTGAGGCTGCCGATCGGGTATGCATCACCAGGGACGACATTAGCATCGTACGCCAACTGAACGACAAGAGTTTAACGAGAGCTAACAAATACATTTTCTATGTAGGACATAAAATGTTTTTGTTAATAATCATAACGCTTATAAGTACACTGTACGGTATCATCTTAATTACTTTTTTTTTTTTTTTCATTTATTTGTCTCTTTACAATATATCCATTACTATATATTTCATTTTATTAATTCTCATATATATATATATATATATATATATATATATGCGAGAGAGAGAGAGAGAGAGAGTGATCTTAATTTGAGAAATAATAAAATGAAATATATAGTAACGGATATATATATAAAGAAAAATCGTTAACTTGGTTGGCTTAAATTTTAACGACTTTTGCGCGACATTTTGCGCGAGGTGAGGTCGAGAATGTCGAGATAGAAAATGACAAAAAAAGAAAAGAAAGAAAGAAATAAGAGACGGCCCTGCGTATAGAAGCCGAAGCGTCGGTGCGTGCACCACGCGCGTGCAGTAAGCGCGTGCACCACCGACATAGCATAGAGACAGGAGCCGTGCGTGGCTCCTCGTGCGAGCGCGGGCGCGCGCGCGTTCACGCGACATGTGCACGGCAAACGGAGAAACGAAACGGTCCGTTCTCTGTGTGGATATGCGTAGACGCGAAGCACGCTCGGCTAAGAACCATGGACTTTGTAGGGTTGGGGGACGACGGAGGAGAGACAGCTGTGGGGCAGCTGGCAGCGCGTGCCACAAACCTATGGGGTCTCCTTTCTCGACGACGATGACGACGACGACGACAACGAAGACGATGCAACTATATCGTAAGAGAAAGAGAAGGAAAGAGAGAGAGAGAGAGAGAGAGAGAGAGAGAGAATGAGAATGAGAACGAGAAAGAGATATTTAACACATTGAGTCCAATGTCGATCACAGGTTACCCCGATTTGCAAACTTTACTTCTCGAAGGTTTTTAAAAGTTACAAGGCAACGGGAGGGAAAGAGAGAGAGAGAGAGAGAGAGAGAGAGAGAGAGAGAGAGAGATACACAAGTTTTGTAATATTAATTACATAGCTATTGTTGGTGACAACAAAATAGGAAAGTGCAGTAGAAAACTGATGACATAATTTATGATATAACATGTACTCATGATGGATATATTATATCAAGTGAAACTAGAATAGGAAAAGAAAGAAAACAATATATGCATATTACACACACACACACATAAATATATGAATATAATATATTGAATCATTTTTAATATTAAATAAATCCAAAATATAAGTAAAATATATTTCATGTATTATTTACCAAAAAGAGATATGAAAAATATAATGAGAGAGGGAATTAAAGGATTCGAAAAGTAAGCAGGTGAGCAGCACGAAAATGAACGTAGGCGATACCTTTGAAAGAAGAAAGCGAAACGATCGGACACACTGATACGCAACAAAGTTATCGACGAGTGATCGTTAATCGTCGAAGCGCAAAATATGATAAAACAATGTACCGCCTTTACAACGAAGATCTTCCTCGTGTTCTGTGAAGATTATTGAAATACGAACCCGAGTCGCGAGCGAGAACTCAGTGAATGGAAAAGGAAAAAAATCGCGCTTCGATGGGCCACGGCAGAAAGCAACGCAGTACACGCGGAAACTTGCGGAAACTTTCGCTTTTATCGTGACGACGTTACCGTAACGCCAACGACGATGAATCCGTCGTCGTTTCGTTTTCTAACGTACCTACACGTATATGTTCGTTTCCACATACATACATACATATTTAAATTCACTCGAGCGTTTCAAAATCTTTAACTGGACTTCGTACTTGTACATACATACATATGTATATATATATATATATATAAAATCTTTACGGTCATAAAAATCTTCACGGCTATACGTATTCATTACTTGACTTGCAAATCGTTTAAATAGTTTCACTAATTAACCTTCCTGTTGAATCTTTTCATACCAATGATACATTGACGTCCGATTGTATATTAATTATTTAACACAATGTGAAAACTTTCCTATATCAATTTTACAATGCAATAAGATCGAAATCAATTCTCATGTCTATCGGATTGCATCAGTATCCTTTACGTCGTACGTATATGTCGTAACAGATTTTTGCAATCAATTTAACGCACGTTAACTTACTAAGTTAATTATTTATTAACAGAATATTATATATATATATATATATATATATATATATATATTTGGTTCGTGTAAATTTTGAAAATGTATTTTCCCTTTTTTCTTTTTCTTTTCTTTTTCAAATATTCTTGTTATATGCATATATAAGGTATAATGTGAGAAAAGGGCAGATATACCAAGGTCAAAATGGGTTGTAAATAAGGTAGTCTAAGCTAAGTATTAATACTTGAAATAACGGTATTTTATAAGACACGATAGACGGGAGGGTTTGTTTGCTACGACGCACTCGAAATTATCCCTACCTTTCCCTCCCCAATCTTTCAAGGTTTTATGATCGGTCGTTCGTCGTTTGGAAAACTCTTGGAATATGGAACACGATAAAACTGTAATCCCTGTAGTTTGTTTTACCATTCGGCATTAGCTCGAGCAAAATTCCACCAGTAACGTGCTCGAACGTTATTTATTTCAAGGCTGAGACGAGCCGATAAACAAACAGAACTTCCTCATTGCCTCTATCCACTGTTCGTAAATTATCACACACACACACACACACATACATATATATATATATATATATATATATATATATATATATATATATTGAGAAATCTTGAAAAATATGTAATCCGTGAAAATATCGATCTCTACAAAATTAAACCGATCACTTTTATTCCGATTATTATTATTATTATTTTTTGTTTTTTTCATATTGTATAATTAAAAATATATATTAGCTCGTCGATAATATATCGAATTCAATTTGTACATTTCATTGTACATATATGTAACTATCATTAGAAACTTTGAATCTCGAGAACGAGGATTTCCTATCACGTTTAATTTCATCGTTCCGAGCATCGTTCCTCGCTCTAAGTAGTAATTAGGTGTTTATACCGAGAAAAAGAAAAAAAGAAAGAAAGAAAGAAAGAGAGAGAGAGAGAGAGAGAGAGAGAGAGAGAGGGAGTGAGAGAGAAAAGGAAAGACCGACTACCATAAATTTGTTATACCGACACTTTCAAAAAGGTCGAATCAATAACAGTAAGAAGTTTTAGAAAGATTTTCAATGGCTTTGACGTTAACGACGAATAATCGAGTACATTACAACTTAAATAGTATGAAAAAAATAAAAGGTGTGCTTTAGAGCATTAAATTTATGTGATTTTATCTGCTTGTATATGCGCAAAAAGAAAGACAGAGAGAGAGAGAGAGAGAGAGAGAGAGAGAGAGAGAGAGCAATAAGAGAAGTGAAAGAGGAGAAAAGAGAAAGAAATAATTAAAAAAAAAAAAATAAATAAAAAAGGAAATGTGCATAAACGCGTCGGAATCGGACGCAGCTGGGAAGGTCGGCGGGCTTTTCTCGAAAGGTTTTTCGTTCGTACTAAAGAAAAGAGATCAGCGGGTTCAAAGCCTTCGAGGGAGCGTTTCAGGTTGGCGAACATCTGCCGTCCTCCACGACGATAATAATTCGAACAGCTGATACCTCTCTCTACCTCGGTACGATTCGGGTTGCCTCGGTTACTCTCGGTAGTTATGAATCTTCCGTGGCGATCGTTCACGGTGCCCTGTTCGTCTTCTTCTTCACGATCTTACTTCGAAGGGTGAAAGAAAAAGAAAGGGAAGACCTCCATCTTCCCTCTTTTTCCCTCTATCTATCTATGTATTCTCTCTCTCTCTCTCTCTCTCCCCTCTCTCTCTCTCATGCTCTCTCTCCCTTTCTCTCAACACGTTTGCGTTTCATCTTTCCTCGTGCGATCGCCGGAACGCGTTTCGGAAAAAGAGGGCAGGAAACGCGGTGTGACGTAATCATCCGGGTTAACCGGTTAAAACGATTTCTGCACGTTTTCGAAAAAAAAAAAGAAAAAAAAAATAGAGAAGCAAAAACGAAAGAATGAGGAGAAGAAGGAAACGAAAACGAAAAAGAAAAAAGAAAAAAGGAATAAAAAATCATTTGTTATTTCGAACAATAGAAATAATTCTCGTCTTGACGGTTGATATTAGAATCGATGTAAACAAAAAAGCGATATCTATCAAATTATTTAGGTAATGGAGAAAAATAAAACATCGATCCTTGTCATAGATTTTTTATGAGAATAACAACGTCTTTTCGTTCTTTCGTTCGTTCGTTCGTTCGTTCGTTCGTTCGTTCGTTCGGTTAACGCGTAGGAGACGTACGCGAGGTTAAAAATATCCGTGTATATTCGTACGAGGTTCGGGAACTGGTCGAGACGTCCCTGGTTGTACCGTGCAGTGGGGGAAGACTTTTCGACCAATGAGAAGAGCCGCAACGGAGGGATCCTGCGAACTGGCGCGCCGTATGGTATTCCCAAACTGTAAAGAGGTTCGGCATTCGCACGTGGGCATTCGATCGTGTCGGATGTGCGCGGAAGCTCAGATATAATAAGGAACGGCAACTTACTAGTACAAGCTTATAAATACACGAGACACGGTCACTACCACCGTCACAACTATTATTGGCATTCGTGTCGTCGTCGTCGTCGCCGCCGTCGTCGCCGTCGTCGGTGTCGTCGTCGATATCATCGTAATCGTGAATTTAGTGAGAGAGAGAGAGAGAGAGATAGAGGATTCGTCCTTAGTTTATACCTTAAAGCTCTCTTCGGCAAGTGATCTTTTTAAATCTCCCGCGTTTTTTTTTCCCTCGAAGTAATCGACGTTATCGTCGTCGTCGTCGTCGTCGTCGTCATTATCGTCGTCGTCGTCGTCGTCGTCGTCGTCGTCGAAAAAAACGCCAGCCGAGCGTCGCCTTGCTCCTTCCTTTTTTTTTTCATACCAAGATAGTGTGCCATCGTTCTTCTCTTCCCACCGCCCCACCCCACCCACCCCACTACGCTACACTACTACTACTACTACCGTCATATACCCTACCACCCCTTTCGTCGATCACAAGGAAGTTTAACGCGTTAAGAAATAGTTAGTTCGTGTCCGATCAACGAACGACGCACATCGCGTCGCACGAACTTCGGGTGTTTATACGCGTTCCCGGGTGTTCAGCTTATTCGTTGGATTATTAATTAACAGTGGGGATTATTTTACGTGTTACGCACAAGTGTGGAAGAAACATCGACGAAAATAAAAAGGTGAGTTTTCATCTCTTTGTTCCCCTTGGATTTTTTTTTTAATTCTTATTTTCCTTCTCTCTCTCTCTCTCTCTCTCTCTCTCTTTCTTTCTTTCTTTCTTTCTCTCTTTTTCCCCCCTATCAATTATATTCGACGTACATATGTTTCGACGTAGACATTTTTCACGTGCCAATTTATTTCTGCCTCTCTCTCTCTCTCTCTCTCTCTCTCTCTCTCTCTCTCCCTACGTATATAAGTGGAAGCGTGATAGCAGGGGTATATCTATCATTGTACGCGCGTGTACTATCCGTTCGCAACGTTCCAATTTCGCATTTTCTTCAGGCGTTAATTCTAAGGTTATATGACGTTGTCGAATACATTTTTAACTGCCCGTACCGAACGGAACTGTTTAATTCAATTTTATTCAATGAACGTGACGCGAACGTCGATAACGGAAGTTATTTTAAAATACATCATTAAAAAAAAAAGGAAAATTACGAAAATTTACGAACGAATATCGAATGGTATGTAATTTTGAGGCGCAGCTTGCGAGACGATCGAAAGAAGATCTTCGTCTCTCGGACTTTCTTTTTGTTCGAAAGTTGTTGCACATTCGTTCAATGTACTTTCATTTGATAAGAAGAATGAATAGCTTTGCGAAGAATCCAGGTTTCGACTCGTTTACTCGTTTCTCTTCGAACACGTTACGTACGTACGCGCGCGCGCGCGTGTGTGTTATGTGTGTAATAAGTATAGAAAACAGGGACAGAAATAATTCGATTGTTAAAAAATAAACAATTGATCTATGGCTTTTCTAAAGAGCCGAAAAGAAATGTTTTTCTATCGAGCGTACGCCGCATCTTCGTGGAAAGGGAAAAGGTGAAAACAAAAAAGAAAAAGAAGAAAAAAAGGAGATAAACCGCAGATTCCTAATGGCCGAGTTTGTATTTCCGTTTGTATATATAGTATTCATACACACACACACAAACACACATATATATATAATATATATATATATATATATATATATATATATAGTATATATACTAATTCTATATGTGTAATGAGAAATACAACATGTACAGGCAGTTTGTTTATTTTTCGTTCGCTTCTCAACGGTGTCTCGATCGTTCGTACGATCGTTTCTTGTTAAACCCAGACCGATTTTTCCTTCCTCGTTCGACTTCTCTCTCTCTCTCTCTCTCTCTCTCTCTCTCTCTGTCTCTCTTTTCTTATAATCTTCGTATAAAGTACGTACATATTTGTAATTGTATACTTTTCGAGAAATACGTTCATTATAACGCGATCGAAGTTAGCCGTTCGAAAAAGGACTACTTTCGCGAGCTCTGGTATATGGCGTCGGGAATCTCATGCTCGATGGTTCGTTCCACCACAAACGTAGAGACACGGATTTAAAGGAAAAGTCTGTGTTTACACGACGTACGGCGAACTTTTTCAAGTTGGACCAGGCTGCCTGCCTCGGGCAACACGATCCGCCTGGAAATCTCCCTCGGCACTCTGCCCGAATGGCCGTTCTTTCTTTCTCTCTCTCTCTCTCTCTCTCTCTCTCTCTCTCTCTCTCTCTCTCTCTCTCTCTCTTTCTCTCTCTTTATCCATCTTTTTTATTTTTCTTCGCGACAAAGATTTTACGTCGATAAAAACGAGATATACTAAGTATTCTAATCATGTTTACCAACCTTTCTTAGATCGAAGAGATATATTGAGATATTTTCTTTCAAAAATAAAAAGAATAAAAAAAAGAAAGAAAGAACGATTTGATAAAACATAACGACACACACACACACGCACACACACACACGCACTCTTTGTACTATCGAAACGACGTGCCTTTTTTTGCTTCTATTCGAATGAGGATTATTTTTCTTTTCTTTTCTTTTTTTTTTTTTCTTTTTCTGATTCTACTTTATTCGATAATAAACGAATAAAATTCGTATTAGGTTTTGTAGGTTGTTAAGAATAGTTGTAATAACGGGTTAGTTTGTTAAACAGTAGAGGGTAATCGATAATAATGACGCATTGGTCAATTTTATGACGATAGGAAGGGACCGTTACTTTCACATGTTTCGATACACACACACACACACACACACACACACACACACACACACACACACACACACACACACACACGTTATATATTCGATTGACTGTCATATTAAATATGAGTATGCATATTTCTAACATATACTATCATAATTTTCTTCTTTTTTTTTTTTTTTTTTTTTTTATACGATAGGATCAATTATTATCGACCGACGATATTGATCAATAAATGGTATTAGCAAGGAATAATGTTTTTATTTTTTTCGATGGACGTACAAATGATACACACATTCATTTTCTCATTTACGAATGCAAAATTTCAACCGACGAGTAAATATTGCTTTCTCCCTCGAGTTGACCGATTGATATCGAATTTCAATTGGATATCGAAAAATGTGCGCAAAAAGTGGCCATCGTGCGTACGCGCTTACCAACCATCATCATTGATCGTGCTTCAACAAGTGTTTCCACATGAGATGCAAACAATTCGATAATCGTGTTATCGATGTGCCGTCGTGCTGTCCATTGAAAACTATCTCTTTCGAAATTTTTAAAAGCTGACGAGGAAAAGTTCCCATGATAGATAGTCGATAAAATCGTCTTCTATCGTTTTCTAATCTCTCTCTCTCTCTCTCTCTCTCTCTCTCTCTCTCCCCTTTTTACTTGCCACTTGTAAATTTAAATTCACGATACGTTTCTTACCTCAAATTCACGTCGTAATTATTATTACAATGATTGTTGTATAACGTTCTATGGAACATATTTCAGTATGCTATCAAAAAAAAAAAAAAAAAAAAAAGAAAAGAAAAAAACAGAAAAAAAAATTTATTTACTTTTCCTTCTTCGTTTCCAAAGAGATTTTACTTCGGATATAATTATTTTTTTCTTTTTCTCCCCACCCGCGTCCCACCCGTCCTCTCCCCACCCCTTATCCCCACCACCCATACACCCTAAAGCTTCAACCGTCTATATACTCGCAAGATTCACAGCTCTAGTATAATAAACTTCTTTATTTCTTTCTCTGTCTGGCCTTTGTGACTTTGGCCGAGAAGATATTTTCGTGGGTAAAATTGAGCGCGTGGCAATCGGCCAGCATCGAACGCCGCGATAAAACGGCGTATATATACGTCGTGACGATGATATAGGATATTTGTCCTGTGCCATCGAAAATTCTCATTTCTCGTAGCGCGTCGTTCACTTTACTACCATAGAACGACGTGAACTTGTATTGTGTCAGAGTGAATAATCGATTTGACGAAGATCGAGTTATGACTAACTCAGCTGTGTCCCGCTTAACGGCTGTTGTTCTTTCTCGAAGCAGTACTTTCTCTACCTAGGGTTCTAACCGTCTCTACCTGAAGGGTAGACGACTGGGAAGGATGGAAGGTTCTTCTCTCTTTTTTTTTTTTTTTTTTCTTTTCTTTTTCTCAAATACCCGTTACTTTTAGTTTTTAGGTATAGCAAGTATCGGGTCGTCTATGATCGTATTGAAACGACGACAACCGTAAACCTTAATAGTGAGAAAGAAAGAAAGAAAGAAAGAAAGGTAAAGAGGAGAAAAACGTTAACTTGTTGCGACTAGTTGGATAAATCGATAAAGATTATTTTGAGAATGTGCGTTTATTTTCAAACCAACGTCGTCAAGTGACAGATATATATATATATATATATTTTCGAGTTTGATGTTATACGAAATATAATTGTCATATTTGAGAGTCGATGTTAACGACCGATGTACGAATACTAGATGATCCTTCGCTTTAAAACGAATGTGCTTGTTCGTAGGACGTACAAATATTCGAATATATTTGTATTTAAAGATTTTCTTCGTAAGCGTCATAATATAATTGTGCGTTCGTTTCGAATTATCCTTTATCGGACAAAGAAAATAATCTTCGAACGAATCTCAGGTTAAATTATCGAGGATGAATACAATTTTACTGTGATTTCCTGTCAAATTGGCATTCGTTATATCTCCCTTTTTCGAAGACCGTTAAGTCGACGCTCGTTAAAATCGCTCGGACAGTATTCCACTGTTAAACTTTTACATGATAACGTGTATTCACGTTGTATATTCGTCCAATAATGACATTTTCGTTTATGGCGATAGTTGTTGTTCATCGTCGTCGTTGTTGTTGCATTCAGGTAAAGCTGCTTTTATGCCCGACCTATCGTCCCGGCGAGGTTTGCGACTAGGAGGACGCCTAGGACGTTGCAAAAGAGAGAGAGAGGGGGGGGGGGTTGGGGAAGGGATAGAGAAATAAAGAAAGAAAGAGAGATAGAGAGAGAGAGAGAGAGGGTGGGAAAAAGTTAGTGGAGGAGTAGAAGAAGTTGGAGGAGGATGAGGATGAGGATGAGAAGGAGGAGAAGGAGGAGGAGGAAAGGAGCCGAACGCACTACACAACAATGTGATTATACGCAGTGCTGCACCGGTTTTCTGCAGCAGCTGCCGGATCGTTTTGGGGGATTCGGCAGAAACGAACGAACGAACGAACGAACGAACGAACGAACGAACGAACGAAAGGACGGACGTCGGTTCCCGAGTAAAAGGGCCCGGTGTTGTTTGTGGTGGGGGTAACGACGGTCAGGGAGAAACGAAAGCTAGGTGAGACGAGCTACGTTGGGAGGAACGGAGAGGGAGGTACGTTGGGTCCTCGCCGAGGCCTGGTGTGCACAATGAGAGAGGGACGCAGCCCGCTTCAGGCAGCTCTCAAAGAGGGAGGAAAAGAGATGAAAAGAGAGAGAGAGAGAGAGAGAGAGAGAGAGAGAGAGAGAGAGAGAGGACCTTCCGTTTCTGCAGGCTCCATCGCTGAAACTCGAAAGGCGAGAGAGCCCTACGAAAAATACCCTATACACGGTCTACCTGAGCAAGGCATAGGGCCTAAGCTGTGCTACCTCCCTTTTTCAGGCTCTTCCAACCTTGAATGGAGGTCAGGGTTCCCTCCTCCTTGCCCTTTTCTTCTCCTTCCTCGACGAGACTTCTCTAGTTCTCTCTCCTTTCCTCTGTCTGTATATATATATATATATCTCTCTCTCGCTCTCTTTTCTCTCTTTTTCTCTCTTTCTCCTTCTCCTTCTCTCGCGGCTTCCGTGCAAAGGGGGATTTTTATCTGTTCGCTTTGTACATGCTGAAGTCATCGATTCGTGGAGTGAGAGTGAGAGAGAGAGAGAGAGAGAGAGAGAGAGAGTAAGGGGAGAGATGAAAAGAGAAAAAGAGAAAGAAATGGCTCGTGACGAAGGGAAAAGCGTTTTCGTTCCCTTTCGATCGTTTCTGCACGACGGTAACAGGATGCGTTGAATAGTTTAGAACTGGTAGATTTTGGAAGATCGTATGAAATAAGTGTTTAAAAAAAGAAAAAAATCCTCGGAATTCAGGCAACTAAGATTAGGGGGAAGGGGGATTCTTAATGTCGATTTGTAACGATTGATTTTTGAATAATTCAGAAAATATTATTATATCGGGGGAGAGAAATCACGTGATATATAAAATCGCTTAAAATTTAAGCATACTTTTATCCGATTATAGAACGTTTCTACAAATTTGTTGATATTTTATATTTTCAGAAAGAGCAACCTTGAGTTAGTTTTGACCTAGATGCTGTTGAATAAACGGCGCAACTGATTAATTTTCATCCCCCCAAAGTACCAAATAAATTGTCAAGATTGATCAAGTGGTTTTGTCGTCCGGCGGTGACATCGCCAAAATTTGGAGGATGTTGATGCCCGGTGCCGCCGGTCTCAGTGCCGTGGGCGCTGTGGGAGCACCAGGCCCGGACGAGCTTGTTTCCGGGCTGGGTGCTCTTACGGGTGCCACACCTCAGCAAAAAGATACCACCTGGACTAAGTTATTCGTTGGCGGTCTACCTTATCATACGACCGATAAAAGTCTCAGGGAACATTTCAGTGTTTATGGGGATATCGAGGAAGCCGTTGTCATCACCGACAGACAGACTGGAAAGAGCAGAGGCTACGGTTTCGTGAGTAACGATTTTCTGTCACTAATTGTATCATTTTATCGCATATCTTATTAAACAAAACGTTTCCGTAAACAGATTGGAATACGATAATATAATATCGTCGGAAGGAGGACAAAAAGAAAATAAGTAAACGAAAATTGTTCGTAACAAAACGTTTGATTGTCAGATTTTATCGCAATAAGGATTAAACGGGGAAACTTGCTGGTATCGGAAAAAAATTTGTTCGTACGCGTGTAATGCGTTATACTGCGGGCTTTTATCGTAGCCCGTTATCGAACATGAAGCTTATTATAATAAGAATGTATTACTAAATATCTAGTCAAATGAAAAGTACGCGTTAAGCAATACGTACGTACTTTTAATCTCACGTAAGAGTTTATGCAGCTCGTATGGATTTACCTCTTGAATCGAGTTTGTTTCTCCGCGAAGGAAATCCGGTCCCTATCGATAAACTCGTAAATCATTGCGATTAAAGGCGAACTAGTTTTCATGCTCTTGTCCGAAATGGAATTACTTTCACACGGTGTCCTCTTGCCGATAAAGTTCTTTTTTTCTTTCTTTCTTTTTTTTTTTTTTTTTTTTTAACGAATGTCACGAATGTATAATTGGGATAAAACTCGGTCGAGAAACCTGTTCTTCGTCTTATCATTAGTCTACTTTAGATAACATGGAAATTCGAGCATCGACCTTACGTCATTCTTGACGATTAACGAAAGTATTTTTTGCCTTGCTCACGTCATTTATTAACTGTTCGCAACTCGACGATCAAGTACAAAGCAAGCTACCCCCTCCCCTAGACGTGTTGGATCAATCGATTTTGCTCGTAGGTTATCATGGGAGACAGAGCGGCTGCTGAGAGAGCCTGCAAGGATCCTAATCCCATCATCGATGGTCGCAAGGCCAACGTTAACTTGGCAATACTCGGAGCCAAGCCGAGGGGTAATTTGCAAACGAGTAAGTTAACTTTCACTATGATCTTTTTCAAAAGTCTTCTTTTATTGTTATTTTAAATTATCTTTAGTAATAGCGACGTGAGTCGAAAATATTTTATAAGATAGTCGGACTGAGACTGGAGTAAGGAATGGCGTAAGTGTGTTATAAATTGAATGTCTTTTTCTTCTTATTAAGTTTTATCATTGAAATAATATGAAGTCGAGGATCTTCTCATTCTACGAAATGCTTTGCCATATAGCAATTTTGTTTTATAGATTATATTAGTCGCTGATACTGTTTTACTAGCGTTTAACATTCTTTCATTCTATCTTTCTTTCTTTCTTTCTTTCTTTTTTTTTTTTTTCTTTTTTCGAATAACGTAAAGATATCCCCCATTTGATACAATACACAGAGAATCTTTGCGATATACGCCGGTCCGATGTTTAACCTCGCAAACGTTCGATCTATTTTTAAGCGAATAATGAACATTTCGATGCGTTCGAGAAATCGTAAAAAAAATTGAAACGTGAAAGCACGAATGATGAGTCATACAGCGTTTGCCTTAGGATATTATAGTACTACAGTGCTTGGTTATTCCAAGATCTACAGTTTTACTTATTTCCAGTCTGTTCAGTACCGAAACCGCACATAGACGATCGCTTTACGATTCTGACACTAACACTTGGATAAGTGAGTGTTCTCTGTAAATCATATTTACCGTACTAAACGTCCAATGATACGTTGGATCGAGTTAGTGAGTTTTGTCTTACTGAAAGAGCATGGGTACGCAATTTGACCTTTGAAATAGGGAAGACAGTACATATAGAGATTGGCCGCAGTTTCTTTTCTTATCGTCTCAAATGATAAAGATATAAATATAGAACGAGATTTGTTTAAAAAAAAAAAAAAAAAAAAAAAATTTCCTTTTTAATATCGTCTCATAGTTTTTGTTTGATTATTCGATCCAAACGACGAAATATGATAGACGTGTCTGAATCTTAAGGACTATTTTTTTTACTATTATATATATGTTTGTGCATGAGTGTATATATATATATATATATATATATATATATATATATTTATGTGTGTGTTGACGAATTCTGATTAAAAAATTCAGAATAATTGTGGTTGGTCGCAAATGTTGTAATCAAAAAACTCTATCCCTGTATTCTTGTGTGCTAAAGATCTCGATCGTAGCTAACTTATCGCATGGTTCACGCGTTTGTTTCTTTAGCTAGATGTTGATAAAGATAGAAGGTAGAGTGGAGTCGCGTTACGTAACCCAGTTTGATCTTTGATCTCAAAAGAGAGAAAGAGAGGGACCGATAGCGGAGCACAGAAAGGGCGAGAAACATTTTTGGAAGCCCAAATGAAGTGGTAGTCGCGTTCTCAGCATCATTCTCGCTTGTTCTCTCTCTCTCTCTCTTTTTCTTAAATGGCTTTAGGCCAACATAGCTTTGGAGTCTGTGTCTAAAATTGCCCTAACGGAGCCACCGACTTTACATTTGTCTTTTCTTTTTTTTTTCATTCTCTCTCTCTCTCTCTCTCTCTCTCTCTCTCTCTCTCTCTCTCTCTCTCTCTCTCTCTCTACTTTAGCCACGTTCTTTGTTTGAGCCGAATCGCCACTTATTTTTCAATTTTTATTTCTTACTTTTCTTACTCCTTTTTATCTCATTTAGACGAATTTAGAAAGTAACGAAATCACGTCTTTTGTTCCATTTGCACGAAAAAAACCCTGGAGACATAAACGTAGATAGTAGTTCAGGGTCGGCGATTAGAAAACGCAAATAGAAATTAATCGTACACCATTTATGATTTCAGCATTCCCATTTGCTGCTGGCATTCGAGCTGGATATCCTGCGGTTCTTCCAGGCCAATATGGGTGAGTCTATGTTGATGTGATTTTTCTTTCGAAGTATATTTAAGAACGTAAGTGTTGTAACTTATCGCAGAATATAGATGAAGGAAGATGTAGCGTAAAAGAAGCATCGAATTTCAGTCGTAAACGTTTTCGAGACATATATTTTTTTTTTTTTATTTTCTTTTTTCTTGGACAATTTGATAGACGTAAAAAAAAGAGAAGCCAATTTTTTTTCTTGTTTTTTTTTTTTTTTTTTTTTTCTTTTTATTTTTCCTTTCTTTTCCGTAAAATCCGATCGACACGAGGGATATTTTTTTCTCTCCTCCGGAAAAAAAACATCGTTTTATATATTTTTCTTTTTGTTATTACCGACAATGAGACTAGACAACGCGTGCTAGGTCAACTAAAGTGTCGAGATAATGTAATATAAAATACGTTGGCAATATTAATAAGTGTTCTACGTTTAATCGCATAAGGTTCGCGAGTGAGATAGTAGATGTTTTTGTTGTTGAAGACAGTCTTATATATAACGTTTCAGCATCCTGACGCGTGAGCGTAAGGCAGCAAGCAGAGAGTCCTCTTTTCGAGATCCTTGAGAGGGCCGTGGGCCGTTCTAAGGAGCAAAAGTAAAAGATAATAATAATGAAAGAAAATGATGAAAAACGAACGTTTGTAAAAGAGAGACTATCTATAACGAACGAAAGAGGCGAGAAAAAAGAGAAAGAGAAGTCTATCTACTAAAAGAGAGCGAGCGAGAGAGAGAGAGAGAGAGAGAGAGAGAGAGAGAGAGAGAGAGAGAGAGAGAGAGAGAGAGAAAGAGAAAGAGAGAGAGAGAAAACATACGCATATATGAGAAAAGAGGGAGAAATATTCGCGGAAACTGTGAAAGAAAGGGTGAGAAAGGGGGAGAGAGAGAGAGAGAGAGAGAGAGAGAGAGCGAGAGAGAGAATGAGAGCGAGCGAAAGAGTGAGAGAGAGAGAGAGAGGGGAATTGAGAGATAGATAGATAGAGAAAGAGAGAAAGAGAAAAGGGGATATAATATACGGCACACGCACACGTATACGAAGCCACACGAGTACCTACGAATTTCTTTCGATGAAGTATACACGCTACTTACAAGAAGGGAGATCTCTTCGGAGGGTTCGGTCTCTTCCTCTTCTTCATCTACCGTATCTCTTTTTCTTTTTTTTTTGGAGTTGTGTTTTTTTTTCTTACTTTCCTTGTTTCTACTTTCTTAGTGAAGTTTACGTTGAAGTGATGAATAATTGAGATTGCGGTTGCTGAGCGATTTGCGATTGTTTGTTTACTGGTTTTGTCTCTTTCTTTTATCTTTACTTTTTTTTTTTTTTTTTGAATCTCTTTTTTTTTATTTTTTTTTTTTTTATTTAATACTTCACTCTTCTCTCACGCACACACACACACACACACACACACACACACACACACACATACACGCGCGCGTGTGTGTACGCATACGTACGCAGCAACACGCATACAGACACGTTACGCACACTACTTGTTTCTTAATCAAGCATAATTACAATAATGACACACGGTTGACGAAAATGATAATGAATTTTAACGTGCAACGTAACGATACAGCCATATAATGCCTGTGCGTTCGAATTCGTTTCCCTCCTTTTGTGATACGTTTCAAAAAAAAGAAAAAAAAAAAAATAGAAGGAAAAAGAAAAAGAAACAGGAAAAGAAAAAAAAGAACGAACGGTGTGTTTTCTTCGATAACTATAAAAAATCGCGAATACGTGGGCTGCGAGTAAGAACGAAAACGTTCGCGATGATTTATTTTTTCTTTTTATTATTATTATTATTATTATTATTATTATTATTATTATTATTATTATTATTAATCAATAATATCTGTGATCGATCGATCTTTATTAATAACGCGATCATTTGCAAATTAGCCGAGCGTCGAAAGGGATCATTCATTCATATTTTGTACTTTTCTTAGCGAATTTTTCTTCGTTTCTGCGATCGCATATTCGCGCAATAATATTTTTCCCTTGTTTATTATTTTTCCCTATCTTGTTCTTTTTTCTTTCTTTTTTTTTTTTCGCGCGATACCTCTCACGGCAAGATTTCTTCTTCCACGGTTTCAATGAGTTTAACTGTCTCCTCGATACTCTCAAAGTCTACATGACCGTATAAAATGTCTCGTTTTATCGAAACATCGGTACGAAACTTGAATACTAAAATTACCATTTATCGTAATTTTTGTGCAAATGTTAACATAAGTATGCTGATAATAATATTTAACGAACAATTATGGATTAGAAAAATTGGTACCGGTTATCGGGAATAGAATTGGTATTATAGTTAGGAATCAACGGGTCGAAGAATTCCTGTAGGATCGAATCGAGATTTTCGTTCACGTCTCGGGAGCCATTTAACTCAACACAAATATTTATTCTTTCGCGCCGGACGAAAACGAGCGCGTGCGCGTGCTCTCTCTTCCTTTTGTCCGGCTAAAAGCGAAAATAGATTTTATCAGCGACGTCGACGAGGACTCCTCCTCATAAAGAGAAAGAGAGAGAGAGAGAGAGAGAGAGAGAGACAGAGAGAGAAAATGAAGAAGAGATCTAGAGAGAAAGAGAAGGAGAGAGAGAGAGAGAGAGAGGGAGAGAGAGAGAGAGAGAGAGAGAGAGAGAGAGACAGAGACAGAGTCAGAGACAGAGACAGAGATAGAGTTAGAAGGAGAACGCGAAACGACGCGCCGTGTATTCGTTGATCGTGAAAAATCGACCTGGTTTGGCCCAGGACACAAAGCTTGGCGCGGCATTAATACTTTATTACGTTTCTATCGATTTTATCGCAGTTCAACCTTATTTGCCACGACCAGAGATTCCTCCGTGTTATTTTCCGTACGAAACTTAGATGTATTTAATCGAACGTGGATAAAGAAAATGATCTACATCCATCTTTCGAAATTTCCGATTGCGTTTAAATTTCTTTATAACGTTTGAAACTATTTTCGAACATATTAAATGTTATTCTGAACGTTCCCTTTTTAACGATGCAAAAATCGAATTACTACTTTATATCTATCTATCTATATTTATTTTTTATTTTTTCTTTAAAGAAAGCCTCAAACGAATTAAATTTTATATAAATATTTGCCCTCTCGATCGGTATCGAGCAAATTCGTTCGTTCTTATTGTACTCGTATCACTTATAATTCTTGTAAACGTAAAAAAAATATGATTATTAAAATCGATTGTAATTTAAACTTCATTTACTTCTTCTTATTTATTTATTTATTTACTTTTTTTTTTTTTTTATTTTAATAATTACGACTAATATGTCTCGAGTCATCCAGATAGGATTAATCGCTGAAAGCTTCAATCAAACCGAAAGATAATTTCTGAGAATTACTTAAGTCGTTTAATAGATATATCGCAAGGGTTAGTCACGGTGGTAAGACGGTATTTCGTATTGGCACGTGTCGTGAGTTTCGCGGAAAGCCGGAAGTCTCTTTTTGGAGCACGGAGAAATAAATAGGAGAGGGGGGGGCGTAGGGGGGAAGAAAAACACAGATAGATAGATAGATAGATAGATAGACGGATAGAAAAAATCGGATGATAGAGAGAAAGGAGGGAGAAAGAAAGAGAGAAAGAGTCTAGTCGAGTGTACAGGCTCCGCTAACCACTGTTAATATTAATAATAACCTTGTGTGTGTGGTGAAAGCTTACACTATACTTGGTGTCGCTATTGGTGTTGTATTTTCTTTCTTTTTTCTTTTTTTTTTTTTGGTGTTGTACTTGATGGTTTTTTTTCCTTTTTCTTTTCCTTTTATTTTCTTTTCTTTTTTTCTTCTTCTTCTTCTTCTTCTTCTTCTTTGTCTTTTTTCTATCTTTTTTCTTTTTTGTTCCTTTTATTTACCCTCTTTCCTTTTTCTTTTCATTACTATGGAGAATATAATTGTAACAACATAGAGGAGAAAAGAGAAATAAATAAATATAAGAGAAGAAAATTCAAGACTTCTCCTTTCGAAACGAGCTCGAGAAAAGAACTCGTACGTGTACGGGTTCGTGAAAGAGAGAAGAATGATGAGCGGAGAATCGTGAATACGCGTTTTCGACCCCATGGACGACGGGAATTCGTTCTTTTTTGCCCTGTTCCTCGATTCAGGCCCCATGCAAAGCTTTGCATCTTTCGTAAGATTCGTCGTCTCATCGTACGAGATAGAAGAAACATTTCAAAAGCGTTTTCTGTGACTCCCTTACGTCGGCTAATTTATTAATATGTCACGAGAATCAGAGAGAGAGAGAGAGAGAGAGAGAGAGAGAGAGAGAGAGAGAGAGAGAGAGAGAGAGAGAGAGAGAGAGAGAAAGAAAGATAGAGATAGAGATAGAGATAGAGAGACATTAGAGAGAAGGAAATTTGGCGCGAGTTTTGAATCTCGTACTACTCTGGCATTTGGCATAGAACGCGCGGGCGCATTTGGCACGCCGACGAAAAGTTTTAAATATTGTTGCGTTGGGATTTATTTTCGATGGGGACGCAACATGGTGGGAGTTATAAATTAATGGTTAGCCAATGAGAATAATCGTATAACATAGTAGGTACGTTAATATGTACGTACGTACGTACGTACGTACGTAAGTTTCGGTGAGTCTCGGTGAAGGCGCAATTGGCAAGGATATTGCTTACGTCACGTTCTTCTTCAACTTCTTCTTCTTCTTCTTCTTCTTCTTCTTCTTCTTCTTCTTCTACGCTCTAGCACCACGTGGCAGAGAACGCGTGTCCTCGAATTAGCGAATCGTAGGTGGGATAAGCGAAATCTAACACCGTTCGGCCAACCGACGCGTCCGCGGTGCATCCAACACGGAAGCATTTTAACTTTCTCCCTCTCGTTCTATCCAAATTCGTGAAAACATATTTCATTCGAGTTATTAGAAATATTAGGGCATCGTTCGAATCTTCTTTCTTATTTTCTTTTTTGTGTGGTGTTTTTTTTTTTTTTGATTGCGATAAGGATTCTCGTTGAATCGTATTTTTTTTTTTATATTAATACATATTAACGCGTGATATTAATGCATATATTAGTAATGAAATTAATGGCACGTTGATATTGTTCGAACGACATTGTCGTTAATTTCATGATCGATGGATCCGTACGTTTAATGTCTGTGCAACGGATATTTGTTCGTTCGTAACGACAACAAAATATATCGCAACGATTATTTACAGTATAATATTATATATGTTTGTCATCGATATTATCGAGAAAACTTGACATTATCGAAAATTACGTTAAACTTGATAGATAAGAAAGCAAACGGGTTTATATATATAAAAGATACCCTGAAATTTTCTAATTCGACGATCAATTTGATTTTTGACATGAACCAATCGCGATAGATCTTTTTTTCGATGTACAGATCGACGTTGACGAACAACGAAGGTAAGGGAAGACGTCGTCGTCGTCGTTCGTTGACGACAACGACGACGACAACGACGACGACGGAGACGACGACGGAGACGACGACGACGACGACGACGACGAGGACGACGACGTCTCGCGTCTCGGTGTCGGCCATCTTTGTGGCTCCTGGCGTCGGTCCAGTCTTTATTTAGATCCACCTGTCCCCTGTGTCAACTTCTCGGCGCGAGCCGTCGCGTCGTCTCGAGAAAGAAAGAAAGAAAGAAAGAAAGAAAGAATGAAAGAAAGAAAGAAAGAAAGAAAGAAAGAAAGAAAGAAAGAGAGAGGAGAAAGAGAGAGAGCGAGAGAGATAGAAGCTGCTCTCCCTCGTGAAGAGGATTTAAGAGTCTTTAAGGCCGTTTCCGCGCTATCGCGACGTCTATTCTCGAAGATCCCTTTTCTAGTTCGCCGTCTTCTCTCCCTCGTTAACGGGATACCGAAGCGACGAGCGAACCTACTTACGCGTTCCTCCACTTTCCCCGAGTAACGATTAGGACGTCTGCCAAATTGCATTTTGACGATTGCGTCTGCGTAGACAACCGATCCTTTCTTCTGTCATTTCTTGTTTCGTCTTTTCTTTTCTTTTTCTCTTTTTTTTTTTATTTTTTTTCGTTTCTTCTTTTCTTTTGATACATTTATAATACACTTTGATTATGAGTTTTTTTTTTGGGGCGTATGGGTTACGCGGTGGTTTATTTTCCTTTCACGTTTACGGTTTGTAATTATTTATTTATTTATTTATTTTTTTTTTTTAATGCAAATACGATCACAACAGGTATATATGGTTATATGATCACGTATGATTGTTTATTTATTTATTTATTTATTTTTCTCGTTTTACTTTTATGATTTAGAAAATATTTCGATTATCGTATGCCAATGTCAGGCCGCGCAAGATACGGTCGAAGTGCTTTTTTTTTTTTTTTTTTTTTTTGTAATGGAAAGGAGAATTTATTTAATGTTAAATTTAGGAAAATTTGTTTACGAGATTCAATGATCCTCACGTTATTCCCCGGTATATTATTCGAACGATTTTTAGCGCGAACGTGAAATTTTGGAAAGGAGAACGGGTACTACTTCATCAGAACTTCTCACTGCTCTTTCCACCTCCTCATATTTCGCGTCATAATCCGGAACGTCGTCTAAAAGGATCGCGCTTCTATTTCCATTATCGCGACTCTCTTCTTCTCCACCTGTCGTCGTCGCTCTTCTGACGCAAATTCTTCGTCGCCATCGAACTATCGTGTCTTCTCTTCGACGATGATCAACGCTTATTAATTTTGTCGTTTATGTCACGAAACTTTCTTTGATATATATGGATTTACTGTTATTTACACACGACATTATTATACCTTGATAGTTATTGAACGAGGAACGATAAATATATAAAAATTTTATATAGAAATTATTGGAAGCTTTATATATGTATTTATGAGATATTGCCATTAATATGATAGAAATGATTAGTGATAATGACAAATTTCTTAAAAATTTATTTTCGTTGGATTTGATCGGATTATTTTTTTGTTATTCTTTTTCCTTCCACTTCTCGCCGAAACACGCCGAAAGCCTTAACGAAATTGTTCTTTTTTTTTTTTTTATAGCATTAAAATGAATTTTTATTTTCAATATGCAAACGTCCGTCGTCATTATGCACCGCCATCGTCGTTGTTCTTTCAACGAATGCAGTCTGTTCTCATACGACACATATTTCATCCTCAAGGTTCCCTCCCTTCTTTTTCTCGATATCTCGCTTATTCCATCGCGCTATGTATTTTTATAGCATCCTCGAGTTCACATTTCGTAGTTATTAGAAAATTATTGTTAGAAAAGTTTCTATAAAATGTATACGAACAATTGATCTTAATAAATTCATTTTATTCCGTTCGTTGTTATTTACGATAGTTCTTCGATCATCCCACTTTCGTTTTTTGTGTTTTATTATAGCATGGAATGTTTCCAAAATGTATTTTATATTTAAAGGATCACACGCTTCGAATGTTGTTATTGTTTTCTTGTTTATTCCATTCCAATTTCGTCGACGGCCAAATTTAATATTTTCAACAACCTTCTGTCTTCGTGTCCCACGCATTAATGTTCCGTGGTTTAAAAATAAAATGTTTATGATAAAAAGAACTAAAAAACTCCAAGCATACAAAACAATTTTCATGATCGAACGTCTCTCGTAAAAAACAAACGATTGTTAAACGTTCAAGCTCTTCTTCATTGTTTAGAATCAAACTTTGTTTGGCAATTGTCCTCGGTCAAAAATCAAAAAAAAAAAGAAAACAAGTAAAAAAGAACATTAAAAATTATCAATGTTCGTGCGAAAAAGCAATTAATCCATGACGAGGAACCACACCCCACGATTCACTATTGGTCTGGTCCGCTTTCCGTGGATTGGCGGATGATCCCATTGGATTATCCAGGGCGCCGGCGCCGCAGCATAGCGTTTTGGCCTATCCTCTCTCCCTGCGCAACGAAAGCTAAGCAAGACACGACCCGGATACCTCGCGACACCTTCCTTGAGTTCACACATGCGCGCGAACGACGTTCACACACTTACGATGAATACCGAACTTACAGTAGTCCATTCACCAAGGACAAATCATTATTCAGTAACGAGCGATTATTGAAAATTGTTGCGAGCTGCACAATAATTTGTTCATATATTTTTTCTTTTTGGTTTCGTTTCTCTCTTTTTGTTTTTTACCATAATTCATTCGGTGGTTTTATTTTCAAATATTCTCTTATTCATTATTCGATCTCGATTAAAAAAAAAAAAAAAAAAAAAAAAAAAATAGGTTTTACTGGCCACAGTAGGATTCGTCGATTAGATCGTCACGAAAGATTCCATATAGAAAAAGTTCATTTAAAAAAGAATAATGTTCGAAGGACGATCATTATAGTAATAGTCCGCATCATTCAAGGATCGCATTATCCTATGACCGACTTAGACTATATTACTACATTCGTAATTCGTAGTATTATATGAAACGCATCATTTCCTTTCATAATATGTAATACATATATACAAGCTGCTAACATACGTCAGAGCAGGTGTACGATGACAATAATTTCTAATCACAATAACGTTCTGCTGCGGTTCACACCTGCACCCTCTTAACGAGCTTGAAATGTATGCATACATACATACATACACATATATATATATATACCCGCACACAAATGTACGCACACCTACACCGTATATATGCAAATATATAGAGGTATATGGGCACACGTACGCTGATTCGTAGGGCCACGTTTTTCTTCCCACAAATTTACCCCTACCGATTTTCACCTTTACTCGGAGTTCATTTTGTTTCTCCCTCTCTCCTTTTTTTCCACCCACACCACCCTTTCCCACATCAAGTATTTTACTCTATCGAAAACACAGGGGCCACCTTGCGTTCTTTTCTACTTTCGTTCGTTCGTTCGTTAGTTCGTTCGTGCGTGCGTGCGTGCGTGCGTGCATGCATGCGTGCGTGCGTGCGTGAGTCGTCGGCGAACAAGTCGAGAGATCCTAATCGCGACGTACGGCCACTTTACGTCGGAAATCGAGGGTGGTCACTTAGATCCGTCACGAAAGGACGATTCCAACGGGTTACTATCTTCGTGACTTCCCAACGATTTCTTTCTCCTTCTTTTTCTCCTCTTCCTCATCTCTCCTCACCTCTCCTCACCTCTCCTCATCTCACCTCGTCGATTATTCTAGGCTTACCACATGGCACGCGTTTGAATTCCAAGTTGTCTTTTAATGGTCTCTTCCTTTGAACGCCTAATCGTCTCAAACTTCAATCGTGAACAGGCTAAATAAATAAACGCGAAGAAACTTTTTTCCTATCATTGATTTCGAACCATTTTATATGTATACACGTCAATTTTGTCGATTGATATACCAAAATAACGATACGTTATATTTTATTGTTTCTTATTTTTACTTTTGTTATTATTATTATTATTATTATTATTATTATTATTTTTCTTCTTTTTCTTTTAACTCGAACATTCAATAATATTAATGACCATTGAGATAATGTATCGTCATTGTTTCATCGGGGAACCAAATTAAATCGTTTGTTTTCATTGCATACAAACGATATTTTAAAAGGGTCAACTTAATGTATACTGGATGACGTATCGCGATCATTTATACAACCGCAAATAATATAATCATAGAACTCATTTGTTTATCGCAGAAAGTAAAAATGTCAGAAAAAATTACTACGGCGGTTAGACTTGCGACAACTATTAACTTATCTTAATCGTTTTCTTTTTTTTCCTACCTTCTATCTTTTTCTAGTTTTTTTTTTTTAGTTTTTTATTATGATTTTTTTCGATACACATACACAAGAATCCAAGGCATGCAACGATAGTTTTTATTTTCATTTTGTTTTTTTTTTTTTTACTATTTAAATAAGATCAGAAGGGATAACGTATGAATAGATGAAAAGAATGTTTGGCACACACTTTTTATTATTATAATAATCTATTACTATTATTATTATTATTATTATTATTATTATTATTATTATTATTATTATTATTATTATTGCACTTTATAATTGTCAGTTTATTATTTTATTATTATTATTATTATTATTATATGATTTTTTTATTATTATTATTATTATTATTATTATATATGATTTTTTTATTATTATTATTATTATTATATATGATTTTATTATTATTATTATTATTATTATTATTATTATTATTATTATTATTAATATTATAATAATTATTATTCGTTAATGTACGTATGTACAAGCTAAGTAATGTGACTAAATTACCACTAAATTGATGAAGCCCGAAGACATATTATGCGCACTTATCTCCACGAGGAATGGCATAATGCTTCCGACCCCCCCCCCCGCACATCAACATACACATACACACACACACACACACAAATTGAAAGAGGGTTACATCGATCGTATAAAAGCTTTCCGTATAATGTTCGTTCAGTCGCGATGCACCACCACGCAATTTTACATCGTGGCGAATTACGGGACGTATTAAAATGACAGTTCATGCATTTCGCGCGAACTTACCAAGGACGACGATGTGGTCGTGGTCAATCGATCGATGAGAATATCTCATCTTGAGACTCTATATTTTCCTATCGTTTCAATCGACTTACCCGGTATCTCGATTAGAAGGAGAGAAAGAAAAAGACAATATAGGTAATTCATTTAATTTCACAAAAAAAAAAGAGAGAAAGTAATAAAAGAAAAGTAGGATAAAATTTATATCGGCCAATTTAAATTATAAATCGATATATATATATATATATATATATATATATATATATATATATATTAGTTAAATTAATCGAATGGCATCTACTATTGGTAATTAATTTTTCCTTCACGCAAGTTATATTAATTTGGTAGAGTCACCTAGACAATTTTTCTAATGCTATTCGTTATCCCCAAGATTAGACAGTTAGTACGACTCATCGAATTAGGGAACAAAATCTTTTCCGTTTGGTAAGACTCGTGTGTAAATAGTTGAAACCAAACAGTTTGTAAAACAATAACGATCGTACGTTTTCCAAATTTTAATGGCAATTTATCATACGTACTTATGTCGGTTTATACATCGCAAGGGTGTAACTGGATTGAGATTGAAAATTGTCGGGAGGATGACGGTGACGGGAAGAAAGAAGGGATGGAGGGGAGAAGAGGAAGTGGGAGAGGAAGTGGGAGAGAAAGAGGATATATAGGGACACGCGGAATAGGAAAAGTAGGGTTGAGCACACGCGAGCCATCCATAATGCACGGGCCTCGCTCGAGATGCGGACGACAGATAAGTTCGATCGAAAAGGAGGTGCAAAAAGGAATGGAAAAAAGAAAATTTCTTCTTCTTTTTTATTTTATTTATTTATTTATTTTTTTTTTTTTAATGAAAAACGAAAAAGAAGAAAAAAGAAATGACGACGACGACGACGACGACGAGGATGATGATAATGATAATAATAATTATTATAATAATCATAGAGATATGGAAAAGCGAGAGACTTGGGTTATTAGGATAACGGGAATGAAAGGCGGCATCATAGTTTCAAGCGTATTTTATTGAGATCTCTGTTTCGAACATTTAATCCTCGATCTTACGAAGGACAATATTGAAGAATCGATAGTCGTGTTCAATCGATATGCTAATCGTACTGTCGACACTGATTTTATTATTTAAAGGAGATATTTCGTATTACCGTTTCGCGAATACGCTAGGAACGGAAATATTTCAATTGCGATTAGAATAATAATAATAATGTTTTTCATTCCTTTTCTTATAATTAGTTATCATGATTTCTCATGCATTTTCTTTCTTTTCTTTTTTTTTTTTCGTTTGATACTATATCGCGATTTTGCTTCATTTTCATAATGCAAGTACGATATATATATATATATATATATATATATATATATATATATATAATCATTGTTATTATTATTATAAAAAATATATTTTATTTTATTCATTTATTCGACGATAGATAAAAAAAAGGGTTTATGTAATTCAAAAACGGCACTTACAATTAGTAGGGCAATTTCTATTTATAATTCAAGAATGCAATTCTAGAGCAACGTAATGAGCGACTCTGTAGATGATTACCTCGAGAGATATCTTGCCTTCGTAGTTACTTTAATAGATCGGTATTCGCTATAAAAGGGGTTATAAATCAGTCTAAAAATGATGGATCTACAAATCGTCGTAGCATGATCTGCCGGATATTCGTTCGTTTCGAAGTATCGTGGTAGAAATAAGAGAGAGGGCGATAGAGCGGGAGGGAGAGAGAGGGAGGGAGGGAGAGAGAGAGAGAGAGAGAGAGAGAGAGAGAGAGAGAGAGAGAGAGAGAGAAGACGGAGCATTTGGTAGCGAGCTGGTAACGCGCCAAACGTGATATTTTTGCGACGATCGTCGATCGACTTCCGTGCGCTAAATTATTTTCAAACTCTCGATAGTTCATAAATCTTTTTTTCTATTGTTTGACAAAATAAAGGATACCATATGCGGTCTCGTGTTTTAGATTTTGCAATAAAGTATCCAAATTTGAATGAAATATTGCAGTTTTGCTCTCTCTCTCTCTCTCTCTCTCTCTTTATCTCTCTATCTCGCTCTCTCGTTACGTAGAAAAATATATATATATATATATATATATATATATATATATATATATTGCGATTTTTTTTCCATCTTTGCATATACAATATTTTGTATACGCAACACACATTAAAAGTTCTTGAAGAGATTTACAATACATATATTTCAGGTCTTATGATTATATGAAAAATTGTAAATTCTCTTTTGCATCGTGTATCACGATAATAACAACGTATCGAATAGATAAATGCTTCACGGTCTTATATTGATTTGTTTTCCTTTCAGATTTAGTCGGGAATACAATCTGAAAGTAAAGTTGTATACCGTTTTTGTGAGAGTAGCGTAGTAGTATTTACGAACACATTTATAACGTTCATTGTTACAGTCTCCGTATATAACTCTCGAAAAGTAAGAAACTTGAAGGGGGTGATTTAACCGATTGGGGAGGGGAATAACGCGACAAAGAAAAGACAGTTTGGCGTTTCTCCGATGTGTCCCGCGATGGCCCCGGTAATCCGCTCCACTCGTCGCCAACGGCCCCCGGAACTCGGAGAAAACGAAGGAACAGACCGGTTCGATGCCGTCGCAGGACGACATATTGATTTTCCTCCTAGACTGGACACTAGCCGTTATCGATCCGTTAAAAAGTTCAGGGCTGTCTCCGGGAAAAAGAAAGAGAGGAACTATTCTCGCGTTTCTCTCGATTTCCCGATGTGTACGTATGTATATACGTAAATATGTATGTATGTATGTATGTATGTATATATTGTAGACGTAGGTTTCTCGGAAGGCAGCCATTTTCTTTTTTTTTTTTTTTTTACGGATATTCGGTTATTTTTTTTTTTATTAAAGATTGAAAAAGCTTTCAGTAAGAAGAACGAACGTGATATATCCAATGATCTCAAGTGACTAATAAAAAGGGCTTGAATTGTGAAGGGGGAAGGGGAAAGAAAACAAGAAAAAGAAACTTACGAGAGCGGCGAGAAATTTTTCTTTTTGATTTTTTTTTTTTTATATTTTATATTTTTTTTCCTCCGTATAATTTTTCTTCTCTCTCTCTCTTTCTCTCTCTCTCTCTCTTTATCTCTCTCTCTCTCTCTCTCTCACTGTCTATTTCTTTCTCTTTTTTCTTTTTCTTTTGTTGTTGTTTCTCTCTTTAATTCACGTAAAAGCTAGGTACTAACGTTGGTGTTAGATAATCGTGTGCCGTGTGCCGAAAGAGTATTTCTCACTCGTACACGTTTGTCATTGATGGTTTGCTGTTGTTTTGCCAACACGTTGAAAGGATTTTTTCTTGGATTGTTGCGTAACTTTTTTTTGTTGTTGTTGCCTTATAATGATATTACACACATACACACCTACGATACAGGGTTCGCTTCCTCTTGCGCTTTCCTTGTCCAATATTGTTTCCTTTGTTCCCTTTACATTCACTGGCCAATCTTATTCTACTTGAATGTTACTACTTGGGTTTGAATAAATTCAAAAGAAAACAAATTTTTACATATTAATAAATGAATATATATATATATATATATGTATGTATGTATGTATATATATATATATATATATATATATATATATATATATATATATATATATATGATAAAAGATTCGGTCCTTCGCTCATCTTGCCGGTTTGGTTTTGTTGTTTGGTTTTGGTAGAAAGTTGCGCACGAGCGATAGACCGTTAACGTTGTTGATCATTAATTTTCATGTTTAATAAGTATTCATATTAATATCGTCCATTTGTCGACGTGCTGCGAATATTTATTTTCTTATACCGATTAGTAGGTTACGGTAACAAAACGTTGATTTTCGATCGTATAATCAGAAAGCACGCACGTCTTTGACAATAAAGCACCCAGTAGTGAGCCAGTAGCCATAAACCTAGCATCGAGGTAACTCGCATTTTCCTCTCCATTGAATCCTATCGAAGAAGGAAGTGTTTTTCTTCCGAAAACTGCCGTACTCCGATTATTTTTCAAATTTTGTGATTATGTATATATATATATATATATATATATATATATATATATATATATACATATATAACAAATGGTTTTTTATTTCGATTCTGTAGAAAGTCAGTAATTTCTTTGAAAAATTGATCTACGTCGCATAAAACGACGAGTATCAATTCAAATATTGTTTCAATTATCAAGCATCGAAACAAAAGGTGCGGATTAAAAGTCAAAATTTTGTATCTGATCGCAAAAAGTAATAAACATCCAAGTTATCCTTACTCATTCTTTGATTTTCGAAATTCGACGATGATCGGAGCGCGGCAGTTCTCGTTGTGTTTTCCAAAAAAAAAAAAAAAAAAAAAAAAGCTGGATGTAAAAATGTTGAACACCTTACCAACGATCGTTTTCACGTTTCAGAGTACCACCAAGCTACGTTTACCAGTCTCCTTATCTGGCCGCAGCGGCGCCAGGCGGCTTGGTACCACTTCCGGCGACACAGTTGAGCCACGCAGCCGCAGTTGCAGCTACGCAATTTTACGATTACCAGAATGTAGCGGCAGCGGCTGCCACCTATCCGGGTACTTCCTACAATTTTGCAGAGGCATATCCATACACCAGCGCTGCTGCTGCTGGTAGGTTATTAAATAATGAGGAGATGATAGATAACATCAAAATTCATCATCACTTCGATCACTACGATCATCGAGATCATCGAGATCATCGAGATCATCGAGATTATCGAGATTATCGAGATTATCGAGATTATCGAGATTATCGAGATCATCGAGATCACCGAGATCTCCGATATTACCGAGATCATAGAGATCACCAAGATCAAGATCATCGAAATAATTATAAATACAAAAATTACCATGATCGTCATGATCCTTGCGATTCCTACTATCGCCACTCTTATAATTATCATGATTTCATACAACAAAAGTATCAAGATTACATCGAAGACACGTATGACCCTGACTCGGATTACTTGGATCATCTAAAATACTTAAAAATTGTAGCTAAAATAAATCATGAAAGTCTCCTAGATCACTTAGATTATCAAGCCTGCCAAGATTATCAGGAATACCAATATTTTCTATCCTATTTAGATCGTCTAGGATACCTATATAAAACTTACAAGTGTTACCAACAGCTTAATTTGCAGAAGAAGAACAGTATTGACCAAGGTTTTAACATTGTTTCTAACAACACTTTTGGCCAAATTGTTACCGCAATCAGTGCCAGGACACCTCAATCAAGGACTGATCAAATGAATATCTTATCAAATTCGCTGTCTACTCTCCAGATTGACAAGCCTCGCGAAAAATGTATGATATAA
>OU964967.1:5422191-5464691 GCA_918808275.2 Dolichovespula sylvestris
AAATATATTTTCTTATAATCGCGAAGATGGCGCGGCATTGGCTAAAAGATAAAGTTTTGAAAAGATATAAGTATATCGACCAAGAAAAAAGCGTTGTCTTGAGGTCAATCTTTATTAAGAAAAAAAAAAAAAAGAAAATTAATTGTTCGAACCATCTTAATGTTCGAATTTAAATTGAAACGTTCGAAATTCTTCTGTATAATGAATATGTCCTATGAAGAGCGAACGATTCGCTTTGAAAAATACGTATTTTTCACGAGAAAATCGCAAATTTTCATTGAGAAAATTGATTTTCACTGGCAACGAAAAAAGTTGATATTTCGAATTGGATAACTAAGAGAAGGGTCACCCACGTGTTGTCTACGATCGACCAATTAGCTCGGATCACAACCCCACGAGAAGAGTATAGCGCGCTCTGTAACGATTCGAACGGTCGTAGTCGTCAACGTGTATGTTATCTGATGAGATGTCAGCACTAGTGCACTTCATTCAGAGCGTCCTTTGAATGACGTACCGCTTATCATTCGATTTGATGGGGCAATAGTAGTAGGAGAGCATTACCATTGATACAAACGAGAGCGAGCTCAGTAATCCCGCGATTATCAGTGCAAACTGGAACGCTCTTGGGGCCTCGGGATCTTTTTCTCTTTCTCTTTCTCTCTCTCTCTCTCTCTCTCTCTCTCTCTTTCTCTCTCAATCTCCATCTATCTTTTTTTTATAACTAAACCGGCAGACCGCTGAAGACAAGAGAAAGAGAAAGAAAAAGAAAAAGAGAAAAAGAGAGACGGACAGAGAGAGAGAGAGAGAGAGAGAGAGAGAGAGAGAGAGAGAGAGAGGGAAGGGAGGGAGGAAGGAACAGTAAAATTCAACGTGCGCGGTGGAAAAGGCTCGAGGATCGCGATCCAAGGAGACTCGCGACCCTGGAAGTCCTTTCCTTTTCGGAGAGTCCATGCAGAAGCCACTAGTTTAAGGTCAAGGTGAGAGACCGAGATTATACTTATCTCACGTGCTTCTCTATTCTCCTTCGTCTCGTTATCATCGTCTTTTTTTCATTTTTCTTATTTTTTTTTTTTTTTTTAATTTCTTTTATATCCATTCCTTCATTAGCGCCCTTCCTCGCGTACACTATATGTGTGAGTACATTCGAATCGAATCATCTCTTTCTCATTATTGTCGGAAAATACGAATGGATTTCCTAATAAGCGTCTTCTTGCTCGATATTTTTTTAATTTCGATTTGCTCGATCACGATCGTTTAAAACCGACTGGAACCGGTCGGCGTTGATTGCGGTAAGGTGATATATATATATATGTGTGTGTATATATATTGTTATTCTTATAAAGCGTTTCAATTTCGCTCCGGCTATCGGTGATACCCGTCAGCCGTCTCCGTATCTCGATGTGTACGTTGGTTAAGCCGCGTGTGTACTTGGTTTACTCGCGTTATTCTCGTTTCTTTGTGTTTTTTTTCTTTATTTTATTTTATTTTTTTTTTTTTTAGTTTTTCTCCCTTTCTTTCCTCCATTTTCTTCCTTTATTTCGTATACAAATCTTCAGATCTAAGTAGCCCAGAAAAACGGAATGATCTTCTTGCGGCGATGATCTTATCTTAAATGTACATTTATTTATTTCCGTTAATCGATAACGAACGGTTTCGTTACTCCCGTTGAAATTCGGTTATAGATTTCCCGTTGGTCACGCTCAAGAATCTCTCACTTATCATAAGGCGGAAGCATTCGAAAGTGCAACGTTGGCGCGATCGTTGATCGTCGCCAATGAAAATCTCTGCTAGCTCGTTGCGATTCCAATTACGTAAGACCGCCGCGTCTCAGGTAGGTGTACACACGTACATATACATCCTATAGAGAGCGTAGTTCTTGCCTCTTGACGATTCACGCGAAAACCGACTCCTTCCGTCTTCAATATGTAAATCTTACAGGCCTAACTCTTTATATTCTTATTTCGTTCTTTTATATTCGCTGAATTTGATCTTTTATATTTTCTTGCTTTTTTGTTTTTTTTTTTTCTTTTTTTTTTTTTTTTGAATCTTTTTCCCTTTTAACGATTAAGTTCATTGCACCAGTTCGATAATAATTTTATTTCTTCTTTGAATTCGTCCTTCAAATAAATCGTATTTTGCTTCATTATCTATCGTCGGAGCACGAATCATTGATAATGAGAGAAATCTACCATTAATAGTATGTACATATATATATATATATATATATATATATATATATATATATATAGTTACGCTTTATCTTTATCTATAAGCATTATTATATATTCTCTATTCTTTTTTTCATTAACAAGCGAGACGATAGAAGCTCGTAGGCGAACGATTCCGAGCAATTTTTGCAAATTGCAGTTGCAGTACGACGATCGTTATCAGAGTCGCGGAAGTTAATTGTCTTTTAACGGAAGAAGTCCAACTTCTCTTTCAGTTCTACGTATAATATTAGATACGCGGAAAAGAAATAATGCAAAATATTTTCGAGCATTATTATCTATATCACGGTCAAGACCGATAAACAATCGTTTAAATTCTCTTAATTGAATTTAATCTTTGCTCGTCTGTAATCTTTCCATGAAATGATAATTTTAATCGTCTCGTTTTTGATCCTCGTGCAAATATCTATTTCTTTGTTTACCGTAAATACGTTACTTGGCGTATATCATTCACTAAGAAATTGTACGATCTGAAGAAAGATAGAAGAGTCGAGTCGAAGTAAATCAATAAAAAATATGACCTTCACGATGGTCCGTAAAGCGCGTTACTTGAAAACAATATCATGTAAGTTTTTAAAGTTCGTGCAAATAAAAGAAAAAAAAAAACAAACAAAAAGTAGAACAAAAAAAGTATATAAATTATATTGCAAAGAAAAAGACGACGTTAGCGCGTTCACACGTAATACGTATAATTGTGCGGATTAATTCGTGAAAGATAAAAACGGCGGCGTTGCGCGGTTTTAGTAGATAAACCACGATTTCTTCATCTCGAGTTTTGTCTCCGTCGACGATTCCGTATCGATATACTAAAATCTTGTTCCATTTAATAATCGAGTACTATATCATAGCACGAATATCGATCGTTAATGCAACTATATGTTCGCGAATTATCTAATAAGAATTTGATATAATTGGTTATAACAATGTATAAATTGTGTAAAATAATATGAAAAATAAGTTATATAATATATAAGTATAGAAAAAAATCTACACATCTATATTTGATATCATTATAAGTTATGTTTCACATCTAACATTTATTGCGTCTTTTCCATTTTTAATAATGAATTATGATAACGAAAGTCATTAAAAATTAACACATAACGAAAGTCTAGTTTCGTTATCGTTACGGTTTTATCATTATAAATTAATTGTGTAAGTCATTCATTATTATCACCCACACACACACGCACGCACACACACGTCATTGTATTATGATAACTTTTGATCCACAAAATTTGAAATATAATATTTTTCAGCGACGTTAGAGGGATGAGCAACGGTTGCGGAATATTCGGGATTTATCCCAAATGGCTACGAGATCGAGCTACTCCTAAGAATTTCATAGCTGTCTACGGTCTCTTGGGTACCGTGCAAGCTATGGCTTTCATTTATATCGTCGTAACTCTCACGACCTTGGAAAAGAGGTTTAAGATACCGAGTCGTACGACAGGTAAGATCACGTTCAATAGAAAAGAAAAAACAGAAGCGAGGCAATTAATGCATAATAAATTACAACGTTCAAAATGTATTCGAGATTGCAATAATCTGATATTTTCCTAATGAATTTTTCTTTCTTTTGTATGTATATATATATATATATATATATATATATATCTTTTTTTTTCAAAATCACGAGTCATCTTACAGTTTTACGTACGCATACACAAGATAATCTCGTAAATTGCGTTATCGTCGTAATTAGTCGTTAGAGAACACGCGTAAGTTTTCTTTTTTTTTATTATTTATTAATTGATATATATATTTCGTAATAATATAAAAACGTGTATACTTTGATACGTCAAATACGATCGATCCTATTGTTTTTCAACTTCAACTAAATTAATTTATATTCGATAATATATAAATGTATATATATATATATATATATATATATATGCGTTCGTATATTAGAAAATTGTAGTATTTAAACAGATATTAATATCAGAATCAATTGAGATGTTATAATCAAGTTTTTGAAGAGGCATTAAAACCGAAGATCCATTCCCGCGTTATAATCCTCGTTTTACTTTTACAAGACGGTACATCCGATATCGTGCGGACCTCCACTTATCTAATTCAAGCTAAACCGAGGGTCTTTCGCTGGCTTTGGTTTTATTCCTTCGGTCCGATGTACCACTTGTAACGTACGAAAAGACATAATAATTTGCGAACTTCTCTTAGAGAGTTGAGTGAGTACTACAATCCATGCCGTACGAAAAACGTTTTGTATCTATTATTTCCGTCTTACTTATCATCTAAATGTAAGTTAACCGACGAATATATTTTCATGCTGAATGTGTACGCATTTAAGTACTTACGTTTTCATTCGAACATATGCTCGAGCAACGCATTCGAAGATTATTCATATATATATATATATGCTTACTTATATATGTGAATGTGTTCGTCTAGTAGGTAAGTCTCTCTCTCTCTCTCTCTCTCTCTCTCTCTCTCTCTCTCTCTCTCTCTCTCTATCTCTTTTTCTATACATACGCATACACACGCATATATATATATATATATATATATATATATATATATATATATATCAATCACAGAAGTGAGAAATCTGTCGTTAGATGGACTAACTGTGTACATGTTTTGCAACACTGACGTCCATGCATTTATGTATGTATGTGTTATGCGAGAGCTTTGTCGTTACTCATAAAACGACATCTTCTAGCGAGGGTAAGGGGAGACGAAACATTCGTAGAGATATGAAACGTCGTCGTTCGTCACTTAAAGTCATTCGCGCAGCCAGAAGTTTTCACGTTTTAATGATCGATCGAATCGTAAACGTTAAATACATGTGGACCATTCCAGAGTATTACATCAACGTTTATATTTCTTGGTAGTTCTTTTCCATTTTTTTTTTTTTTTCTTTAATAAATATTATATAATCAAGCGAAGATATGCGCTTTATTACGTGAATAGGATTTACGTAATTATAGGTTCTAACGATTTTATAATCTTTTTGAAAGTGGACACCATATGTATCATTTTTCAATTTACATATAAAATATATTTAATATATACAAGAGATACACACGTAGAAAATCACATAAAGCCTGTTTTTATAATTTGCACTTTGAACCGAGTATGATATTTAGTGAAAGTTAATGAAAGAAAAAGAAATTAGTTCTATCATTAAAAAAAAAAAAAAAAAAAAAAATAGAAATAGATACACCCTTTCTTATCGAGTAAGACGTTACAGGTTTGATATTATCGGGAAACGAGATTTCACAAATTCTCTCGTTGATTTTGACGTATTACGGTGGTTCTGGTCACCGTCCAAGATGGATCGCAGTGGGTGTTGGTTTAAGTGCCTTGTCCTGCCTGGTTCTCGCACTTCCACACTTCATATTTGGTCCTGGAAGAGACGCGTTGGCTTTGACGAAGGAATACCTGGATCAAACGTTATTGAATGCGACAACAGTGCCAAGAGACATTGCAATTTGTCCACGAACGAACGAGCCGGAACATTGCGATGACGAAGCTCTTTTAGATGTTAGTCTTCTTCCCCGTTTACTTGTCTTTCTCTCTCAATTCATCCTTGGAATTGGCACTACTCTTTATTATGGACTTGGTCAAACGTATTTGGACGATAACACGAAGAAAAAAAATACTCCTATGCTGTTAGGTGAATATTTTATTGTGTGTATATATATATATACACATATATATTATCTATTTGTTTTTTACTCAGATAACATTTTTCTTTAAAATCAATAATGACAGTAGACAACGTATTTACATTGAATTTATGAGAAAAAAAAAATTCCCATAGCTTATGTCATTATATCGTAATAATATTTAAATTAATATCCAACGGGATTGCACGTCAACAATCTAACATTCGCTATCGGAATCGATAAATAATTTATCATCGATGGGGAATTTCGTTCGAGATTCGAAGATAATTTTTGTTTATATTAATATTAACAAACAATTTCTTTCATGTGTACAGAGAGCTCGTCGATAAAAATATTTTAGTTATTTTATTCTTTCTCGCTTATCTCTCATTCTCGTGTAATTTTTGATACGGCATAAGTATAATCTTATGACCGGAATTATCGAAAGGAAAGAATGGATAAATATTGTGTGTAACTGACAAATGTGAGATAGAAAATATTTGTAATTTTCTTTAAGGTTTCACGTTCGCCCTTCGTACCGTTGGACCGGCGATTGGTTTTCTACTTGGGTACGGTTGCTTGAGCCTTTACATCGATCCAACCCTTCATCCCGTTATAACGAAGAAAGATCCACGGTGGTTGGGTGCTTGGTGGTTGGGATGGATCATTTTAGGCGTTACCATGGGAATGTTCGCCATACTGATCGCCATGTTTCCACGGGATCTTCCAAGGCCACGTAACACGTTGAAAAACGTGAGAGAAAATGAGAATACATTAACTTCATTAATTTCATTTTCGTACCAATCGATAACATCCTTTATATTCTCCAATCCTCCGGAAATATTTCAGAACGGTGAGTTACCATTGAAATTGGAGCTGGCCCTTCAAGAAAAATCTACGAGATCGTCGTTATCGATAAGATCGACGAACTCGTTGAAGCAGGAACACGTGCCGACCATGCGAGAATTTCCAGCTGCCATGAAACGACTGTTAACTAACTGGTTGCTGACTTGTAACAATCTAAGTGGTGTATTTTACGTTCTCGGTGCATCCGCCTATATCACCTTCTTAGCAAAATATCTCGAAGTGCAATATAGTACCTCTGCCGCTGGCGGCACGGTTATTGCCGGCAAGTAGTCTTCGTTATCATCATCATTATTATTATTATTATTATTATTATTATTATTATTATTATTATTATTATTATTATTATCATCATTATTATTTTTCTCATTTGAAAACAATTTTCATATCATTTCGACGTAATCGCGATCGTTTTAGGCCCGATATCATTGGTTGGCATGGTGTTAGGATTTTTATTATCAGGATTGGTGATAAGTAAATTCAAGCCAGGTCCTAGGCCATTGCTAGCTTGGAACGTTCTCGTTGGTATTTGCTTCGTCGCTGGACAAATCTCTTTTATCTTCCTCGGATGTTCCGACGTAGGAATCGAAGGTGTCGATCTTAAAACTATGCAGTGAGTACGTCCTCGATTTCTTTAGGAAAGATCGACTAATTCGCGAGACAATAATTTTGCTCGATCAGATGTATTTGACAAAAAGAAAAGAAAAGAGATACATAAAAAGTTATATAAAAAAATTTCGTTCGAAAACACAATTTCAAGGATAAACGGAAAATCAATTAATTATCCGAACTAGAGTTTAATCGAATCATTAAGATAAACGTAAGTTGGGTCGTTAAGAATTAAAAATGATCGTGCACGTTCGACAGGATGAATTTAACGTCGAATTGCAACGCTGCGTGCAATTGCGAGTACGTTAAATATGCACCGGTCTGTCACGAGCCCTCGAAAACGACCTTCTTCTCAGCCTGTCACGCAGGGTGCCGTACAATAGTGGACGACAAGGAATTTGGTAACTGCAGTTGCGTGCCATCGATAAAGCTCGATTGTGAGAATGACGATCGATCGGACGAGAACAATGGCGAAGAAGGTCACATTGAAAACAAACTCCAGGGACTCGATGTACGATTATCCGCTAACTTGGACAAGGTCAGAGCTGGCCCATGTCCATCCAGTTGCAACGGACCGTATTTGCTCTTCATGGTTCTCACTTGCATCATACAAACTCTTGCCTGTTCCGGGAAGATCGGCAACGTTCTCGTTAACTACAGAAGCGTCGAGAAGAAGGACAAAAGCTTCGCCCAAGGTGTCACGCTCATGATAATATCACTGTTCGCACTGATACCAGGACCGATAATTTATGGTGCGATCATTGATTCGACCTGTCTTATATGGGAGGAATCCTGCGGTACGAGAGGCAACTGTTGGTTCCATCATAGAGAAAATTTTCGATATCTCGTTAATATAACGTCGGCTGGTTGGTATTACATTTGTTTATTTTTTTTTTTAATTCGTTCCTTTTTACTATTTCTTTTTTGTTTTTATTTCGAGAACGTTCGATCGAGAAGAGCGATCGATTTTAAAAAACTAAAATCCTTCATTCCACTCTTCCAGGATTTTCTATAATAGGGGTACTATTCGACGTAGCCGTTTGTTATCTCGGAAAGGATTTAGATCTATATGGGACACTCGAGAACGATAGACGTCGCGAATTCATTAAGGAGGACAACTGCGAGAACGTCACCGGTGTTAACAAGAGAAAGGTTGTCAATGGAAACGCGAATCAGAGGATAGAACGCACGCATCTGTAACGTTCATTGAATTTATACTCGATGAAATGCATTTGAGGAAAAGAGAGAGAGAGAGAGAGAGAGAGAGAGAGAGAGAGAGAGAGAGAGAGAGAGAGAGAGAGAGAATGATACGAGGAGTGTTCAAACGATATAGCTCGGAGTTTTAATCATAAAAAAAAAATTGTGATTTTCTGAGATTTGCTAGGTACCTGAGAATTGCCGGGAAGATATCCGATAACATTTAACGAACGTTGACCGTTCGAGTTACCGCGGGAGAAAAGCGATATTTTATATTATATACTATATATATATATATATATATATATATATATATATATATATATATATATATATTGTATGCACGTATATGTATATACAATGTTATTTTATTGCGATCGAGCAAGATGTTCGGGTTATCGACAAGAAGTAACTCAAACGTATATAGGATACGAATATTAAGATAACGATAATAATTATTACAAGAAGAGAAACGGGAGATGGGGAAAAAAAAAAATAAAAAATACAGAAAAAGAAAGAACACGAACGAAGAAAGTTTCGTTTGGCCGAGTAATCGAAATAAAAAAAATGTTTCCAATGACAGATCGTTTTGTTATCGTCACTTGACACATACACACGTACGAAAATACGCACCTAAACGATACGTATACATTTTAGGTTCGTTAATGAATATTCAAAAAGGTTTCTTCGCCGTATTGCAAATAAAGTGCGAGACTTGCGTTTTCTTTCAAAAAAAAAAAAAAAAAAAAAAAAGAAAGGAAGAAAGAAGATGAAAGAAAACAAAAAAAGAAGAAAGACAAAGAAAAAACGAACAAAAAGGAAAGAAAGTAGGAAGAGAAAGATAAAAGGACATCGAAGTTCCTCCTGTTCCCGTCATTATCGTCAGAACGGGCCGAACGCTTTCAGATATCTTTAGCTCGTTAGCCTCGGAAATAAAATACAAACGTCATCGTCGAAGCGTTTACGAGTTCGTTGCTATCGATCGATCGATCGATTATCGCGGTAGGTTCTGACGAACGGCGACTCGATGTCATCCTTTTTTTTTTTTTTATTAGCTTAACTCGTCGACCACACTCCCATGGTTATTTCGCATAAATCGATAAATTCCCTTCGACGACTTTTCTAATATTCTCATTCCTTTTATTCTTCTCTTTTCCCTTTAAACGAACCCACACTACGTTGCATTTTTCGTAAAGATCACTACGATGATATTTCGAATAATAATAATAATAATAAATCGATCGATAACGAAATAAAGCGAAGGGATTTTGCGTTAAATCTAATGTTAAATATACGTGTCCGTAAAGACGAGCGAAACAAAAAGCAAAAAAAAAATAGAAAAAAAAAATTAAAAAATAAAAAAAAGACAAGAAACGAAAAAGAAAGAGTAATGAATAAATATCCACGCGATTCGACGAGGAACCCCCTCGGATTTTGACGTTAAAACTCTCGCAAATAGAGAGAAGGGGTGGGTGGGGAGGGGGGCTGGAGGAGGTTTGCGCCAAGCCCTGGGAGAGAGGAGAGGGTTTTCGACCTGACGGTAAAAAAGGAAAAAAAGAAAAGGAGAAGAAGAGCTGGTAGGTAAATCGTCCTCGATCGTCGTCGTCGTCCTGCCTTATACGTTCCTGCTGCGAAAGGGTGAAGCAAGGATAGCGAAGGAGGAAAAAAGAAGGAGAAGAATAAGCAGAACAAAGAGATAGAGATAGAGAGAGAGAGAGAGGGAGAGGAGGGGGGGGGGAGGGGGAAGAGGAAGAAAGAAAGGAAACGAAACCGAGGGATGTAAAAACGGATGGTGGGGGTTCGAGGTCTTAAGGGGTCGTTTTTAGACCTCAACCAAATTCTGGATAGACAGAGAAAGAGATAGAAATATAGATAGATAGATAGATAGAGAGAGAGAGAGAGAAACAGAGAGAAGGGATTACTATCGCGAGCCCGAAAGTAAAAAGGGAGTGTTTGTTTGAGAGTCTTTTAATTTTTAAGCCCACCCAGAACAGGCACGACGAGCTGGAAGGTGGTATAGCCGGGGTTGTAGGTGGCGGGTTGGGTGGGAGGTAGGGAAAGGCGGCGGAGGTGGGAGGAGGGGCTGGAGGATGGGATGGGAGGAGGGTTTAGAGACGAGATAGCGGAGAGACGGGGAACGATGTTGTAATGAATTCGCGACGTCCCCGTGACGTCAGGACGTCGCTATCGATCGCCATCCTTCGCTACGACGCTCACTTCCTTCTCGGAGGATGCGCTTTGCCGTTACCTTTACGGGATTTACGAAAGACGCGAACGACAACGACTATCTTCTACCTATTTCGTGTATAAACGTAACAGAACGATTATTATACTAGTTTTATTTTCTTTGTATCTTTACTTTCACCCTCTCTCTCTCTCTCTATCTCTCTCTCTCTCTCTCTGTTTCGTTCGTTTTAATTTAAATTCTTTGTCTATTTATTTTTTTTGTCAGAGAAAGAGAGAGAGAGAGAGAGAGAGAGAGAGAGAGAGAGAGAGAGAGAGAGAGAGAGAGTACTAGTTATTATTTTTATCATCGTTTCAATCGATATCGATCGAATACCACGGGCTAGGATTGATAAGAATTCTTTGAACGTTTCGTTTAATTAAAAATTTCGAGAGTTGCATCTACGTGTCATGGCGATGGAATAATAAACAAATTCTCGATCTTTTCGAGCTATCGATGATATTGTTTCAAATGCTCGTTTTATAGGCTTTACTTTCTGTTTTAATTCTCTCTTTTTTTTTTTTTTTGTTTTATTATTTCGTTTCTTTTCTTTCTTTCACTTTAAGTGCAACGCCGAGCTCGGTTCAATATAGAAACGGCACAATTATCTAACCATGAGATAAGCTTTCAATCGGGAAGATAACCTACTTACGGGTAACCATCGTTATCTTAATTTCAATAAATATAAAAATACTTATGAGCTAGAGAGAGAGAGAGATAGAGAGAGAGATTAAATAGCATTGGTATGTATTACAATGCATATTACATCGAAGTGTAATTTCTTTTAACGATTCTTTCATTCTAAGACGATGAACGATGTCGAAATGATCAATGTAAACATTTTATTTGTAGGTACATACGTAATTTAAACAAATCATTAAACGCGATACGATAAAACAATAGCTTATACACTTCGTTGAGAAGTCGCAGATATCTTATAACAAATAGATGTTAATCAATTGATCGATGAAAAATTAAAAAAAGAGACGCGATTATTGACTCGATTATTGACTGGAGCTTATCGATTATTGACTTGTCGAGCGATCGAATGAATGTTTGAACGATGGAGAAGATAGGGGAGAAAGAGAAAGAGAGGTGGGGTGGGGGTGGTGGGGAAGAGAAAGAAGGAAAGAGATGGAGAACATGAATCGAACGTCCCATTCTTTCTATAGGTCAGCTTTCGTAAGTTTTGTCGACGTATGTACGTGGTACATTGTGCATGACCCTGACCCATCTTTCATATAGACCTCATCAAAGTCTTCTAAGTCGAGGTACAGTCCGATCTAGTCAACGCTGTCGACGTCTTCGGAGCTTGACCGGCAAAGAGAAACGAAGCATCGCGATCAACGAACTGTTGTTACTCGTTAAAACGAATCGCTCTCGAAAAATCGGATGATTGTTAAAAAAAAAAAAAAAAAAAAAAATAGATAAATAAATAAACAAATAAATGAAATAATAAAAATAAAAAAAAAATAATTATCGAGAATTTGTCGCTTATTAGATCGAAAATTTATGAAACAATGACGATAGAATAAAAAAAAAAAAAAAAATTATGACAATTATGCGACGATATGTCCTACGACAAATAATTACAAAGAAGGATTTGTAATTAGAGAAGGATTATCAGGACGATTAATAACAACGTTTAGTGATTCGTTTCATCTAATCCTGCCTCTTTTATTTCTTCCCCAATCTTCAATTTCCAATAGTAAACCGAGCGATAGTAGAAATACCATTAATTATCATAAATTATTCATGCTCCTTTCGCATAGGGAAGGGAATGTTTTAAAAAGTTTATGTTAGCAAACATTAGATACGGCGAAGTTTCGATAGGTAACGACGATTGTCGAGTACAAAAAGGAAATTTGCCGCGTAATAGTTCGTCAGCAAAAAACTTGATGAAATGATACTCATAAAAATGATTAAAGAAGGTTGTTGGCAGGCCCATAATCAATCGAGATATGCCATCAGTTTTCAAAGATTTTACACGTTCTCTTTGTATAAGAATAGACCTAACATCTTTTTTTTTTTTTCTTTCTTTCTGACGCACATAAATACGTATGGCGAAATCTTGTCATAAATATAATACAATAACGTCTGCGTTGTATGCTGTACAAATACAAAAGAAAACGGGAATCATAAATCAGACGCGTAGATCAGTGCGTTTTTTTTCTTTATATATTTCTTTTGGTAGTGCGTTCTTTATTTTATTTTTCTTTTTTTTTTTTTTTTTTTTTTAGAAAGAACTAGTTCGTACCCGATTTTAATCGTGTCGCGTAAATTCTTTTCCCTTCCTCTCCCCTTCCCCCGCCACTCGTTCGAAATCTTACGGAATGATTTTCTACGAATTTTCCACGATTTTAAAAGTACCAAAGTTTCCGTGCTACCTTCAATCGATCATTTAGTATTCTCTTCCGAGATAAGCTCAAACGGCGCCAACTTTTCGAAATATTTTCTTATTCTTTCAAGAGAAAAGAAAGAGGGAGAAGAAATCTTTATGCATGCGTCTGTCTCTGTGTGTATGTACGTAATGGCGCTTGATAGAAAAGTAATGATACCGACGATTTTTCGTGCAGCCTGCTACGAGAACATTTCCGAGATTGCAAATAAATTTATGGCCGCCCGTTATCGCCGATGTGTAAATGTTCATTCGTCTCGTCATATTCGCGATCGGAACGTAAATATTGTCGAAGAAGCGACGTTTCTCGCAAATCATGTTGGATGTTAATAAACGCGTACATGTAACTTCGATTACGTTGGATCGAATAGAACCGTTAAATTTTTTTTATACTAATATACCTTGAAAGCTATAATAGTTTCTATCGATAATATATATATAATGAAACAACTTTAACGAGAGAAGAAATATCTTCCGAGATTATGAACATATTATCTAAATACCACGGGTCATTTAAAAATGGAAATAAAAGAGATATCTTACGGTAAATGAAAAATATAGAAGAAAATATAAAAAGGAATGGTTTGGAGTTCGTTTAAAAAGTTTACCGGTTTCTTGGGGGATATTACGTAGGTACATAAACGAGCATGAAAAAGCAAGGTAGCTCATTGCTACTACCGATTAAATATTATTATAAAAGAAAACGTACCTATAAGTTTATTTAATTGCTATGGTAAATATCGTACCTCGTCAATTACTTATTACGCGTTTACGTATTTACAAAATTACAATGATCATCAGGATTATCGAAGACCATACTATTGAGCTTCGGAGATAAAAAAAAAAAAAAAAGGAAGTAAACGGAAGATATGAAAAAGAATTTTCGCGAGTAAGAAAAGCTACGACGACTACGACGACGACGTCAACGACGACGACGACTACGACGACGACGTTTGCGAGCACACTCGATCCAATGGTTGGTCGGGCACGACGAAAATTAAATTCCAGCAATTAGCCGGCAGCTATTAGCGGTATAGCTATTTGGTGTGCGCCATTAGCAATGCGCGGGTATAGACGGAAGAGTTTATACAACGGCGTGTGTCGCGAGCGAGCGATCGAGCGCGCGCGCGCGCGCGCGCGCCTAGCCGCCCGCGTGTGCATCACGTCGTCTCATCTATTAAATCATAATGGGTTCACAATGTGAACGTATACTCCGGTGTGCTCGACTAGAAACGAGCTTAGACATCGAGTTACGAGACTGGAGGAGACCTAAGGCTAATCGTGATCTGTTGTCGTCCGATTCCCTCCTGTCAAAAAAACCTTTTTGCTCTTTTCAAATGAACAGAAAGGACCTAATTAAGCGCATGGGCTCGATCGAAATCTACGATATCGCTTATCGCGCGGGTATACCATTACGCCTTCAAATCAAATACGAGATTATCGTGAAAAATTGATTGGTTTAATTTCTCCCGTTAACACGTTCGCGGATTCCATCGAACGATCCGCGTGATCAGAGATAAATAAAGCAAAGGAATAGGGTGAGAAACGGAGAGGGATTTATAGAAAGACAGGAGCGAGCAAGTAGAGCGAGTTGGAGAGTGGTAAGATGGCAAACGTTATGGAATAGATCGTTCTAGCCAAGTAGAGGAGGAAGGAACGAGCGTGGCGGAGAAAAGGGAGAATGAGAGAGAGAGAGAGAGAGAGAGAGAGAGAGAGAGAGAGAGAGAGAGAAGGAGAGAAGGAGATAGAAAGGAGATAGAAAAAGACGACTAGGAAGAGGGGTGTTGCGTAGATTCGAACGATGTATAAAAGAGAGAGAGAGAGAGAGAGAGGGAGAGAGAGAGAGAGAGAGAGAGACAGACAGATAGAGATAGAGAGAAAGAGAGATGGTAGATACGCATCGAGTTGATAACAGCGCCGACGGAGCGAGGATATCATAGGTGCGTATCACGTCGATCTCCGCGTCGTGGACCTCCGTAATCCGGTCGATCTTCAGGGCCGAAGGTGGGGATCCTTCATGAGATCCCGGATTCTCCTCGTTGTCACTGTCGTTCACCAACGTCGTATCAGTTTTCAAAGAATAATCGTCGTTTCCGGACGGTTGGGAGAAATATTTCGTGAAAAGCTGTGCCGACTCTGACGAACTTTCTCGCGAGAGAAAGACAGAGAGAAAGAAAGAGAGAAAGAGAGAGAGAGAGAGAGAGAGAGAGAGAGAGAGAGAACTCTTTGAAACATTAAAGAAATCTTTCTTCGACCGATTTCTATCTGTTCGCGTGGAAAGCAAGCAAGCAAGGTTGCAGTGACGTCGTCGATAGGTGATAGGTCTCTCTCTTTCTTTCTTTCTTTCTTTCTTTCTTTCTTTCTTTCTTTCTTTCTTTCTTTCCTTCCTTCCTTCTATCCTATTTTTCTCTGTTCGCTCCTTTCTCTCGAGTGTCACGAAAGATGAAAAATCGTGTGATCTCACGAGAGGAGCGAGTTTGAATCGATTCGAAATAGCGGGAACCTCCGAGAGAGAGAGAGAGAGAGAGAGAGAGAGAGAGTGAGAGAGGGGGGGAGGGAGGGAGAGAGATAGAGAGATAGATAGAGAAGATAGATAGAGAGGGAGTAAAAGAGAGAGAGAGAGAGAGAGAGAGAGAGAGAGAAAGAGGGGAAGAAAGATCAAGTTCCGTCGCGAGTTGTTGCTACGGTGTCGCGACGGTGTTCGCATAATTCGTAAAAGGAAAAGCGATGCCAAGGACCGGAGATCGGAAACGGGACGCGACACGGGATTGAGGTCACTCGGAAAGAGATAGATATATATATATATATATAGAGAGAGAGAGAGAGATAGAGATAGATATATATATATAGATATATATATATAAATATATATATATATATAGAGAGAGAGAGAGAGAGAAAGAGAGAAATATATCTGAGGGTTGACAGTCATATAACGTAGGCCTAACAACCACACGAATTAATAAAGAATAATGAAGAATTCGAAAAATTCGAGTAACAATTCGGGCCATGAAAAAAATGGACCCGAGAGTTTGAAACTCTTGAGGGTACCCAATACCCCACCAACGACACCCACAACACCAACCAGAGGGCTAGAGGATGTTTTTAGGGAATTACCTATCACGGACGACACCTCATGTGGCATATGGTGTCTTCGTGGACCAACCCTACAGAGGTTCGCCAATAAAAAGGCATACGTTTTCCTTTATGGCATCCTCGGTTGCATATTTTCTGCCAGTTACGCGTATTTTAACGGCACTATCACCACCATCGAAAAAAGGTTCAAAATACCCTCAAAGACTACCGGTGAGATATCGCTTATATTTTCTCTGTTACGAAAGAAATTTCATTAAAATCATTATAACCACCATCCTTATTTCATAATTGATATTTAAACGTCGACATTATTTTCCTACGTTTGATAATACATTCGATTATATTTAATGTAGGATTTAAAAAATGATCGTATCCTACACGGTTACTCTATAAGAGATTTATGGAAATTTGACTTTGTTTCTCTTAGCATCTGTATAAACAAAACGATATATATATATATATATATATATATATATATACATATATATCCCTTTTTCTATTTCTCTCTATCTAACGCTAACAAACTCGTCTCGCAGGTCTTATCACCGTAGGTAACGATATTTCTCAGCTGTTCGTCTCAGTGGTATTGTCTTATTACGCTGGAAGGGGTCACAGGCCACGATGGATCGCATTCGGAATTTATACCGTAAGTGTCTTATAGAATCCAAGATATGTCAAATTCGTTAAAAAGAAAAATTCGAAGAATGCGTAGTATCGGTCAAGTCCGTGTCGGCGGACGCCCCCGAGAGGAACGAGATGGGAGACGTCATAACTCACCGGTTGGTCGGTTCTTAATTAAATTAGGAAGCGTTGAAAACGTAGCTACGCTCATTCACGCCTCTTACCATCTCGTACTCTCGCCATCGTACGCTTAGCTATGCTTAGATTCATTCATTGAACGGTGAAAAGGCACTCGTGGAGTGCTTGGAACTTTGCTGTCGCCCAATTTTATTTTAACGCTATAAAGATCTTCATTATTTCGTAGAATATAATTAAAGGACCGTCTCTCATTTATTTTTCTTACTTTTTCTCTCTGCCTCCGTCTCTCTCTCTCTCTCTCTCTCTCTCTCTCTCTTTCTCTCTCTCTATTTGTCTCTCATTTTCTCTTTCTCTTACTTACACTCAATTTCAATATCATAAAACAAAGTTTAAAAATATCGTCATTATTTGCTTAGTTACATTCAAAAATCACGTAAGGTCAAACGTTTACACACAGTCTCGTTGGATTAATTATGACATATTTATCACCCCTTTCGCGATATCGCTCGAGACTTACGTCGAGCTATCATTAAGATAACGGAATGGCAAATATCGTTTTTACAAACCTTATAGGAAAGAGAATTTTTATAGTGGTTTATTGTTTTCTTTATAATAAATTATTTTCTAATGAGAAATATTGCATGATTCAAGTCCAAAAAATATATGTATCTGTGTATATATATACAAACACACACACACACACACACACGTAGAAATGTACAATATCGTGCTAATAAATTTCTAATTTTTTTTGTTCCTATCAGGTTGTACTATTTTGTTGTTTGACGATGTTACCGCATTTTCTTTATGGACCGGGTGAGGATGCATTGTTGTTGACGAAGGAGTACGGCGGGAAATTACAAAGTCCGGATAACAACACGATCGCGAACTTGATCCCGGAAAAGTATCGAAAATTTTTGTGTTTGGGCAAAGATGGCCGTGGTCAAGAGTGCGAGGATACAGATAATAATTTTGCACCTCAAGTGTTGCTATTCATTGCCCAATTAGTTTCGGGCGTTGGTGGATCGCTTTATTACACCTTAGGTGTCTCCTATATGGACGACAATATACAAAAATCGAAAACTCCGGCGCTGATAAGTTTTTCATATTTTTTGAGGATGTTGGGTCCTGCTCTAGGTTACGGTCTGGCATCCTTCGCCTTGAAATTCTACATAAGTCCGTCCTTGACACCGACCATTACGACTCAGGATCCAAGGTACGTAGAGTAATACGTATCGTAAAGATTGTATTTTCAAATGAAACTTATATTGCGACAAACGAACAGGTGGCTTGGGGCATGGTGGTTAGGTTGGATAATTTTGGCCTTTTTGCTCTTCGTATTTGCATGCGTGATCGCTCTCTTCCCAAAAACACTACCAAGAGCGGCGGCTCGGAAAGTTTTGGCATTGGAACGAAATAAATCAGCCGCTAGTATCAAGGGAAACGATCAGGAACCTGAACTTCCTGCTTCCTTGTCAGACATGCTAAGAACGTTCAAACGTTTACTTACTAATACGACCTTGATGTGCAACAATCTAGCCACGGTCTTTTATTTTATGGGTTACATGCCATATTGGATTTTCATGCCGAAATATATCGAAACGCAGTACAAACAATCGGCATCCGTTTCTTCGTTGATCACCGGCACCGTTGGCCTAATTTCCAGTGCCTTTGGAATATTATTATCTGGCTTGATAATCTCCAAATACAAGCCAAAAGCTAGATATCTAGCAGCATGGAACGTTATGGTTGGTGCCATATCCATCATGGGAATAATTTCTTACGCCTTTCTGGGTTGTTCCGCGAACGACGATCAAATGGCTATTCAATCGAACGGAGTACTGAAAACCCAATTACCTTGCAACGAGCTTTGCAATTGTGACTACGTTACGTACAATCCAGTCTGCTCTGAACATGGTCAAACATTCATTTCAGCCTGTCACGCTGGTTGTCGGAACATGAAGGTTCCTTTTTTTATTTTTCTATCTATTAGATTAACATTCGAAATAGAATTAATAAGTGATCGTAACGTTTATATATCATATATTTTATAAAGTCATATATTTTGTAATAGTAAATTTATCTAATATAAAATTATAACTTATATAAATATATATATATATATATATATATATATATATATATATAACTTATTTGGATAAAGTAACTATATATAGGAGCATTTTTATTTATAATCATACGTCTAATGCTATTCATTTCATATAATCATAATTTTTTTATTTCCATTAGCTTTACGGTGACGGTAGCAAGGTCTATACCGAGTGTAGCTGCGTTAAATCGTCATTTTCTCGCGTTTTGACACACTTCATTATGGCGAACAACACTTCAAGCTTTACAACCGAGCCATCCACAGAGACGACGGAATCCGAGTCGGTGCCAACATTGGGTACAGCTATACCCGGAGCCTGTCCTGTCGATTGCATGAGTAAATTTTATGTGTTCCTCGCGGTTATGTGTCTGCTCAAGTTTAGTGGTGGTACCGGAAGGGCATCGAACTTTCTTGTTTCCGTGAGATGCGTTGACGAAAAAGATAAGACGGTAGCTATGGGTTTTAGCTTGACCATTATGAGTTTATTCGCGTTCATACCGTCGCCCATTCTATTTGGATTCATTTTAGGTGAGTCTAGTTTCTTAAATCCTTACAACACGAACTTTTTCACTCAAAGATTAACGAATCATAATATATATGTTTTATTTATTTTTTTTTTTTGATAGACAAAACTTGCCTCGTATGGGGTAAGACGTATACGGGAACTGGAAATTGTTGGCTCTACAATGGCGAGGCTCTCAGATACTTGCTGAACTTTACAGCGGCGAGTAAGTCGTTTCCTTTTTATACGTATAAACAGATCGATAAGTAAGAAACGAATAGCTCGAATATTTTTTTTTTTTCGAATGGAAAGACGTCGGAAAGAGTAATGGATGATCAGAAAGATTCGTGAATAATGATACGTGGTTAATATCGATCGACGATCGATTACATCGATTGAATTGATAAAAGTTTACTTGGAAGAAAAATTTTGTTCTTCGCTATTTGTTTTCTTTTCTAACGCATGTGACGATCGTTGAAATATTTCGAGATATTTTTATTGATGGAATTTCTTTTCTTTTTTTTTTTTCGAGGTTTCGTGATCATCGGGACATTGTTCGACGTTGGTGTTTGGTATTACGTGAAAGACGTGAAGATCTTCGACGAGGAGATCGAACTAGAGGACATCACTGAAGAGCACGGTGATACGCTTTGATAGACTCGATGTCGTGTTATTCTTCAAAGCGAGATTTAAGTTTGAGATGAAAAGAGCTGAAGAAAAAAGAAGAAAGGAGAAGAGAGAGAGAGAGAGAGAGAGAGAGAGAGAGAGAGAGAGAGAGAGAGAGGGACTTGAGTAAGGAAGAACAAGAAAGGAAAAAGATAGGGGGTCAACGAATAAAGACTTTACAAGTACCTTAAGAATTATTTTAAATATTTAAAGCTCGTTGTACCTATAAGAACAAAATCTTATATTGGTTTATCATCGAAGAGACTGATTCTGTCGAACAGAATTTTGGTCTACATTATATTAATTTTACTAACGTTCTCATTTAATCGATGTCTTTGTGATCATACGAATTAAAATTGTAAAAAAGTTTCTTATCTTTATCTCGAGGGATCATATTCATAATCGATGAAAATTAGATTAAGCTAATCACAAGGACGAAAGAGGACGTCGTTAACAGGAATCTTGTATATGTTGCTTGGAAAAAAAAAAGAAACAAAAAAAGAAAAAAAAATAACGAAATATTTTATGATATAAAACGTGAGGTATCCTTGTCCCTTCCCTAAAATGTCGACATGTTTCGTAAAACTAGATCTTCGTAAAATAAGAAAAAGTTTGATCGCGAGATCTCACTTTTATAGGCAACGGATAGAAACGAATGGTTTTCCTTTTCCTCTTTTTTTTTTTTTTGAAAGAAAAGGTAGGAGTGTTAAAGCAAGGGTTCATATAAATTTACGGCATATAATAAATTTTAATCGACAAATAAATATAAAATATAAAATTATAATGATCGTACGGTTACGGTTTGGTAGTGATCGTAAGCAACGAAAGTTAGGATATCGACGAGAGAATAGAGTTCGATAGGGATCGAAGGTGAATCCGCGCGCGAGTGTGTGTGTGTGTGTGTGTGTGTACGTATATGTGTGTGTACTCGTGGTTTCACGAAACCATAAATAATTCACAAATCGGTACAGAGTGCCCCTTTGCTACCCTTGATAGAAGAGTTCTTTGGACTGGGAGTTCCTCGAGGATCGGAGGAGCTTTCCCTCAAGCTGCCAAATCCTGAGGAGGCTTGTCCGGAAGAGAGTCTAGGTTGAGTCATAGCAACGAGTGGTATACCAGTCTTACCAGCCGATTTGATAGATACTCGATCATCCTCCAATCTTTCTTGGCTCGAATGTTGTTCGTATTTGTTTATCAACGATTTCACGTCCTTCAAGAATGGTGAATCTTTTACGGCCGAATTGTCGGAACTTTGAGGATGATATTCGACTATAGGTATGCCGACTTCATTGAAGTCACCTTTTTTGAATGCCTTGGAATATTCAAAGCTACTCGTTTTAGATGATCCATCCTCGTATGCCTTTCGATCCTTCGTAGAAACGTTCCTTATAGATCTTGGATCCCCGTAATCGTCTGGATTCGGAAATTCACGCCTCTTAGAGCTCATGGACGAGCTCGATATCTCCGTGAATTCATCATAATCCTTATTAAGTACACGTTTCCTTGATCTTGCAGCCGTACTTCCAAGTTCGCTTTCAACGTCCGAGTCTAGTTCCAATGGTTTGTAAGCGATCTTCGGGCTAGAAGTCTTTTTACTTTCATCGCTGGAACTATCGAGCTCGTCGTCCGTCTCGAGATTTCGTATTTTCTGTTTTCTAGGAGGATCCTGTTGAACGGATGTTTCGTTACCGGTCTTCCGTCGATTTCCTGGTCCCAAAGGACCGTATATTAAAGGACGTTTCGATTCCTCGTAATCCTCTTCTTCCTTTGTCTTTGGTTTAGCTGTAACTTGTAATACTTCTGTTTCTGTAGTTATGGGACCCACCGGACATGTAACGATACCTAAATGATCATAAATAATTATTAAAACGTGCCGATAGATATTATAAAATATTATTTATTTATTTAATTTGTCTTTTTAATTACCATTGTCATCAGATTTAGGAAATGTCACGTTTTGATTCGAATTCGTCGAAGGCTGTTGGATTGGCATCAATTCCTGAGCCGTACCCTCCTCGTTCTCGTTGATCATTTTACCATATATCATTAAATTTCTACAGAAAATCCATACCAAAATCTTAAAAAGAACGCAGATAGCTAGTAACAATGTCGTCAAGTAGAACATATAATTTCCAAGTTTGTTACTCTCGTGAAGATGGCATACAGTCCTTTTGTTACCCCAATGTATACACGTCATGTCAGCAATCGTTTGATAAAGAATCTTTCCAGGTACATTGACGAAAAGTGCGACCCACATCATCCAGAATCCTATGCTACTAGCTTTATCTTGCCTGTAGACCGATCTGAGATTGATCAATATATCACCGACGAAAGTGGAAGCGATCAAAGCGTAACAGAGCAAAGTACCAAACTGAAATAGGAAAAGTTGTTTTTGTTGTTGTTGTTTTTTTTTTTTTTTACAATAAACGAATTCATCGAATTTGTCAAATAATAATTATATTAAGAAGTCAATGATGTACTTCAAAGGCTAGCCATCCGATTTGACAATCATAGGAGCTACATGGACCGTCCTTGGCATCTAGGTTCCCTTGTCCCGTCATATCTTCGACGCAAGTGCATCCACTGTAGATTTTGACATTGTCTATGTAGTTTATAGTGGTACAACCAGCGTGACAAGGCGTATAAAAAGTAAACATGCCTCTGGTGTCGCAGGTTGGCCGAAAATCGGAATTCCTCGAACAACGGCAATCCTTGTTGCAGTATTTCAACAAATTGATTCTTGGGAACGAATGAAATATCGTATTAAACTATATAATAATTAAGGAAGATCGAAGCAATTAAATTATATATATATATACTTACGATCCTTTATTCATTCCAACGATTGGTAGCGTATCACAATATGTGAATATCAAAGCAAATATTGTAACAGTTGCTAAAACTGTCATGACGAAGTTGTAACCAGCTATAAATGTTGCTCGTGGTTTAGCTTTCGATAATACCAATCCCGATACAATAATGATCAGTCCAATCAAAACTGGTTTCAATATAGTCGAGATTAATCTTGAATGAAAGGGATCACCAAATCCGAGCAACATTCCCGTGGGTCTCGGTATGTGATATCTAGATTCCAAAATGATATTCTCGTGTGTCATGAAGTTCAAGAGAGCAGTGGCACAAAAGGCCGAAGCGAGAATATTGCATATCAATAATTTGTTTGAGATCAGCCTTCCGAGCATCGCGCAAAAGTTTGGAATACCAATTTTATAATCGACTGATTTTAGGCGACGAAGAGTTAGCGTACCAGCACGATCGAGTATCGAAGCAGCTGCCTGTTCCACTACCTGTCCGAATTAATCCACATTATTGTTTTTTTTTTTTTTTTGTTAATAATTTCTATACGTATAATATGTTTCATTTCTGATGAGATTCAATAAATTATTTTGATGGCGAAAGTATCGGAGAATGTATCTTAAATATTTCAAGGAGAACTTTTGATCAGTAATATATGTTTCATATTGGTTTTACCTCGGAAGGTAATCTTCTAGGAAACCACGAGAGAAATAAACCAGGAATTGTCATGGCTATTGTGAGTATGGGAAAGCCAAGCCACCATGCACCTATTTGTTCTTGATATGATTCCACAACTTTCAAATTCTCCTCATCTATCCTGGTCAGAGATGAACGATGAAAGATATATGCAAATCTTACGAATATTTCATGTTTAATAATCGAGATAATTTATCTTCATTTAATTACCGTAGACAGCCCCAAGCGAGTATGTATCCCAAAAGAATACCGATGACCTTCACCGCGATTACTATACCCAAAAATCCCGCCACATCCTGTTTCTTGGTATTATCGTCGAGATATGATATACCAAGTGCATAGTAGGCTATATTAGCCATGCCAATTAAAACTTGTATCAAACATAATATCGCTAGAGTGAAATAACACGTGTCGTCCTCTTCCATTATTAGCTTGGATGCACTGGTTAAACATAATTCTGGACTATCGTCTGAAAACAAACTACAGACTCGTTAAACTTCTTTAGGATTCACTAAGCGTATTATCTGTTTTATACAAAAATATTCATACAATTTTTTTGCAATAGAAATTACCTGCGTAAGGAGACATACGCGTGACATTAAACGTTTCCTCGATAACTCTAACTTTATGAGTTAGATGCGGTATTATCAGTATCACATAACCAGCGCATTGCAATAATACCAAAGCACCGATCCACGATGCTCTATGAATTTTGTCACCCCAGTATGCAACGGTCAGACCAAGAAAAAAGGGTGTTAATTCCGAGATTACCAATATCCAATCTGCAATACGAAACGTTTATGGTTAAATTCTTACATCGGTTTTGACAGGTCATTATCACGTACCGATCAAGTAAGGATCGAATTGAAACCTTCTTGCTATCGTAGAACCAATAATATAAAAATATGCCGATGAAGCTGCTTGAAGAAGGCCGACCCAACATATCAATCCAACGAACGTACGTCTAGTTGCGAATTTGGCCAATTTTGGACATGGCAATTGTTTACATCCACAATCCATCGATTGGCTGGGTATTGGATTAGCCGGCCCTGACAAACCACCTTCCACTTCTGATCTTACCACCTCTTGAAGTGGTATACTCATCATTTGAAAAGGAGTTTACCTTCAACAAAGATATTTATGAATCAATATATGCATTTAAATTGTAGGTTCTTTTTCTTTTTTTTCTTTTTTTTTTTTTATTTCTTTTTAATACAGTATTGTTAGAGTCGGAGCGATTTTACAATTATATACATAATGCTTTCGTGCGAACAAATCACACGTGTACTTAGAGAGCACGCGACTGATGCGTCATCGTGAATCACTCGAGAGAGAGAGAGAGAGAGAGAGAGAGTGCCAATTTTTCTAACACATTTTTAATTAATCCGAATCATTTTCTTCTTAAACATAACTATAAACAAATTTTCAACGATAAGAGAAAATTTCGAGATCGATTTAACCAAGAAAAATAAAAGATGACGAAAAATATTTTTCTTAAAAGAACCTAATCCTTTCGTTATTTTATACCTGTTCTGCGAATTGGTCCAATTGCCGAACTAAGAGATTAACTTTATATGGAACTACACCCGCGTGTCTTTCGTTATCGTCACATGATGCGAAATGATAAACAATAATTTCCGTAAACGTTTTTTATTTTTTCACGTAACCTCGGGATTACTAATAATACACTGAAAGATTTTAATTCTCTCTTTGTCACCATCCACACTTATGAAAGAGACTAAGGAGAGCTCGAAGGTGCGGCCACTTTGGTTCAACTAACGCGCACGTTATCTCATTACAGATACGCAGCTAAGATATCTTTCGATAAAGCCCGAATGTAATACATGCGTGTGCTACGATAGGGACGACGTTATTAATCGTACGTACGACGAATAGATTGAAACTAAACGCTATGCAAGTCAAGACTAAATCGATAAATATAATACCCGTTTGTAATTAGAATGAAATTGAAACGTCAAATCAAGAGACCGAGAAATTTTTCAAAAGTATTCTATCATAGTTTAATCAATTCCTTGCTATCGGTTAAAATCGTTATTAATTAAAGGTGATTCGATGATTATTGATTTTTACGAACGTAACGATCTGCTGACGGTATAAAGTGTTAATTCGTATATACATATATATGTCGGACTGATATAAATGACAAGGATTATTTTAAAAGCGATTAGAATATTTCGACGTCAACTAAGTAGTGTTATATTCGAAATATTGATAATATTCATTTGTATACAACTTATTATATTTAATACGATCGATTTCACAGTGGCAACAAAATTTAATAAAAAAGAAATAACAAAAAATTAAAGAGACACGTTACAAGAATTATTTCTCGTTGACGATAACGATAATGATTCATTTGTTGGAACAATATATGATATATATATATATCGATTTATATATAAATCGCGAACGTGTAAAAATTTTTGTCAATTTAAATAAGAAAAATCCAAGTTGTCGTTCGTGAGAATAGAATTTATGGAAGGCCTATCTATGCCTGTCGAATGTTCAGGGTAAAATGAGATGGAAATAAGAGACCACGAAAGGCTCTCGTCGAGATTCTCGCGAGAATCCTCGACTTTTCTCTATGTATTAGGAGTCGAGGAGGTGAGCCTCGTTCATTTTTCTTACAGCTCTGTGGTCCTTTCCTCGCGAACGGACGGGGATGAATCGAGAAGCGAGCAATTTCGAAGAGGACGCTTCGGCCAATGGCTGAAAGGAAAAGAGTGAAACGAGAAAGAGAGAGAGAGAGAGAGAGAGAGAGAGATAGACACAGATGAAGAAAGAAGAAAGAGGAGAGATAGAGAGGGACCTGGGAGAGAAGGGAGGAAGGGTGGTTGGGTCATAGGATGGGAAGGAGTTAGCGAGCTTAAGCACACTTAAGTCGGTGCCATAAGAAAATGACGAATGCTAATTAGCATATGAAAAGCTTCCCAACCTCTTCTCTACCTCCCCTTTCGCCGTTCCTATTCCTCCATCCCTTCCCCCACCCGCCCGCCAGCTCCTCATTTTACAGCCCCACTCTCCTTCCATACCATCAGGAGGTCTCCTCTCCCCACTCCAATGTTGCGATCACGCTCAAGCTCGACTCGCTTGGCAAGGCGATCACGTTTTTGAATATTAAGGGCGGGATTACACCGTAGGCTTAACGCGCGAAATTTAGTCCGGCGAGGTCAGAGAAAGGAGGGGTGAAAAAAAATCACCCCGTAAGACTCTGAGTAACGGAGTTCGAAGAAGAAAAAGAGGAATGTAAGACGGAAAGACTCTCTCTCTCTCTCTCTCTCTCTCTCTCTCTATATATATATATATATATATATATATATATATATATATATATATAATATGTGTGTGTGTGTGTGTGTGTGGGAGAGAGAGAGAGAGAGAGAGTATTCCCAAGTTTGATAGTTACGAATATAGCTCGTAACGTTAGCATGCATCATCTATTTCTCTTGAGGATGAAATATTTTCACGATGACGCACTCGTTCGTTGACTGATAAAGATGATAATAAATAACACCCGGATACTCCGCTACGCCTGTGCTTTTCCGAAGAGATCTTTTTCTCTTTTTCTCTCTTCCCCGACATTTTTCTTTTTCTTCATTTCCCTCTTCTTCTTCTTCTTCTCCTTCTTCTTCTTCTTCTTCTTCTTCTTCGTCTTCTTCTCCCTTTTCTTTTTCTTCTTCAGAGGGTGGTATCAGTGTTACCTTTATTTTAATAAAAGGGAATATTTGAGAGACAAAGAAAAGGAAATAAGTTGAATAATTAGAATTATAATTATTATTAATATTTTCTTTAGTTAGTTATGAGTAATATTGTTTTCCTATAAAATTTATTTCCCATTGTGTTAAATGTAAAACCTCGTTTAAATTATTGATTAAAAAACTTATTTATACGTAATATCAAGTACAGGGCACAGAAAGAAATTCCAGGTGGATTTCTTGCGAAGTGGATTGAATATGGCTAGCAGTGTCCGTGAACTGAGAGAGAGTGGGGATAGTGGACGACTATAGGGATACACACACACACATACACACATATATATATATTTTTCTCTCTCTCTCTATCACTCTCTCTCTTTCTCCCTCTTTCTCCCTCTCTCCCTCTCGCGTATCGAGGATGCAGGGCTTTCCATTAGCGGAGTAAGTGACCGTCGCTCGCATTTTCTTTGATGTCAGTTAATTTACTAATAACATCGTTCTATGGTCACCATCCGGACCACCCTCTAAATATTTGTGTCGCCAACATATCGCGAGTTGGTCTCATGTAATTGAGCTCCATTATTATCATTATTATTAATACTAATAATAATAATAATAATAATATTATTATTATTATTACTATTATTATATTGATTATTATTATTATTATTATTTATTGTTCCTATTCACGTTCTTTTTATTATTCTTAACGTCAATTTTATACCGACGGAAGAAGATATCTTACAAATATTTCCAAGACGTGTAATCTTATTCAACGACGACAAAGAGAGATACGTTTAAAATGAAATATTATTATATGTAGAACGATTTAAAATGAAAATAGGTACCGTCGATCCCGTCGAGTCGAACGAACATCGAAGAATTTTTCCTCGACCGTTCTCAGGAGTCCTAATCTTTTGCGATTAACGTAAGATATAGAAGAAGGCCGGATTCGTGGAATGGGGCGGTCGGGGGGAGGGGGGGGGGGGTAGGAGGGGGGAAGGGAGGAGGGTTGAAAATCACGGCGGAAAGGAAACTCGCTTGGCTGGGCTGCTTGGTTCGACGTGGTTGGTGGGGAGCAGCTCGGTTCGAGACGATCTTAGCAGAGGATTACGTAGAATTAAGTCCTGGACGAGGGCGTGCCCCCGTAACACTTAATTTTTCCCTCGATTTTTTAATCTCTTGGTAAATATCGTCCACCCCCTCCACCCCCAAACCCACCTACTCCACCCACCCCACCCACTCCACCCTCGACCCTTCCTTTGTACTACTCCTCGTCTCCAAGCTACTCCTCTTCTCCCTTTCTCTCTCTCTCTCTCTCTCTCTCTCTCTCTCTCTCTCTTTCTTTCTTTCTCCGCTCTCTACTTTTTTACTCTTCCTTCTTAGAGAAGCAAGTTCCACCCCTTATCGCGACCACCGTCTTTCCTCCTTCCCACTTCCACCCCTTTCTCTACGGTCTCTCTCTCTCTCTCTCTCTCTCTATCTCTATCTATCTCTCTCTCTCTCTCTCTCTCTCTCTCTCTCTCTCTCTTTCTTTCATTCTTTCATTCTTTCTTTCTTTATTTCTCTTTCTTTCTTTTACCATCGTCAAAGGAGAACCCATTTAAAAACCTCATCAATGCTTAAGCTCCGACGCTACCATAGGAACTAATCCCTCCTATTTTAACGCAGAACAGAGAGAGAGAGAGAGAGAGAGAGAGAGAGAGAGAGAGAGAGAGGGAGGGAGGGAGAGAGTGAGAAGAAGAAGCGAGCTGGCAGTGCGCGCTTTTAAAAGTAAGACTCCGCCTTTATTAGTAGATACAACAGTTTTATTTCCACCGAAAAAGGAGGCGCCGGGTAGGAGTTTCACCCGGGCTCCTCTTTTACTTCCTTCCTTAGATTCTTTTCTTTTACCCTTTAACCCTTTCTTTTCTTTTTTTTTGCATGTACTACTCCTTCTCTCTCTCTCTCTCTCTCTCTCTCTCTCTCTCTCGTTCGTGTTCTCTTTCTCTTACTCGCGAGAGTTGCTTGATACTCGTATTATCAGAACTCGTAAAAAGTGTTGTCGTTTTACAGAGAGTCACTGTTTTTATGGTCGGGAAGTTGAGATATGTATATAATAAAAAAAAAAAAAAAAAAAAAAAAAAAAGAAAACAAAAAAAGTACTAGCGATTCCCTAATTAATTTGCAGTTTGATGCAGTAATTTAATTGTTCGGAGAATATTGTGTATATTTCGGTGACCGTACTTCAACGTAAATACAATTAAAAAATGGAATATCGTTAGAATGTAATTTTGTAATATTTGATTTGAGCTCAAAGATCAATCCAAACATCGTCCTATCGCTGTTATAATTAATAATCGATCGCATCGTGAAACATCGATCAAATAATATCAGGTATCTTTCAAATCGACGATACGAGATTCTTATAAGTTCGATCGACGTTTGGAACCCGAAATAATTTCAAGTTATCTTAGTCGAATTAGAAACGACGGAACTATCGATGGGATATTTAGAAATATCAGGGTGGTGGCTTAGTCGAGTCAGATCCGATCGTTTGCCACGACTGCGGTCAAACGTAAGCGTGGCTGCATACGCTCGCGGTTATAATACGCTTTAAACTGTTAATAGAGTGTGTCGAGGATGCTTCACTTCGGCTGAATCTCGAGTGTTGGGCTAACACTCATGGACGAAATTAATCTACACGCCGGGCGATCGGATGGACGCTGGCCGAGCTCGAAAAACCGTCGATTTTCGTCGTGAGCTTTCCACACCCTTCCCTTCGTCTACCTCCCCCAAACCCCACCCCTTCCTATCAACATCCATCTATTCTCCGTCCACTCTCAACGTTGACCTCTACCCTTTACAATACGAACATACTCGAATATGGAACACGCCTCGTCCGAAAGCGATTCGTTCGAGAGCCGTTGAGCTTTCCATCAGGATAATTGATGCTCTTGAATAAATAAATAAATAAATAAATAAATACACGAAGAAAACATCAGCGCGGATGATCTGATCGAATCATCGCAATACGCGTTTCGTCTCGAATGTTTTGAGAAAATAGATAACGAAAACTTCATCTACCGATTATCTTAGCAATCCTAAGAATTAGATCTAATCAGGATTTCAATCGAGATAAGATTCGGGACAACGTGTTAACCTTGCATGAAGATTAAACAAATGATATCTGAGATTATTTGATGTATACTGAGAGTTCTCTGGGATTTCTATGTGAATTTTATTTTGAAATTAAATTCGATTGAAAATCGAATATCTGATAGTCGTAGATCGAAAAACGTTATTGATGGTACGACCGACGCCTAACGGCGAAGTAACAAAGGTGATAGCTATAGTTACAGAAGAATTATAGTTCTTATTCGATACAACTGATCACGATATCAATGCCGTTGCGAAAGAAGACCGAAGATCGTCATTATTGTTTCGAACGTGCTTTAAAAGGAAAATATAAAATAAGTAAGGTTTCTTTTAAAAGTTAGAGGAGAGTTTCAACGAGATAACGGAGGTTGCATTAAGAAGACCACAAGGAGAGTGAAGAACGAGTGCTTAACATTACAATGGCTACTCTCAGAGTACTCTCTCTCTCTCTCTCTCTCTCTCTCTCTCTCCCCTGTTTCTACTCCCTATCAGCGAGTCGATGAACGAAATATCAGCGAGGCTAAGGATTAGAAGTCTTTTATGAATAGCAGATCTTGATGAATCGTCCTAAAGTTGAGTAAAATCTCTCTCTCTCTCTCTCTCTCTCTCTCTCTCTCTCTCTCTCTTACTCTCTTTACGTTGAGCCCAGCCAACGCTAATGGCTTTTCTCTCGATCTTCGCGAACCATTCTAAAATAATTAAACTTCAGCGGCCATTTGCTATCGTAGTCCGATTAAGGAGATACTTGAAACTTGTCTAAGGGATAGAGAGGTACGAGTATAGCATTTCTATCATAAGAGAAGTACACAGAGGGCGTCTTATTAGGAACAATGGACGATTCTAGGATTCTTTTATCTCTTTTTATATATAAGGAAAAAGAAAAAAAAAAATATTGTATAAAAAATGAAATGAAAAATAAAACGAGATAGATAGAGAGAGAGAGAATAAGTCGCGTTACCACGATTTGTTTTTGACGAGACCGAAGTAACCTCGAATCTCGCCCGCGTAAAATTCTTATCGAAACAAAATATACACGATTTGCATTAATACTTGAGATCGTAGATGTGAATGGCGGCGGTGGCGGCGACGAAGATTGCCTCTACGATTTTTTCAAATAGAAATAAGAGTTTTAAGAATCGACATATGCGCACGGCAGATCAAAAGGCGCGCTCAACGATAATTGGTAGAAATCTTTTCGCTCAACTCCGAGCCCCCGGTTACCACCCCAGCCCCGTCCTGCCGCGTCTCGTCTTCGTTTGAGGATTATAAGCGTTTCTCGTTGGCAATGGTGGTCGCGATGGAAAAAGATCGCATATTTATTCTGTGTCTTCGATATCGTTTGATGGCGGGTATCGAGAGAGGGCTGAGAAGCTCGCTGAGAGTTTGGAGTTTATAGAGTGGGGTGGTTATAGGACGGTTGAGGATTGCTGCTTGGGGGAGTTGGGAGGAGAGGGGTGTGTTTGGCGCGTTCTGTATCGATAGGACGAAAGGAAAGGTTCTCTGCTCCGTCCCACTCCATTTCGTTTTCTCCTCTATGCTTACATCTCGCTTCCCCTCGCGTAGTCTCACTCAAATGAGAGGATGTCTTTACTTTGCGCTTTACTTTTATTTATCTCCGTGAAAGACGAAATTCACGGAGGCGACTCGGAGACGACGAACTTTCTCTCTCTCTCTCTCTCTCTCTCTCTCTCTCTCTCTCTCTCTCTCTCCTTTTTTGCTTCTTCTTTTCGTTTTCTTCTTCTTCTTTTTTTTTTTTGTATTGCGCGAGAAATAGAAAGAAAGAGGAAGGAAAAAGAGAAGGATGCTGCTCCTACCTCTCTCTCTCTCTCTCTCTCTCTCTCTCTCTTTCGTTTATTTTTATGCTTTTCTTTTCCCTCCCCTTTAGAACCTACCAACTCTGCCTCTTTGGTCGTTAAGGGAATCGATCGCTCGTAAATAGCGCACGTATATCCAACCACGGGCTGTAATAAGGATCGATACATTGCGTGTATATATAATCGAGTTTCCTGCTTTTCTTGAGTTCGACGAGAAATATTACTCGAACGTATTTTCGTTTTAATTGATACGCGGGCACGCGTAATTGGGCGGGTTATAATACGAAATGTTTCGTAAATTGAAAAACAATACGTTCGTATTCTCCGTTCGTATATTTATCTCTCCCTCGTCATAACAATCGGATAAACCTCGTACGATGAACGAGAGAGCTTTCCCAGCCGAGAAACCCGTCCACGATTTTCGGACGAGCTATTCGAAATGAAAAGAAACGGTGGATGAAACGAAAGTAGGAAGGAGAACCGTACGAAGAAGAAGGAAGAAGAATGAAGAAGAAGAAGAAGAAGAAGAAGAAGAAGAAGGGGTTAACTTCTAATTGTTTTGTTAAATGACGCGCGAGTAAGAATCCCTCGGAGGACTTAAGCCCCAAAGCGAGCGCGCTCGGTGGTTTCAGTTCATTCCGTTTTCTCTTCTCTCTTTCGTTCTCCTTACCCACCACCCTCCCACTCGGCACTCCACCCCCCATCCCACCCCCCCTATACCCTCCCAGCTACCTTAATTCTTAGCTTTATTCTCTCCTAAGACTCTCTCTTAATTTCTTATTTCTCCCTCCAACGTACCCCCGTCTTCCTATCCTACCTTTCGCAATTTATACTCTAAAGAAAGAGAGAGAGAGAGAGAGAGAGAGAGAGAGAGAGGCCACTGAATGCCAGGCTTAAGAAGACAATGCTTCGCTTTCAAACGGCGGCTTCGGGAACCTTTCTTTCGCATTAGATACTTTAATTCTTTAAACGTGTCCCTCCTCAGCCATGCAGAACCAACTCCTACTTTATTTTTCTTATTCCCTATGTATACAAAACATGGATACGTAGGATACATAAGTAAACAAGTACGTATATGAGAGACCATGTCGTAGTTGATTCAATTTATCTACCGTCTTGAGAAAAAAAAAAAAGAAAAAAAAAAGAAATAATATCGATCTTTGATAACGTCAAGATGGTCGGTTACTTTGCTAAAGTAGCCGCTACGAACCGCGAAAATTATTCGATATCTCTTGATACACCTAATTGGACAAGTTCTCCGAGAAACTGTAGCGAAATAGAGAGAGAGAGAGAGAGAGAGAGAGAGAGTGAGAATGATGCAGAAGGTGGAAATGAAAGCTTCGAACGAAAATGTAGATAGATAGATAGATAGATAGATAGATAGATAGATAGAGAGAGAGAGAAAGACGAGTGGGAGGTAAAGAGGAGGAAGCTGTTGATGCTCGTCGATTTCTGATGACCATCCACGAGCCAACCATCGGCTGGTAATGGCCACTTTGAGGGCCCGCCATAAGCTTTTCCAAAGAGACGAACCCTTGCCCTAAGTGGTCTTACACCGACGTTTCGACGAGGTAGATACTTACCTATCCGCAATATAATGACCACCTGGCCTTTTGCCCCTTCGCAGTATCCTTTTCTCTTTGGACTTGGTATTTCCTTTCCTATCTCTCTCTTTCTCTCTCTTCTCTCTCTCTCTCTCTCTCTCTCTCTCTCTCTCTCTCTCTCTCTCTCTTACTCACTTTTTCGTATGACCAGACTATCTACCATCTTTCTCTTTAATTAAATGGATATCAATTACCGATGTCCTCCCTGTCGCTGATTCCAAAGGAAATTCTAGAAATCTTCAAACTACGAATTCCGAGAGCAAGAAAAAGTCTCGACACGACCTTCCACTTCCCTTTTACCTGTGATCATTTCCTTTTTATCTCTCACATATCCGACTCCTTTGATTCTTATTTTTATTAAAAAAAAAAAAAAAAAAAATACCAATTCGTTCCAATCGAACGTACCGTCAACTTCGTAAATTTTTATTATTCTCGTCGTTGACCCTGTCACGAACGTAATTTCGGTCGCCTCTCTTCGGACCTTACCTTTTCTTTTTCCTTTGCCTTTTGTTAGAAGTTTGCATTTTCGTTCTTTTTTTTTTTTTTTTTTTCATACGGGCGAACGATCCGTGTTAAATGTCTAAGACGATACGAGAAATTTGACAATCGTAAGAAGATTTTGACAATGTACGAGATAAAATGACGAAGTCGAGACTTTGGATAGGGTGCGAGAGAAGAAGCAAGAACGCGAAGGGGCTGGCGAAGGGAGAACGCGGGGACGGCAGAAGTACCGGAATAGGGGGGGGGGGAGGAGGTTTCAGAGGCTAAATGGAGCCACGGCAGAAGCAAGGGTTAACTCAATAGAGCTCTAAGTGAATTACTTATCGCGTACACCCAGTATACAGACTAGATGCGTTCAGCTATAGCTCGTGGATACTCAGGGCCGACCCTATATACCTTCTCGTCGTCCCTCTCTTTTTCTCTTGTACATACACGCGCGCACACACACACACGTACGCGTAAACGCGTACACGTCTTTCGTTTTCCTTCTCTTTCTCGCGAACCGTGGAGCGCTTTTAAAAATATCCATTTCGTGTCTTTCCCGGCCGTTTAACAGAATTTTAGGTACCGTGCTAGCTAATCGCGTTATCAAGCGATTTCATAGACACGAAGGTGCTCGCTCGTCCGGCTAGAAATTTCCTTGTTTTTCGTCGAAAGCTCGAAAAAGGGTTTCGGTACAAAATTGACGAACCTAATAGGTCACCGACAAACTCGATTTAAACGGCAAATTTTATGAAAATACGATTCGTTTCCATCGGATACCAAGTTAAAGTTTTCCAATTAAGCCAGCATTTCGTTCAAAATTACTCTGTGAATAAACGAAGGAGGATATATATTTTAAAAATCTCTGATAACCGTTGTCATCGATTTTACGATCGTTCCACTTGCGTTTAAACGATCTTATCGAAAATAACATAATCGTTGAATGATATAAAATCCTTTAGTATTGGATATACCTATAAATTAAATCTAGGTAGTGCGTGTAAAGATAGATTGCTTAAGTGTCAAATCAATCGTAAACGAATATCCGGAAGACAATCGAAATCGTTCGAAGGAGAAGATTCTCGATGTAACTCTTTGGAATAAGGGATCACTTAATATTGTCAGGAGACGACATTGAACGGAGTTGACGGCCCTGACTGGGAGAGTAGCGAAAGGATGCAAGCAGGTTATGGCATTCCAGGGGAACCCTTAGAAGGCCTTCTACTAGGAGGATCTTTGATGGACGCAGCCTGGCTGCTCAAGAAAATTCAGTTAGTCCGCAGCTTTGTGTCCTGTCGCGAATCGAGCGAGCGAGAAAGAGCTCTGCACGAGATGGATAGATAGATAGATAGAGAGAGGGAGAGAGAAAGAGAGAGAGAGAGAGAGAGAGAGAGAGAGAAGGGTGGCAAAGGGGTAGGAAGGAAGAGAGCTAGTGCTCGGACGGATGTCTCTGCTTCCAACTTAATTAGCCATCGCTGCCTTAATTGCCGCCTGATATTGCCCGGGGTACAATTAGCGCAATTAGTTCGAAGAAAGTGTTGCATTTTCTTTCACGTTGTTCCACTCCGTTCTTTCATGCGTGATATATATATATATATATATATATATATATATATATATATATATATATGTATAGGATATATCTCTTGAATTTCAATAGAATTTTCAATTCTACTTTATAGTGTTTGTTATTAGAAATATGAACTATATATATATATATATATATATATATATATATATATATATATATAATTTGCGATTAGTTTCTCGTATGCGTGCGCTATAATGGCGATCTAAATAAATAAAAGTAATCATTGAAAGACAATATAATATTCATAGACAATCTTTAAAAAGTTTTTCAACTTTTGATCGATCCTATAGATCGTCGATGAATTAATTAAAATGACGAGTCAACGTCAACGGTTAAAGATGTGTAGTAATAGTTCAACGAAACATGTATCTTTTAAAAGGTAAAGCTTTCGTTCGTTTAAAGAAAACTCAAGAAGAAGAAGAAGAAGAAGGTGTTGAGTGAGGAAGAGGAAGAGGTTGGCATAGGCGGCCGGCAAAAGGGGTGAGCTCGCATAATGTAGCCGGCACGGCATAATAATTCAGAAATTTGCATGTACGCGGGCTAACTCCTCAAGTAGGTTATCTATGCTCGAAAGTTTTCCACTTGATATATAACGTATCCGAGGCTGGCTTCGTACATAAACGTTCGTTCATACTGCGTCTTACGTCCACGTGTCCCCCTCCCCCTTCCCCTCCTCTCTCTCTCTCTCTCTTTCTCTAACACACACACACACACACTCTTTCTCTCTCTCTCTCGTTATATCTTTCTCCTTCTAAAGAAGTAAAGGGGTGGCTGCTCTTACAAGTGGACGGTACGAAGGAAGGAAACTGGGAGATGAAGCTAGAAGTTGTTGTACAAGAACGCTCCGTGGAAGCCTCCAGACATCTTATCTTCAACGAATTCATATTATGCGTGCAACGTGCAAGAAAAGAGGAAGAAGGTCGCGGTGTATCTCTCGAGGATATTTATTTAACGAGAAACGAGTAATGCGCGATAATTCGACGAGTTATAGGTGTGTTTCAATGATACTTATTGATTATCGCACAAGTATAATAAAGTGAAAGAAATTATAACTTTATGTGTGTATATATTATAGATAACTGGAATGTTATATACGTAGTTATATAACGTACCTATGATCAAGTACTTATGCGAAACTCGTGAATTTGTGATTATTTTATCGTTATGATATTTCAAATTCGATATTGATACTGATAAGAAAAGAAACAAAAAAAAAAAAAAAGAGAAAGGAGGAATTTTGCAAACGAAAAATTATATATTTCATATATATTTAATAATTTATATAATTATAATTATAAAATATTAATAATTAATATTTTATATAATTATATATTATATATTTTAGAATGAGGATATTTTCGTAATATTCTAATTTACATTTAGCGATAGTAATAGAGGCGATCTTTCTTACTGATAAAGCGAAAGCGAGAGAGAGAGAGAGAGAGAGAGAGAGAGAGAGAGAGAGAGAGAGATAAAGTAGATTCAGTTTGAGGATTCATTTCTTGTCATCGATCATGAATTAGCCCTTTCATCCTGAATTACTGAATAATCTTCGGTAATATATAACTAGTCTGACGAACACGTTGAATATCGCTTAACGTTTAATCCATTCTAGTTTCCGGCAGTATCCGCTTCGTGACGATCGTTTAAGCAGCTTGTCATCGTTTGCTACATAGGGAACGGCCTGCTTACAAGTACACACATCCCCGATCATAGCACATACGAGAGGAAAATTATGAGGATGGTAAGGTTCATCAGGGATGTGTCGTATATGATATAGAACGAACAGCTTCTCCCATCGTGCAAAGCGAGAGATAGAGAGAGACAGAGAGAGAGAGAGAGAGAGAGAGAGAGAGAGAGAGATGAAGAGAGAGAGAGAGAGAGAGAGAGAGAAGGTCCTAATCCAAATTACAAAACCTCATCTTGCCTTTGAAATCAGTCCTACGCTTCCTCACAACTTTGACATGAGATGTTCCGTATGTGTTCATCGCGAATGCTTTGCAAAATGAAATCCGTAGGGCAGACGATATGCTTTGATTCGTCCTTTCTAATTGAGAGAAAGTTACTAATCCAAATATTATAGCGTTTCTCTATCTCTCTCTCTCTCTCTCTCTTTCCCTCTCTCTTCATCTCTCTCTCTCTCTCTCTCTCTCTCTCTCTCTCTCTCTCTCTATCTCTACCTCTATTTCTATCTATCTATATCTATCTCTCTTCATAGAATTTGCCTTTGAAATCGAGTTGCTTGGTCGACTTTGTTACATACGAGTTTAGAAATATGGAGCCGGTTGAATCGATGAGAGGTGCAAAGTGATGATAAAGATCTAAAGAAGAAGATAGTTATCTAAACCAGATAGGTACATAAATGAAATAAACATTTCGCGTTAATGAGCCCTTGAGTATGCTCACGACGATGCTACCTACCTCTTATTCTTCGTCTTCTTAGAGTAAAAGTTCTTTTTGCAATCCTAGGGTAGGCTCACTTTTCCGTTACACGGTTATTTCTTTGGGGATTTGTTACTGTACTCGTTTCTGCTGGATAATTTTTATGTTGTCATTATTATATTATATTTCAATGTCGCGTAATAGTTAAATTATTTCTTTACTTTATACGCACACGTGTTTAGAATACATCTAATAACGTTAACTATGCAATATCATACATTAATATACATTTCAAAACGAACGATTAATTATTAAGAGCAAAAAAAAAGAAAATAATAATAAAATCGTTCAAATATTCATCGACATGTGAGACCTACGGATCTAATCTCGCCGTCTCTTTTTCTCCTTCTAACGATACTAACCGACCAACCCTTTTACTTTCACAAAACGCTTCCATCCTCAAAGAGATTTTGAGTCTGTGGCAAAGGGATTACACGGGCCGAAACTTCTACCTCGAGTTAGAATCTAGCGACGGGTAGATGTCGTAGAAACCGTGGACGCGAATTTATTGAACAAAGCTGTATCACAAATTCCGCGATCGTTCGTCGAGTTACAAACTATGTACGAGATAAAACGTAGGTAACCACGACGAAATTGGAAACCCAATAGCGAGACGATTCCCAAAGGCAATGGACTGCCACGACGAAGTAGAAGAAGGCCGATCGATCTCGGTCGAATATTACAAAAGGGAAACAAAAAACAATGGCGTCCAATCATTTCGCAACAATTTTAAATCGTATCGCAACGGGCAGATATAATTTGATGATGATAGTAGATTATATTGCTGTATCACATCTTTATCAAATTTTCAAAATCACCATCGAAAGATTATTATTATGATCTATGCAAATTATAAACAAAAAAAATCGAGTATTCGACTAATATATATTGTACGACATAATATAAATCATCTATAAAAATATATAATGCCATTTAAAAGTTTACCGTCAACTCGATATATATATATATATATATATGTTTTTTTTTCTATCGTCCGTACTACGTCCTTTCGAATAAAAATAATTTTTATTACACACACACACATACACACATATATATATACACACACACACTTTTCCTTTTCTCATTCTTTCTCTTTTTTTTTTGTTCGAACGTTTTGTATCAGCGGTAAAGTCAAAGCATTTTGTTTCGAGTGTTTGATACTCGAATTCGTTCTTCTCCTACGATAATTTCAATGCGTCATATTTCTTTTTCTTTTTCTACATTTCTTTCTATGGGTAACTCAAATATACATGTTACTGTATGTATTTAAAAAAAAAAAAAAAAAAAGGATACTCACCTTTTGGAAAGACCTCGCGTGTTCCATGCGCGAACGTAGTCAAGCATGTACTCGCGTTCGAGCGCTTCTGCTCGATCGAGCGATAAAAGGATCGGTTTCGAGATGAAGAGAAGTGGAGTTGGTAGTAAAAAATATTGCTATCCCGGGAAACGTAGGATACTTTTTACCGCTTTTTCTTTCAAACGCTTTATGCAAGCGGTGCCCACGTCCCCTCACACCCCTTCACCGCTCCCCTTCGCCGCCCGAACCCCCCTCGCCGAAGCCCCTACGCACGTACGTAACCCACGCACGCACCCACATAACCCTCCCGAAGCGTCGTAAAGCTAAATTTATTAACACCGGGAACGACGGTAAGATTTGCCGAATGGTTTTCAATTTGTACTGTAACGTTCCAGGAGGAGCACATGCTCGACAGATTCCGTCGGTGCTTTCGTAGGAGACATCATTATTATTATCGGAGTATGCTTTCGAAGTATCTTTTTATTATCTCTCCTTGTCCTCTCCCTCTCCCTCTCCTCCACCTCTCTCTCTCTCTCTCTCTCTCCCTTATTGCTTTAATATATTTAGATAAAAATACTTAGCATTCGTAATTCCCAGTATATCATATCTTTCCGAATTAATACTTTATATAGCCGTAATTTTGAGAAAGCAGCCAAAGTTGAAAAAAAAAAAAAACATTTCGATTTATCGCTCATTTCCTTTTGAATAGATCTCTACGTTAGACTAACGCGTGATCATTTAACAAAAAAAAAAAATAAAAAAAAAAAAGAAAGAAAGAAAAGAAACATACACGCAAACAATTTCATCGATACATCCACGTTTAATTGTATCTCGAACAACTTTCCCGTTACTCTTTATTTAATTGATCCATTGTAATTGGATCCGATTAAAACAGTAGCAATTTCGTCTATCCTTATATACACATATTACACGATAATGCTCGCAAATTTGTATTACGTGTTCATTATAAATATCGTTCGTATTGTTTCGATTTGAATGCCTAGACTTACATATACGCAGATACACAAAGTAGCCTTTCCCGAAGGCAAATCATTCTGGAAAGTGTAGTACGTGCTACGGTCTCTCCTCTTGGTTTCCTCGTGAGTTCGTCTCGAACGTCGATGCAGCGACCGGATTGGAGAATAGAGGGGAAGCCTTCGAGATGTTCGCGGACGAGGATATTCGAATGCATTGCGCGGGATGCTCGTAATTTCCCCAGGTAAGCTCCAGCAAATTAGCTCCGGGCATACGTTACCCTCGCCTTAGTCCTTCCTTTCCTACACCCCCTGCCACCCCCTCATCCCACCCTCCCTTGCCACTACCTCTCTCCCTCTCTCTCTCTCTCTCTCACACATACACACACACGAACACACATACACATACACATACACCGAGAAGCTGTCTCTTCTCTACTTCTCACTCCTTCCCTCACTCTCCTACCGGAGGGCAGCTTTTCTAGAAAGGTAGAGATGGGACAGAGAAAGAGAAGGAGAAGGTTCGAGCGGATAGGACACCGGCCTTCGAAATGTCTACGTTACTCTCCATCCCACGAGTAGGTGAATTCGTTAGGAAGGGGGGGAGGGTGGCGATGGTGAGACGGGAGGGGCAAAGCGCTCGGCTACCGCCTTGGAAAAGCTCCAGGAGAAAAGAGAGCTTCGAGCTTTTGGTAAGAGGAAGAGGAGAAGATCAAATAGAGAGAGAGAGAGAGAGAGAGAGAGAGAGAGAAGGTACCTCTCGTTCCTGGAAGGCGTTACGAGAAAGCTCCGCCTGCAAGCTCATCGGTACACGCCCAGGGAGTGTAGCTTTGCCACCCACCAGGCGAACCTGGAAAACACTTTGGCTACCACCACGATAACGTTAACCCCCTCCATTTGGCTCTCTCTCTCTCTCTCCTTCTCTCTCTCTCTCTCTCTCTCTCTCTCTCTCTCTCTCTCTCTCCTTCTCTCTCTGTTTCGTCCTTTCTATCCCCGCTCGGCCAGCTTCCTCTTCTCCCTTCTTCTCTTTTCACTCCTTCACCATCCTCATCCACCTCCTCTTTCGAATCCTCCTTTCCCTCTCTCTCTCTCTCTCTCTCTCTCTCTCTCTCTCTCTCTCTCTATCTATCTATCTCTCTATCTCTCTCTCTCTCTGTCTATCTCGTGACTTGGTAGGAGTCGCAAGTTCGGAGCGCTTTGCACACAGATTGCATCGGAGGCATCCGCGGATGCAATCGTTACCCCACTGTCGCCTTTCCTACCCCTTCTTATCCCCTTTCCTACTACCATTCTCTCGTTTCTCCTCGTAGCTCCACCGACAGCTCCTCTCTTTACTATCATCCGCAAGCGGCTGGCTGGAAGCGCGCGTCCGTGTGAGTGGATTTGTCGAGCTGCTATGGCTGCATAGAGACCAGCAGTCTACCCTGAAAGTTTCTTGCTCGGTTCGCTCGATCCTTCCCGTTCGTACCTTCCTTCCTTACTGATCGAAGTTTTCCATCTAAAACCCACCTTCGTGTGAACGTCGAACAACGTTGTGAAGCACGTGGACGCGCTCCTCCTCTGAGAGATTTACGCTTTGAGCATCTATATCAACTTCTTGGCTAACTTAACACTAATCGTATCTCCTTTTTTGCGTCTTT
>OU964967.1:5469691-5479691 GCA_918808275.2 Dolichovespula sylvestris
TAATACGTACAACAGAAGTCGTAAACTTGCTTGTCTCTCAGAGATAACACGCTCATAAAGTTAACGCATTCATATATTCGAGGTTGAGTTAATCGAAAAGCAACCCCTTCCGACTTTACACGGCCAATTGACCACCCCAGTCAATCTCTACTACCCCTCTTCTCTGATCTCCTACTAAAAGGTACTTCATTCCATTGCTCTCTCTCTCTCTCGCTCTTTACTTTTTAACATTCTTTAAACGGAAAGGTTTAATCTTTCGAAAGAAAAAACAAATCAATAAACTATCAATGATTAATATTAATGATTAATTACAATCCTTTTTCGATTTTCTGTCAAAGCAAACCCTTAGAAATTTCCAACACAAACGTGCCTACGTATATGTTAAATTGGTATAAAAGCTTTTTCATTCAACGTTCATTTTCGTTCGTTTAATTTTCTAAAAGAGAATCTTTTCCTTATTCTGTTTTTTTTTTTTTTTTTTTATATCAACACTCGCAGTCGATGTTCGAAAACATAGATACATGTATTTAGGAATGTACATACATACATACATATACATAGCATACCTATATATGTATGTATAACCTATATATATATATATATATATATATATATATATATATATATATATGTAGGTATGTTAATCCATGATACGGTCTAAAATTTCACACTGAAAACAAGGCTCGAGGCAGACACTGGTCGAGAGTGAGGGGAGTGATAGGTGGAAAAGAGGGCTGGAAGATAATCCTTGGTAAAGCCGTGCCTCTCGAATGTATTGCGTGGATGAAAGTACGGAACGTTTACACGTGTACGTAGCCGGGGGGTCACGGGTTCTGACCACGATACGGATGTGCCCCTGCCTTCTTCCTGTGCCACGATCATGTTCGTGTTCTGGCATTCGGTGCAATAAGACCGCGTCTCCATTGACCACTACGATCTCTAGCTCGTTGATCGTCACCGAACTCAGACTACGCTTCGATTCGATCGAATATATTTTAACGAGAGACTTAACACGAAAAGTTAGCTTGTTGATCATTGATCACTCGGTTTCGTTGGATCGTCTTATCTCCAGAAAGATTTATGCTTACTTATATGTACGTACACATACAACCGAGAGATATGATCGAGAATGATTTGAATATTTTTGTAAGCATCGACTTTCATATTTCGTAATAACCAGTACAATGAAATACGATAACGGTGAAAAAAAAAAAATTAAATTAAATTCATCCACGCACATACACTGACATTATGGAATCTTTTACCAAGTATAAAGATATATTTTAAGTCTTCGTTCATCTTTTTCTTTTTCTTTTTTCTTTTTCTTTTTCTTCTACACTAATTAACTATAAAAAGAACGATGGTTTAAAAAGAATACGTAGAGTTTTTATATGAGTTTTATATGAGATGTTTGGTTTAATCATATCGTTCGATCGGAGAGAGGAAGACTTAATTAATTAGGAAAAAGAAAAAAAAAAAAAGAAAGCTTTAATCAGTACGTATAAAAGCATTTAATTTAAATTCCAATAAATATATTTTTTCCACCGTTTTTCTCTCTCCACTCTTTCGCATCCTTCCCCGCTCATATCCTCTTCGACAAATTTCATCCAAATTTATTAACTTCATACGATCCACAAAACATACTCGCAGATTCTTTGTTCGTATCCCCGTCCGGGAGTCGCAATGAGGATAGAAATCATCGTGCTAGAAACGTTACGTCGAGACGAAAAAGGTTAATGGGTTAAATATCGTATGGTGTTGTATGATTTTACTGGCATTACCATCCGCAAATTCTGGAAAGCTGTAAGCTTCACGAGTAGCAACATGGATTTGCGAGAGGTACTATCTCACTTCTGTTGGTGTAGGGAATAGAAAGAGAGAGAGAGAGAGAGATAGAGAGAGAACGAGTGAGAGAGAAAGAGAAGGAGAATTAATCCCATAATGCTGTTAGTTCATTAACAAGAAGACATCGGTTGGGAGATATTTTTCGTCGAAAAGAAATACACAGAAAACACAAAAAAAAATAAATAAATAAATAAATAACTGAAAAAGAAAGCGAACGTCCGAAAATCGTCCTTCCTCTTTTTACGTCCCATGCAATGTGTCATCCAAGGAACGGTATCCTATTTAATAGGAAAAAAAAAAAAAAAAAAAAAAAAAGAACATAAGGACAATGCTTCTGGCCAAGCTCGAGACAACGGCTTTTGTGCGTACTCGACATTTACCGGTACGCCTCGCGATGCGGCTTCCTCCTACGACGAATCGTCCCGTCGTCGTCTTTCAGGTATTTCATTTCCGCTGGGAAAAAAAAAATTCCGAAATAGGTACGTGCCACCAAGAGCCCTCAGCCCTTCTTTTTTTCGCGACCATTCGAAGATTAAAAAATTTGTACATATTGAGACGAATCCAATAATTAAGGTAGAATAATTTAATGTCTTTTTCTTTTTCTTTTTTTTTTGGATAAACACGATGCCCGTGAGAATTTCTAAGTAATACGAGTGATTAATCGATTTTAATAAAGTACGAAAGATACATACATATACGTATCACTCTTATATAAAATTTTAAATATAATGCAGTTTCCTTATTAAAATGAATCGATCTAATATTATACAAAAATAAATACTTAAATGGTATGCTTAAAGGCAAACGATCTTTTCGATGATGCAATTAAAGCTATTAGAATTCTATAGATATCTAAATATCAGAGGGCAACGGATAACTTTTGAACGATATTGTACCACCGAAAGCGTCCACACCCTTCAGATATAGTTCTCTTTTTTCGGATATATCCATGAATTTGTTTCGGTTCGGTAATACTTTATTATGCGCACTAACTACTACATATTCTATTTGACGTTTTCGAATTACGGTATATTATCAAATATTATTTCGATTTATTTACGAATGGAAATAAAATGGATCTTTAACGTTACGATTTAATATATATTATAAAACGTCATAGGAAAATGAAGAAAGAGAACGAAAGAGAGAGAGAGAGAGAGAGAGAGAGAGACTCCGAAAAATTCTCTTTTTATATGTTATCTATTTTTTTCTTGAAAGTAAGAGAGAGAGAGAGACAATCATACAATTTGTCGATTCATCTTTTGGGATACTTCGGGATCTCTGTTCAGAGGACATTTGCTCGAGGACGTTGCGCGAAGTATTTCGAAGAAAGACGTGCCGTGCTTCGAAGTTCGTGAAACTGTGCGCGTCTATACGGCAAAGTGCGTCGTGTGTGCGTTGGGTACGTGGGTAGGATACGATCGAGGCACGCATGGTCACGGTATTTGACCACCCCAGGCTCCCGGAATTATCGTGATCCATCTATCCGGCCTACGGAGTCGATACGTCAAACGTCGACTAAAGCGGATAGAGAGAAAACAGAGAGAGAGGGAGAGAGAGAGAGAGAGAGAGAGAGAAAGATCAAACCTTTTCAGCCTTTAAATCTAATAGATTTTTAAATTAACAAACTGTACGAGTTATTCGTGATATGTGCGTTACATAATCGATGTGACATAATAAGATCCGTCAAACAGGTTCAACAATATCGAAATATATAATATGACCAACGATTTATTTATTACGTATTATTTCGCCCATATAAACATTTCTTAATATCTTATGTTTGTAAACTAAATATAATGAGAGATCTACGAGTACGATGGGACGCGATTAAAAATATATATATATATATATATATATATATATATATATATATATATATAATACTAAGGAGATTGTAATAAATTGAGAGAGCTGGATTAATCGATTATACGATAAGAGATTAAAGCTATATAAAAGATGTATCGTGTAGTTATGAAAGGAAATGAAATAATGAAAGGAATCTGATCGGAGTTAATAATTGATTATTTGATATTCCATTAAGAAAGAAAAAAAAAAGAGAGAGAGAAAGAGAGAGAGAGAGAAAGAGAGAGAGAGAGAGAGAGAGAGAGAGAAACAAAAGGAAAAAAAATCGATTTCCCCTTTTTCTCATCGTATAATTTATATTCTCAAATGAACATCTGTTACGTTTGACGAAGCATGAACTCTATACGACAACGACTAGAACGACAACGACGACGACAACGACAACGACAATGATTTATGTAACACGATAACATCGATCTGCGGATTATCTCGTACAAAGGGGCAAGGGGGGGCCAATTATCGTTCGTGGATATCGACTATCCGATATTTCGATAAGCCCGATTAGACTGTTGCACGATTAGCATGCGACGGGCCATGACAACCGTTTAATTTCACTATCTCTCTCTCTCTCTCTCTCTCTCTCTCTCTCTCTCTCTCTCTCTCTCTCTCTTTCTCACGTTGGTGATAATCGACCGATTAAGAAGCGTCGAGCAGAAAGTCAAAGACGCCTTTTGGAACGTTTCTTCTTTCTATGACATTTCTTATAATATTTGCTTTCATCGACGCTAAAAACTCTTCCTTTAATTTCTAAACGCGGACGCAAAAACGATTATTCGCTCCCTCAATCTCGTCCCTTAGTTCTATCGTCGTATAACCTGTTAGAATTAACTCTTCGGAGAATGCAATTCCATTAGAGAAGTAAATGGGTCATGACATTTGCGTCGGATGGTACGCCGTTAATTATTTAATTCACGAATGATTTTACAATGAATTCAAAAGGACCTTAGATCGCTCTTTTTAATTAAAATAATATTTAATGACAAATCTAATTTCTTTATATTGTGATAAATCCCGTGGCGGAGAAATTTCGCTGTTGTCTATCGACGATGTAAAGAACCATGGTAGGAACTAAGAGCGAGTATACCGATTAAGGTTATCGCCTTAACGGGAAGCGAGCAAGCAGGAAACATCGTCGGCACGTATCTCCCTTTTCGCGAGATAAAAGGATCCATCGATGAACCTAAACGATGACCCAGGACCCATTGAATATCTTCTCTATCGTACGACTTTTCATTTTTTTTTCTTTCTTCTTCTTTTTTCGTCTTTCTTTCTCTTACCCTTTTTCTTACTTCGGTTCGACGTGGCCGATAAGAGAACGAGAACGAGTATTTATTACTGTCGTATTCGGGGACCCTGTTATAACTATATAACAAATGTAAATATTCAAGGAAGTGACAAAATTGCGATGTCATTAATCGTCATCCGTAATAACGTGATAAAAAACTTACAACAATCGCGAACGAGGCATTGCCTGTAGTTTCGCAAAAGCATATCACGAAGTGTTATACGATCGAAAATATTGTGATCTTAATTAAGAAAAATAAAGAGAGAGAGAGAGAGAGAGAGAGAGAGAGAGAGAAAATAAAAGAAAGAAAGAGAAGAAAAATCATCGTATGTATAAAATTAAAGAAAAATAAAGAGCGAGAACAAAATTATTCGTCGTATCGTTAACCCGAAGACAATTTTAGATTACGAAAATGAATTTTCATACAGGCTTATCGAGAACGAATAAATTGGATACAAAAGAAATATTAAAAGGTAACGCGTGAGTGTTAAGACGTAGGTGCGATTTTATGAAATTGAAAAAGCTCCGGGGAGAGGTATCGAGAGAGGGATAGAGAGGGAGAGAGGTAGGAAGAAGGAGGAGAGAAAGAGAGAGAGAGAGAGAGAGAGAGAGAGAGAGAGAGAGAGAAATGAAACAGGAAAGTTAGTAGGGAAAAAAAGAAAGAGGGTGGTAAAATGAGTCGAAAGGAGGAGAGGGGCAGAGAGGAGAAGGTTGCCGGAATCCGAGTAGGGAGTCGAAGTGAGGGCGACATCCTCCCCGTGAGTCACGTCGTCTTTACACGGCGATGCCGGTCGGGGCGTTAGCCGGATAAGCCGCTAACCCCATCCACCTGTTGCCCCTTCTTACGGGCTGCCGCGTTCGGAAGTTAGCCGTTCGTCCTCGTTCTTCGTTCTTCGTCGAAACGAGCCATGTTTGGAAAGAGAAAGAGAAAGAGAGAGAGAGAGAGAGAGATGGAGATAAAGAGTGTTCATAAAAGAGAAAGGAGGAAAGAGAAATAAAGAAGACAAAGATAAAGAATATTTGTTAACGTAAGAGGGAGAGAGAGATATAGTAGAGAGAAAAAAGACAAAGATAGAGAACGTTCGTAAAAGCAAAAGAGAGAGAGAGAGAGAGAAAGAATGTATATATGTATGTATGTGTCTGTGTATATATATATGTGTGTGTGTGTGTGTGTGTGTGTGTGTCTGTAGAAGAGAGATGAAAGTATAGGGCCCCCTCGTTGCCCTTCCACCCTCCTCGGAGCTCTTGGCAAGGCCCTGACTCTTCTTCCCATCCTCCTCCCTTTCGAAGCCGACTCTTCAGCGGTCTGACGTGTTTTTTGCAAGTGCATACCTCCGAGCAGCTCCCGAAACAGTAGCCGGTACCCCGGTACAGTCCAGGCAAGTGAAAAAATCTCTTGGGCATCGCTACCGGTTCCTAGGCTAATCGAGCCCCTCGACATCCTTACGCTCTTTCCTTTGAGTTATATGAGCGAGATACTACGTCAGGATCGTTCTCTCTTGTTAATAGTTAGAAAAGTGTTGATCAGATGGAATATTTCTCTTCGAACGAATTCAATGACGATTCGTTGATATAAGGATTGTATATTTTCGGAAGTATCGTGAGAGATCTCGATGGGATTATATCGATGTAATTTGTGTGTGTTTATTTTTTTTTTTTTTGTTTCTTTTAATACGATTTTATTGGACGAGCACGACGTTAATCGAGATAAAAAAAAAAGAAAGAAAGAAAGAAAGAAAGAAAGAAATAATAATGCGTTTCTTCCGTTCTTTAAATATTTACTTACACGTGGAAATAAATCGAGATCGTGAAACGATCGATGAATAATCGACATATTAATTTAATAATTCATCGTGTAATACCGTACGACGTAAGTATAAGCACATTCGTATTAGTATTAGAATAATAATGGAATATGATGAAAGAATCGAGATATCCATTTGGAAACTAATCTAAAGTTAAAAGTTCTCCCTTATGTTAGTCTGAAAGAGTTACTCGAACGAGAGAGTGAGTGAGTGAGAGAGACATACAGAAAGAGAGAGAGAGAGAGAGAGAGAGAGAGAGAAAGAGACGAAGATAGAGAGACGAAGCGACGGTAATGCAAATAGGCGGCACGACAATGGCGCGTTAACACGGAATTAGAAAGGATGACAGAGGGTTAAACGTTCCTCTCGTTTCTGGCTCATTCGCGCTCTCGGATTCCTCGGAGGCGTCATCGACGATCCAGTTCTCGTGCTGGCGAAAACGAACGGTCGTCGGTGCATTTCGCACTTCGTGCCTCCCGGCGCGCGGCGCTGCCACGGTGTAAGATCGTCGCATTCTGGGCCCAGTTGACCCTCGTTGACACCATGGACGGCTTAGCCGTTAGTGTTAAGTTCAGTTCACTCATACATAAATCTAAGTCCGTGGCGCGCTTATGCCTTAGCAGACCGCCACGTCGGAATTGAGCACGTGCTCAGATTTCATCGGCGACGACGCTTAGATCATCCGGCGCTCTATTCGATCCAGCACCGAAATCTTCCGCCGCGAGATTCCTTCAATTGGAATCGGTAGGATGAAATTAGAAGGGAGAAACGAGAAAGAGAGAGAGAGAGAGAGAGAAGAAAAACACAAAAACAAAAAAGAACCGAAGGAAGAAATATTTCGACGACTCGATAAAGTCGCATCGTTGATTGTTCAAATGTATCTATGGGACGAACGTTTTAGCTCGATTAATTATATTCTTTTTTTTTTTTCTCCTTCCTCTTGTATTTATTATCGTCTTTAAAGAATACGATTAGGAAATATTTCAGATATTATGCGAATTATATGTGTCGTATCGTAAAGGATACTTCGTACGTGAGATCGGACGCGTACGATTATTTTCTCAGGATTTTCTGAATTTATCCTAACGCTCGGGGGATTTGCGATTTCAGAGTCAAGCGTTGGCATTGACGCATAAGACGTCGCCACCTTCGAGACCCAGCAGTGTCTCGTCCTTACCAAGGAGTCCGCAGTCTCATCAGTCTCAACAGTCGCAGCAACAGAGCACCCCTCAACCCCCGCCGAGCACGCATCCTCACCAGTCGCAGACTCCCCTTGGAGCGTCCTCCCATCAGGCACCGTTCTCTGCTCACAATCAGCACCCAAAGCAAGAAATTACTGCGAGCCCGAAACAGGAAGGCTTTGACCTTAGCAAGTCGGCCTCCAGCACCGGTGAGTGTATTTTCAATTATTAAGAAACGTCCAAATTTTCGCTACGATTTAACGACTCTTATGGAAACTTATTTCTAACTCCTATTTTACGATCTATATGACAATATGACGATAAAAAAAAAATAAAATTATCATCCGATTCTTATTCCCGTTGACGTATTTACGATTGAAATAGTTATCGAAATATTAGTGTAATTTGGACGTCTTTTCGACCCTAGATTTTCCACCAATATACCTTTCATCCTTTTTTTCTACTTCTCTCTCTCTCTCTCTCTCTCTCTCTCTCTCTCTCTCTCTCTCTCTTCCTTTTTTCTCTTGATGTCTTATTACCTGCGTTATCCTCGTACACTCCATTACACTCAACGTTTCGGCCGACTGAACAACAAGTCGAACGTGGGACTCTAGTGGCCGTAAATTTTAGCCCGAATTAAGTCACCTTTTCGAGGACAGGACCGTGTGAAAATCAGTTCTCGTCGAGTTTGCGAAATTCAATTCGGATTATCATACTTGTACCATAAATGCGCGAAAGGAGTAAATGCGTATTCTAATGAGTGGATATAAAATAAGATATCAGGTAAAGATAATGGATAACTCGGTAAAGTTACATCTCGTGTTATTCCGCAAATTGTCTCGAATTTAATAAAATACGTATATATATATATATATATATATATATATATATATATATATACGCACACACATAAACACACGCACATATAGTCAAGATTTTTATACTACTTAATCGTCATATTTATATCATTTAAATATCATTTACAAAAATAAAAATTAATGACATTAGAACGATGTCTCCTTTTAAATTGTCGTTTTCTAATGCTCCAGTTTAGAAAATTTGTGTTTCTATAAATGAGATGAGTTTAATTGAAAGATCGATTAGTTTGAATCTTATACGTTTAGAAATCATCTCGACGCTTTGAGTGTCGCTCGTCGAATACTACCATCGAGAATGATGAAGACGCACGAACGCGGCCTCTCGCCGGAGGCCGTTAAAGCTCGTAAACGAGATAGACTATCAACGGAATTTCCTTGATCCTCGATAATGCTGTGGAAACAATTTGCGCGCGTCCGTTTGCCGAGAGGAACGGGAATCGTGCGAGTACCGAACAGAAATGTATGGGATTCTGACGATTGGGTCGCTTAAAAGAGTGTACCCGTCGCATTCTTTTGAAATTTTATCGAAATAACAGAACTTCCGAGCACCTCGCGAAATCCTTACTAATTCGTTATAACACGAAAATAAAATCGATTGGAATGGAATAGAATATAATTGACGAACATCGAACATCGATCCGACGAATTCTTTTATCGATATTTAACGAAAGAAATTTGTAAGAAGAAAGAAAGGAAAGAAAACAAAAAAAATCATTTTCCTCCCCCTTTTTCTCTCGCAGCTTCAATTTTTACGATTTCTAAATTGACTCGACTTATTCCAACAAATCTCATCTAACGTTTTCCTTCGTATAAAAAAGAAGAAGAAGAAAAAAAAAAAAAAAAAAGAAACTTTCGTACAGAACTTTATTTTGCGCTAAAGTAAATTAGATCTGTCCGCCATCGAACGGACACGAGAGAAATTGATATTATGACAAGGACAGGAAAGGTCGTAGGGCTTTCCCTCTTTACGATCGATCTACTTAACGAAAAAAGAGTTTTTCGCTTCGAATCGAGACACCGGTCACCGGATTAGATAAAGTTAGGATCGTGAAGTTGGCCGGATTACGGGGAACGCTTTCGTTCATCGACGCTGTGTCAGCCGTTCCGAAGGCCAAAAAAGAAGAAGAGAAAGTAGGAGAA
>OU964967.1:5484691-5489691 GCA_918808275.2 Dolichovespula sylvestris
AAGCGCGGATGATGGTTTCGTACAAAAGGGCGAGGGACGTGAACGGAGAGAGGGGTTGAGGGCCGGGAGGACTATGGCAGAGCACACAAGGTTTAGAGGCTAAGCGGCTCATCCCCCAGGAAGCTTTACATCCCGCCCTGATACGAACGGGAATTCTACGGACGATTCGAAAGATATTGCGTCTGTGTATACGATTCTGCGCACAAGCTACTTCTCTCTCTCTCTATCTCTCTCTCTCTCTCTCTATCTCTCTCTCTCTCTCTCTCTCTCTATCTCTATCTCTATCTCTATCTCTATCTCTCTCTGTCTATCTTTTCTATTGTTTCTACATATCCCTTTAACATATCCCTTTCACATAAACGCGCGCGCGCGCACACAGACACACAGAAACACATATATATATTTATATATCTATATCCATATAGATACGTACGTGTTATATTTTTAGATAATTTTTGCTTATCTCGTAATCTCTCTCTTTGAAATTATGGAAATCTTGTGTCTACTCCAATACTATCTTCGATCGTATACTTCGTTCGCTCATTAATCTTATAATTACTTTAATTTCTAATTAATCTCTTCCTTTTCTTTTTTTCTCTTTCTCTTTCTTACTTTTACTCTCCTTTACATCGTACTTCAGCTTTCGAGTATCAAAATTATATCGCGGTCAATTTTTGTCACTACTTCTCTTACTTTAATAATTCAACAGAATTCTGCATTAGGGTAAAAGTTACCAATGGGAACACTTTTCTCGTTTAATTTCGAAAATTCATCCCTGCCAAATAAATGAACTAACGAATTTCTCTCGTTGAAGGATCTTTTATTAGAACAATTCGAAGCTCGCAAATTCTTCCCGAGGAGTATGATCTAATGTAAAAAATGTCTCTGTCTGTCCTCTGGAAGAGTATAATTCGGACTAAAAGTAAAATACAAAAAAAAAAAAAAATAAAAAGAAAAAGAAAAGGAAAAAGAATGAAAGAAGGAGAAAAGAAATATAACTCGAAAGAGAGAACAGTGAAAAAGTGAAAGAAGAAAGTGGGATTGCGTATGTGAGCGATCTTAATTCTGGATTATACGATCCCAGATTCCTATAATCCTACCAGGCCGTCGTCCAAAAGGAATCCTGGGATTAGTATGAGAGAGAAAGAGAAAGAGAGAGAGAGAGGGAGAGAGAGAGAGAGAGAGAGAAAGTCAAAAAGCAAGCCGACCGAACATGACGATAAATCGCCGGATAGTACGACTTTGGACTAACCAATTTTAAATGCTCCTGCTAACGTTTATAAAAAGTTTGACGACGTTTTGAAAAAACAAAGAGAAATAAACAAGCGCGTGCGCGCGCGCTCACACACACACACACACACAGACATGCGCGCGCAAAGAAGAAGGTGTGGTTCGGAAACTTACCAATATAAGAGAATAAGTATAACCGAAGTTCGAAGGACACAAAAAGAGGTTCGCAGGAAGATGCTTTGAAGCTGCAAGGAGCGCTGAAACGAACGATTTAATTGTTATTAATACGTTAATAATAGATCGATAAAAAAAATATTAGGAACGACACAATATTAATATATTTTAATAAATAATTAATACTAATTAACAGTTGTTTCTAACTATTCATGTTATTATATATTAAAAATATCGTTTAATGGTTAATTCAATGTCGGGAGATATTTTATGCTAATGTCGATCGTTAAAAAATTCGTTGAATACTAAAAGGGTCGCGCGAATGTGTTTATTAGAAAACGCAGGATAATATATTTTGCGAGGCATATATTTTTAATAAGCTTTCATAGTGTAGTACGATATAATCAGTAATTAATCTGTTAATTATTAATGCATTATGAAAGGAAAGGTTTCGAGATATTTGATCGAACGTGTTCGGTCGAATAAGAGAGTACAACAATTGTCCAAAGTCACGAGAATGGCTTCCCATGAGAATATCGTTGCGAATTTCGAGTGTCAGGATAACAGGAGACTAAGGGGGAGAACGAACACCAGGAAGAGGACGACACGCGAAGGTCCTTTCCGCTATGATCGAGGTAGCCCCTTATAGCCTGTTGCATTAACTGAGCGATAGTGTTTGTATGTATGAAAGAGAAAGAGAAAGAGATAGAGATAGAGATAGAGAGATAGAGAGAGTAGTGTTCAAGGACGCTCGGAACGACAGCACCGTCCGAAGTACACGTGAGAGATCTCGTGGATATATATCGTTACGTTATCCTTTCAGCAAGAAGCCCGGGATAAGGAATGGACGAGTAAATCAGGATCTCAGAAACTACGAAAGTAGAATCCTTGTGAACATAGCAACAGCAGGATATAGAGGCCTGATCCCCTTGGATTTCCCAACTTCCCGATTTTCTCTTAGTCCCTATAGGAACTCGCTTACTTTAAACCATTTTCTGCTTTCCTGATTCTCAAGGGTCATACGCTACCCTTTTTTACCTTGCCAAATTTGGTCCTATAGAATATCCCTCACTGGTCTTAACTTTCTTCGCGTGCATTTTATATAATGGAATCAAATATGTAAGATATAATAAGATAGAAATGGTACAGTTAGCGACGATCATTATGAAATTGGTTTGAATTCGAAATATGAGAAAATTGAATTAATTATGTTATAATTAGGAAGAAGAGAGATAGATAGATAGATAGAGGAGAGAGAAAGAGAGAGAGAGAGAGAGAGAAAGAGAATGAGGACGAGAGAGAGAGTGTGATTTAGGATCGAATGATTTTTATAATATATCAAATATTCACCAACCTAATTAATTGTTATATTATAAAAATATATTATTATATATTATTATATATTTATATATAAAATATAGTATATTAGAAAATATTTATTAAATATTCATTTAATCAAGAAATTATAAAATAAATAAATAATTTCTTTTATTTATTTATTTTATAAATTTGCCAAAATCATTAACATAAATTTTAATATATTCGTATACCCATCTATAGATCGTGTAATACTATTATTTTTTGTGTTTTTCTTTTATCGTGTCAACGTAACTTTCAAATGATCGGAAATTTCTTTTGATCACTTTCTCGCCCCGGCGATTTCGAAGAAGCTCAATTTTGCTTACGACCAAACGATCATTTAATTCCTACGGCAATCGAATTTTATATCGAAGAGAATACACGTTTTCGTACGGTAGGAGATGGTAGTCCGTTTTGAAAATTAATTTTGAGGTAATACATAGGGCCGAGACCAGTTCCATAATATATATTTTAATAATTTTTATCCGGCTTACAAGTTCTCCTCATTTAAATGTAGAGAGTTTATCGTTGCGATGCCTCGCGATTCTATAAGAGCTTTAAAATAAAATCGATAAACGGACGCGTATAATGACGGCGATAACGATAATAGAATGTCGATATATGTATATACAATATATATATATGTGTGTGTGTGTGTGTATGTATGTATGTATATATACGTAAATACATCCATACGTAGATACATATACGTACTTATGTAGGTACGCATTACGTGAAAATTATTTTAAATTACATTACTTTTCGGCGTATTAATTTCTTCACCAGCTCGCTACACGGGATTACCCGTTAATCATGTTACAATCGGCTTAATCGCGTCAATATTATAATAGTAGCGTTTCGTTGTAAAATCGAAATCATTTCGATCATGGACACGGATCTATTGATCAAAATATGTATGTATATATACACACGCGCGCACGTGTATATATATATATATATATATATATATATATATTTTTTTTTATTATATACATACATACATACATACATATATATATATATATAAACATATAGGATACAATAAAAAAAAATGTAGGCACTTATTATTTTATTAAACAAATATTACAATCCAAAGTTTAACGATAAACAGAAAATTCTCACATGATCACCTCTCATTTCTCTCTAAAACAAATATCCATTTCAATTGCACGATTACCTTGGGGTATTGAAAACCCTTCCTTTCTCTCTCTCTCTCTCTCTCCCCCCATCTCTTTTTCTCCCCCTACTCTCGAGAGTTCTTCACACAATAAGCCATATCGATAAGCTCGACACAGCGCGTGCCCTTAACGAGTTCGTCGCATGGTGATGGTACTGGATCGATGTCCAGTAATTTGTAGGCCTAACAGACTATTCCGTTACCAGGAGTGTATGTCCTTGATGGAAGCTGTTCGAGGAGATCCTTTGGAAGGAGTAACAAAGCTCTCCCGTCCCATTACTGTTGTATTCGAGTGTGCTGTATGTTAGAATAATAGAGATGGACTACGGTGATGCGCTTAGGTGAAGAGAGTGGTCGGTGCGGGGTTAGAGATGGGTAGGAGTGGAGGCGGGGGCAGTAGGACGAGGAGAAATATTTTTGTAGGACTAAAAATATGCAAATGCGGTCCTTTGTTCGATACCTGCCGGCTTATCTTTACGAATGGGATAACAGGAAAGTGTAGAAGGATAGTTGGCATACACTTCGCGGACCCTTGAAATGCCCCGTGACCCAAATAAGGGCTTTTGTAGGACCCCGGTGATCAGGAGAACAGGTTCGTAGGACGAATGGTTATCCTTACGCACTTATATAGTATATATGCACCCTTCCATGTTGTCCTCTCTCTTCCTTTCTCTCTCCTTCTCTCTCTCTCTCTCTCTCTCTCTCTCTCTCTCTCTCTCTACTTCTCTTTCTACCTTCTCTACTATCTTCTCCCCACCAGTTTGCCCTTCCGAACGAACGTTCCTTGTTCGCCTCCCGAAGGACACCGGCCCTGACCCCACCAGGAATCCTGTTTGATGCCTATACTTTCCTGCTAGTTGTTTACGCATGGAAGCGGTAAAAAAATTCTCATAAGTGCATTCCCTCGTCAAGAGGTTCCGCGTAGTGGGGATAGAACGTAAGAGCCCATGTGGTACCTCCTATAGTATTCTTATATAGGACGTTCTTTTTTCTCTATGCTTTTTAAAATTGATTCCAAAACTCATTTGAGATTGATCACTGAATTATTGGAAACTTTTCT
>OU964967.1:5494691-5512191 GCA_918808275.2 Dolichovespula sylvestris
CGCTATGAAAATTCGAGGGAAAGTCGGGGGGTGAAGGGTGGAGGGGGGAGCATCAGGTCGGCAATTCACGAACACGCAGAAAACATTTTGAAGAAGCAACAAAAGGATGTAAGAAGGAGAGAACAGAGAGAAAGACGCAGCAAAAAAAAAAAGAAAAAGAAAAAAAAGCCGGAACGGGATCTTAATTCCGTCGAATGGGGATCCCTCGCAAATCTCTATCTTCCTGCTTAGCTATCGGACCTTTGTGACGGTCGTGGTGATGCTGATGCTGCTGCTGGTGGTGGCGGTGATGGTGGTGGTGGTGGTGATGGTGGTGGCGATGGTGGCGGAAGAGGGGAAAGGATAGGAGGAAAAGGATAGAGAATAAAATTTATTTTTATGACCTGAAACCGGTATAGGGAAGGAGCCGGTGCATCGGAATAAATGCAGTCAAAGAATTACAAAAGATTACCTACGGTCTAAGAATGAGGTAACGAACGATGCCGATGAAATAATAAAGATCACGAGGAACGGTATGAAAACGGAACGACGAATCGTACAAATAAAATATAACAATGTTTTATATAATATATAATATACAATTTTATAATAATATAAAATTTAGTCATATATTTTTGTATCAGTATATATATTTATATATTTAGTTATAATATTTATTTATACATATATAGATATAGATATATATTTATGTAGTTATATATTTATTATTTTTTTTTAGTTATACATTTTTTTTAGTTATATAAAATTTTTAAGAGACGTAGTAAATGAAATTCGAAGAGAACGTGAATTATTCGAATTATTATACGAATGAATTATTTTCCGCCATATTGCATACGAGCTGATATATTATTTTGTTCATACCTATCGAATTATTTCGAATAAGATTATTGCGAATTTGACAATTTCTATGTAATGATTTTTGAAGGGAGGGGAAACAAAATTGAGGACTCGTATAATTATAATTATGTAATAATGACAACGATACCAAGATCATAATAGAGAAACGTGTTGTTGAAAGTAACAAGATTTGTTGAAAGAAAAAGGAATAAATAAATAAATAAATAAAATAAATCAAATGAAAGAGATATTATAAAAAGAGAGTAGATGTCGCTGGATAGAGAACGTAAAATATTATAAAATAAAATTACTGAGAAAGGGGAGAGGGTGAAGAAAGAAGGAAAGAAAGGAGGGGAAATAATTTCCCTCCGGATCGACCTGGTTAAGATTCATAATTTATGATCTTGGGAGTAATCCTGGCTGGGAGTAAGGGTTTAGGTTGGGGACGGGTCAGTCGGTAATTCGAAGAGGCGAGCGGAGAAAGATGCGTGCATTAAAAAAGGAAGACGGATAGATAGAACGAGAGAGAGAGAAAGAGAGAGAGAGAGAGAGAGAGAGAGAGAGAGAGAGGATGAAGGAGAGGGAAAAGGACCAAACGAGTGAAAGAATGAGAGAGAAAGAAAGAAAGAAAGAGAGGGACAGAGGGTATAGATAGATAGACAGATAGAGAGAGAAAGACAGAGAGAAAGAGAGAGAGAGAGAGAGAGAGAGAGAGAGAGAGAGAGAGGAAGAGAGAAGGAAAGAGAGAGGAGTTAGGACTCATCCTTTGATCCGGGATTTATTTAACTACGATAGCAGAGCGTGGGCTTATCCCGAGGGAGGTTTTAGCCGGCAAAGGGGCGCGCTATTGATTTTTAGCTGGAGGATTAAAAGCGCACTTTCGTAACACTATACTCGGACGCACCCACACGCATGCACATTCGTTCGTACTTTTTTGTCGTTGGGTCTCTCCCGTCGGCTTTTCGTTATATTTTTCCAAAGTTACTCTGTATCCGAAGGTTTTTGTTTTTCTTTCTTTTTTTTTTTTTTTCTTTTTTCTTTTTTTGTCTTATTCTTTCATTTTTCCTTTCTTCGTTTTTCCCGATTTCTTCTCATTTTTACTTGTATATATATATATATATATATATATATATATATATACTTCTTTTTTGTCGATGAACCAGTATCATCATACGCATTTCGTATGCTTCTCTCGAGTGAAAGGAAAGAAAGAAAGAAAGAAAGAAAGAAAGAAAGAAAGAGAGAGAGAGAGAAAGAAAGAAAGAAAGAAAGAAAGAAAGAAGAAACTCGTGACGTGCCCGATAATACGGTAGAAACTAAAGCAGTCGAGATAACCATCTTGCCAAGCTTATCTCTCGTAGCACTTTCGAAACGAGGTCAGACCGACTCGCCAAGCGCAAGTGGAATTTCACACTTTCTCTCTTAATCTCTTTCTCCCCTCTCTGCCTCCCTCGACCCCTTTCCCCCTACACACCCCCCCCCCTCCCCCTCCTCCTCCCGCCTAGTAACTACGTCAAGCGTTATCGTCCCCTACCTCCCTGCTCTCTAAATCTGTTGTTGTTATTGTTGCTGTTGCTGTTGTTGTTATTGTTGTTGTTATTGTTGTTGTTGTTATATCTCGAACGACCTAAAATCGAATATACGCTAGCTGACTATGTCTTAACAAAGTTAACAAGGATCAATGAGGCTTCGAAATGAATACGTACATTCGAAACAACCGTATGAGAAATACACGAGGAAAGAGGAAAAGAAAAACAAAGAGAGAGAGAGAGAGAGAGAGAGAGAGAGAGAGAGAGAGAGAGAGAGAGAGAGAGATGTTATTAAACTGCTCGTTACCCTTGCCCGTTCATAAGGAAACAAGGCTGAAAGCGGGATCACTGCCCTTGGCTTTGCATCTTGTATTCGAGACACACGCATTTTCCACTTTCGTTATCCGCCCGCCGACTCTCCGCTCCGATCTTGGATCAAAGTGCAACGAACTTGCGGGCTGAGCTTGAAAGTTGAAATCCGAAAGCAAACGGTCCGGACAAACGATCGAACGCGGGAGGACGGATAGGCGAGACGTGGTGTGTAACAAAGCCAACGTGTCCGGTACAACGACGACGACGACGACGACGACGGAGACGACGGAGACGATGACGACGAGGACGACAATTATAAGGGGTTGATAAAAAAAAAAGAGAAAAAAAGAAAACAGAGACTTGGAAGTGGCAAGAGTGTATGCACGTGTGTGTGCATACGCGAGCACGATGCACCGATCAGGCTGGCTTTAGGAATACGTTACCGTCGTCATCGTCGTCGGTGGTTATCTTCATGGGTCAGCGCCCACGGCTGTTGGCTTAATCTTCAGCTGCCGAGGAGAGAAAGAAAGAAAGAAGGCGAAGAAGAGATTGGGGTGTGAGTGAACACACACAAAGACAGAGAGAGAGAGAGAGAGAGAGAGAGAGAGTTGAGAGGAAGACGAAGGGTCCATACGCGCTTATCTTTATCCGATGCTCGTCCGTCGACGAACGTTCGTCGTTTAACCATTCTCTTTATTTCTCTCTCTCTCTCTCTCTCTCTCTCTCTCTCTCTCTCTTTCTTACTCTTGAAATCAAGCGAACGATTATATACTACTCGATTTAATCCAATCGTTGAATTTTTATTATTGCTTGTCCTACGGTGCATCATCTCTCTCTCTCTCTCTCTCTCTCTCTCTCTCTCTCTCTCTCTCTCCTTTGTATTCATCTTTTACCATACCTTTTCATCCCTCCTTCTCTCTTCCTCCATCTATCTTCCCTTTCTTTTCTTTCTTCTTTTTCATTGTTTATTTTTTTTTTTTTGCCCTATTCCCGTCGAGAGCAGTAATAATGAATTAATTATTTAATTATCTGCACTCACGTCATCCTCGTGATTCTTATTTAACTTCGTGTTCATTGCACCGTTCTATGTATGCACGTACATACATACATACGTACGTACGTACGTACGTACGTACGTATCTGCATCTTTTTTCTCGCATCCTTTTTATATTCTTCTCGGATAATTAATTACATTCTCAGTAACTCTTTTTTTTCCTCTCTTACAGATCGACTTCGTTTTCACTTCGATTTGCTTCCATTCAGATTACCTACTCTTATCGATTCTCTTCCTTTCCGATATATCACATTACACGCGCGCGTATGTTTTTATTAAAATATCAAATGATATCCATATTTTCTTTCGCGTATCCTTAATTCAATACGTATGATATTTGTAAAAAAAAAAAAAAAAAAAAAAAAAAAAGAAAAGAAAAGAAAAGAAAAAGAAAAATCTCTCCCTCCCTCCATCCATCCTACTCTCATCTATCGATTTATTGATCCTCCAACTATTATCCAAAATTAATACCGGTCTAATTCTTATTTAGACCAGAACACAATCGATCCATCCTATTTACTTCTCCCTTTTAATCGGGAATCAATTTAATCGACTACGCGAACTCGACGCGTTGCATTTCGTAGCCGGTGGATAATCGTTACGTTACTCTTAAATCGTCTTCGGGTAATTAAACAGCCCGAAGTATACTGCCTATCGTCGATCGCTTTACGAAGATCGTTAATGATAGATCCCTGGAGAACGGAGGTGAAGAAGGAGGAGCAGTACGATCGAACAACTAGTACGATCTAGTACGAGTATGCACAAAGTGAATCGCGATGGCCGCCGGCAAATAGTGCGTACGTCCCTGCGAGCACGAGTCCGTGTAAATCGTATTAGGGATTATTGCACGATCAAAAATATCCCCGAAGGATAATCCTCGAAGGTAGAAGCATTGTGTGAGTGGCATTAACTCGGACATGTATTATGATGCGTGTAGGTATACACCGATCCCCTGGAAACCCCTATGGCCTCTCTCTCTCTCTCTCTCTCTCTCTCTCTTTCTCTCTCTCTTTCTCTTTCTCTCATTCACACACACGCATACATATGTACATATTCACACTCGCTACATACCTTTCTACCTTTCTCTCTCTCTCTCTCTCTCACACACACACACATACATATACAAACATTGTATACTACGTCATCGAGCGTATAAGAGAGACTGTGTGTGCGTATCACCGCTACGTCGACCTCGGCGAAAATCCACGCCTCTGCATCCTGCTTTCGATTTATCTTTCTCCTCTTTCAGCCGTGCAAAAGCGCGAGCGCGAGCCCGAACAGGTGATACGTCGCTAAGGGTTGCATTTCGGATCTATCGAAAAATATCTATCTCCCTCTTTCTCTCCCTTTTTCCACTGTATCCTCTTTTTTGCTTTTTATTTTTTTTTTTCTTCTTTGTTCCTTCTCTTCTTTATCTCATTTTCTATATCTCTCTTGTTTTGTTACCTTTTGTCCTCTTTCTCCCTCTCTCTCTCTCTCTCTCTCTCTCTCTCTCTCTCTCTCTCTCTTTGGATAGAAAATCGGTGGGATATGAATCGATAATAATCAAAATTTTATGACAACAATAAATCCTGGATGAGCAGATCTCCCCTTTATTCATATATTATATTTCGGTTAGTCAATTATTTTCTGACAGTAAATTCAACTGGTTTCTAATCATAATTAATTCCTTCGATTATTTAACGAAATATGCGAAGCACGATTGAAACAGTTATTAAATAATGATGAACATTGTATAAATTATTTGATCAGTTGTCGATCTTAGGAAAACGCACTTAAGGAACGTTCTTCTACGTGTATTCTAACGAACGCCATAATTAATTGCCCGATGGAACATTGACACGAAGTATCCCATTACGATGGCTCCAGTATCAAAAACGAGCGAACGTGCGTGCACTATTTTTCGTGTAGTCGAGATAACGGGCACGTTTTTAAGGCGCGCGAAGGATATTCATTGTTTTTCCAAAAGACTTTTACTCAACCGTCACCGGGAACAATTTTTTCGTTTCTAACTTTATTGATTAGGACATCGTTATTCGTTGAGAAAACGTATATTCTTTCGAAAAAAATCGAATTAATCCTTCTTGATCGGATATCTCACCGAACTGTCATGTTTTCCAACAATTAGAATCGACATTCTCTTTTCTCTTTTACCTTTTTCCTCCCCATTTAAAAAAAAAAAAACATTTATTTCTCTTCGAGTATTGTAGCAAACGTCGCATACGGTTGCAAGAAGTTGCATCGAGCTGGATCTAACAATAAGGATAAAGAAATAAAGGAAAAGAAGAAGAAGAAGAAGAAGAAGAAGAAGAAGAAGAAGAAGAAGAAGAAGAAGAAGAAGAAGAAGAAGAAGAAGAAGAAGAAATAGAAAAAAGAGGAAAGAAAATAAAAAAAGCAGAAGCAAACGAGTTCGTCCCAAGAAATTTTGTAGTTCGTCATTGTGTCAACCTTGTTATTTATTATGTGGTAATAAAAATATAGCTCTCTCTCTCTCTCTCTCTCTCTCTCTCTTTCTCTTTCTCTCTTTCGCGTCATTGTCGAGAGTAATTAATCATTATTTATAGGGCTCGTAGCAAACGATCAATTCGTCCTCCGGGAATCGATCAACGAGTCTCGATCGAACGACTCGAGTTAAAGGAAGCTGTGAGAGTAACGTGCTCTTTCATTCTTACGTCTCGCGTAATCGACGAAAGTAAAGGATAGAATGAAGGAGAGAGGAAGAGTACGAGAAAAAAAGATATAAATAGATAGATAGAGAGAGAGAGAGAGAGAGAAAGAAAGAAATAAGGACAGAAAGAAAGACGTCTGCTCGCGTTCGACTTGCACCGGCAATCCTATTTCTTTCTTATGCAAAATCTTGGAGCTGCGCGTAGCGTGTTAAGGGATTAAAAGTCTGCTCTATAGGGTCAGCCGAAGGCTTAGTACGCCTAACAAGATTAGCCTAAGATGCCGAGTCCGCATACCCCGAGGATTACACATTATGTATTCACCTGAATGTATTCACGCAGAGCAAGAGAGAGAGAGAGAGAGAGAGAGAGAGAGAGAGAGAGAGAGAGGGAAATATATCTAGTTCGTGCCTCTTGCGTATGCGTACGACGCCTTCTTCAACGACGTTGCTCTTCTCTTCCCATAAAAATTAACTATCGAACTTAATATCCGAATGAATCCTTCTCGATTCTCAAGAAATTAATTCAATGATCCTGAGAAAGGAGAAAGAAGAAAAAAAGAAAACTCGTACAAATGTATTTTACACGTGTATTGATACAAAACGTAGATAATGTTTCGAAAGGGAAAGAGAGAGAGAGAGAGAGAGAGAGAGAGAGAGAGAGAGAGAGAGAAAATAAAGCATCGGTTCCAAAAGTTCGACGTCTTCTCGATCTGACTTGTATTTAATCGAGGAGAAAAAAAAAAAGAAAAAGAAAGTCTCAAAGAAGAAAAAAATAAAAGAAACAAAAGACAAGAGAAAAGAAAAAAATTCGTAAGAAGGCATCGAAGACGAACGCATTGTAATAATAGAAGACTCTTAGAGACGTGAGATCCTATAACGCGTTGGAAGAAAGAGAGCATCACCGAGGGGGAGCCTTATCTTACCCTCGTCGACTAGTACTCTATTTCGAGGCCGAGATACGAGAGTCCGCTCTCCCTCCCTCCCTCTCTCTCTCTCTCTGTCTCTCTCTCTCTTCGGCTTCTTTTAATGTCTTTTCTCTCTTTTCTTTCTTCCTTCCTTCCTTTCTTTCTCTCTTACTCTTCTTCGAAAAGTACCACCACCTCCCTCGACGATGCTTCTCTCTCTCTCTCTCTCTCTCTCTCTCTCTCTGTCAGTCTCTGTCTCTCTCTCTCTCTGTCTCTGTCTCAACGTTTTGATTAAGAGAGAACCGAGAGGAGTCTAACGGACGAAGTGAGATCGAGGACGAAGGAATAAGATACGAAAATAGGGGAGGAGGGTGATGGAAGAAGCGAACGACGGGGGGAGGATAGGAAAGAAAGTCCGCGAGAGAGAGAGAGAGAGAGAGAGAGAGATACGGGAGAAGCGAGCATTGAGTAATTGTTGGCTTACGTCTGTCAGATCGTCAAATACTTTGCCTTCCCTCTCAGACAAACCGTAACGACCGACCAAAAATCGAGATAAGCTTACGAATCCTCCTCCACGCTTTCTCTTTGCTCGGCATTCCGCCTCTTAGAAATCGCGAGATATACGTGGCGATACTTACCACGTAGTAAGTAAAGTAAAGAGAGAGAGAGAGAGAGAGAGAATATCTTATTTCAACATGTTTTAAATATACTTTCTTGCTCTCCTTAAACACGATACACTCGATCGTCTCTTAACGCGATCGAAATCGTGCTCGAGTTAAAAGATAAATTCAAATCTAATATGAGAAATTATCGCGATGGGATCAACGTCAAACGCATTACGAGGAATTATTTTCATACGTGTTATCGATCGATCTTCTCTACGTATATGATCGAGCGCGAGTCAATGGAGTAAATGTACTTAGGACATAACGTTTAAAAGTTTCGAGCAATTGAGAGAATTATGATCGATCGTTCCGATGCCGTTCGTATTGTTTTCGTTTTCTCTTTTTTTTTTCTTTTTTTTTCTTTCTTTCTTCTTTTTTTTTTTTTGTTTCAGTTATCTCTCCTCTCTCTCTCTCTCTCTCTGTCTCTTTACTTTATTTTTTCTTCAATCCCTTCGTAAATGCAACGTATCCTTAAATAATTTGTCATCTGTATCTGCGTTCTGAATTAATTATAACGAAATAATTGTCACGATAATTATAAAAGTCATCTACCAAATCGCGTGTATATTTATTCCCGAGTATGATAAATTACATCAGCACGAAAGCAAAGTACAATGGTTAATAAAAACAATTCTATTTTTTTTCCTCTCCCTCTCTCTCTCTCTCTCTCTCTCACTCACTCCTCTTCATTACATTTCAATAGATATCCCTCTATAAATATCTACTTGCGCTTTTATAAATATATCTTACAATACTTACAAGTTCAAATTCTATATATCGTAAGCAATTTAACGCGGTCTCGTAAATCGCATAACCGCGCAGTATTCCGTCCTGTTCCTCGATGTAAGCCCGAAACAGGAGCGTATAAAATTTAGGAGGAAGTAGTTACCTAACGTGAGAGAGATAGAGAGAGAGAGAGAGAGAGAGAGAGAGAAACACAGAAAGACAAGAAAGGTAAAAGGGATGGAACGATCCAAGAATGGTAGGAGTAAGTGGTGGTTTTGGCAAGGGGATGCTCTGATGCGATTTCACGCTGGATTTGCTTAAGATCTCCGCTAAGGAGCCCTTTAACCCTCCCCTTTTACCCCTTCCCCCCAGCCTTTACCCTTCCATCACGCTATCTACGCATTCGTGGCTGCCTTCACCTTTACTTACTTCGGTCACTTCTATGTAATTCTCCGTCCTCGTTGATAACGCCACGATAGAGTAACATCGTTATCGATCAAATCGTTCGTTGACAATAACGCTGATTAATCGTTAAAAATATAAATCTAACTTAATATATATATATATGTGTGTGTGTATATATATATTAACCAAAACTATAGATCCAAATATATTAGATCCGTTCGAATAAATTATTGCTATCGTTTATGAGAATCCGAAAGATCTTTGTTTCGGGGATATATCTTGTAACATCGTACGTATAACGTTCTCTCCAGATTCTCAAGGATAATCCCTGAGAACTCACCTTCTCCTACGCGAGTCCCAACCCACTACTCTCTTCCTTTTGAACTCAAAGTTCCGTACGCAAGTCGGCCTTCGATCTCCCTAAATATTTGAGATCCGTCCGAGCAAGTGGAATAGCTAAATCCGACGTATTCCTTGGACGGATGGACGGTAGGGAGTGCGCCGTAGGAGGGGTTGCGTCTGGGGGGATGAGGTGGTTCAGGTTTTGCGTTGGAAGCCCTCACGGATTAGAAGCGTTCGTATTGCGCACGTATATCCGTGTTTTAAGGATGCTCGCGCATACACACGGCTGTATGCAAACCCTTACGGCTTAAGCTAAGGCTAAGGCTCTCCCTTGAGATTACTACGTCATTCTGCAGGACTCTCCAGTCGCCGGAAGGATCAGCCTTCTCTCTCTCTCTCTCTCTCTCTCTCTCTCTCTCTTTCTATCTATCTTTCTATATATATATATATCTTCTTCCTTCTGAGGATTTCGTCGTTCCTAAATCAGGTTGTCAGGGTACGATCCCGACTCACGTGCGCCGATCTAGAAAGACGTCGTCCGGCCTCCGAAGCTTCTTCGATTTCTTCGAGAAAAGGATGATCGTGTCTTTCGCTTTCAGGATACAAACAAGGACGCGCCACGTTGGATGAATAATCCCTTGGCATCTCTTTGGACGAACGATGAACGACTAATGGACGTCGTACCTGTCCTGTACTGCTATCACCCTCCTACAACCCGCAACCTCCCCCAAGCTTTTTCCTTCTTCCTTCTCGTCTCTTGCCATCTCTAAATCATCCCCCGACAACGAGTTCGCGCTCGCAATAACTCGTTACCGAAAATCCAAATTAAGCTCCTTAGCCGAGAAATTTACGAGACGTTCGTTCTCCCTCTTCTTCTTCCTATCTTCTCTATACCTCTCTCTCTCTCTCTCTCTCTCTCTCTCTCTCTCTCTTTCTCTCTTCTAGACGCACCCCTTTTCCACCTTATATCGTTCCTTCGCAAACGCAGTTTACCAAAGTAATTTTAATCTTCGATGCGTATGGGACGCGCGAACGCTTCACGATCTATATCTATATCGAACAGCTGTCGTGAATGTGTGTGTGTGTGTGTGTGTATGTTTACATATATATGTGTAGAAGCGTTCACGTATTCGATAAGAGAGAAAGAGAGAGAGAGAGAAAGGTGCGTCCTCCTCTCTCTCTCTCTCTCTCTCTCTCTCTCTCTCTCTCTCTCTCTTATTCTCTGCCTTGTATAAGAGCTTACTCTCTAAGCGTCTTAGGGCAAGTTTTCACCCTTGCTACTCTCCTACGCGCTCGAATGCGCGCGTTCTTATGAAAGCACGAGCGTGAGCGATCTTGGAAATCAGGCAAATCGTAGACGAGCATAACCTCGCGATGGATTTCAAAGTATTTAGCCTCTAAGACATTTCGATGGATAGGGATAATAACGTTTCTTATCTTCTTCATGTATACGCATATAGACGCCCGCACGTACAGGAACACGCACACTAACGAGCGGATGGATCGATAATATGGAGTGTATTAATCATTTCAATGCACACACATATGTAAGATATATTTCAGAATATGTGTGTGTGTGTGTGTGTCCATATTCGTGCATATTATTGAATAACAGATCGTTTATAATACGAAGATCGAATAAAATCTTTTCGTATTAACGAGAGTGATAAATTTTTGTCGACACACCCGTTCTCTCCGATAATTACATTAATTTTTTATCCGATGAAAAATGTTTTAATCTCATTTATAATTTTTCAATGAGTAAAATATGAAATAACGTTAAATTCATTCGGACGATACTATAATACCCGTATACCAATTGTTAATTCAATTTAATTACATAAAAAAGAAAAAAGGAAAGAAAATAAAAGAAGGAAGGAAAAAAATAAAAAGAATATCAAACGATCGCGTAAAAATGTTCGCGATACACTTACACGACGAGTAATACGCTTAGCTTTTCGCAACGACGTTTATATGTGTCCATTTATGGAAAAGAAACTTTTTGTCGGAAATATTGTAAATAGATAACACGATAAATAAATCGAAATAAATATGTTTGGAAAGTAGGAGGATAAATTCGTTTCCTCAGCCATCCCCGCGATGCGTGATTATGTCGCTAAGAATGGGCTAATGCTCGGATTTAGAAGGTTTCGTCGCGTGGCCGGTGATCTTATAAGTTACACCGGCTGTAATGTTATCTCATTAGGTACGTCTTATCTAGTGCTTTCGTCCGCGCTCGAGCTTAGCTCCTCTACCCGGGCGGAGCTTAAATCGCACGCGAGCTTAACGTGGGACGACCATTGGACGCACGCGAACGTAACACGAGGCGTGTTTCCTCGCGTCCATCCTAAATCAAACCTGAGTTGTACGTTAGCTCGATATCAACGAAACGAATACGACCTAACGACTCTAACTTCGATCTCTCTACGATCAAATCTTAAATCACTTCTGTCATTCGAAATATCCATACTCGATCGTATATCCTATATATTATTTCGAGTGACGAAACGTGCGGATAACAATACGATCGAAATCATTTTTTCGTTGACATATATCGATATGAATTCAATCTAACGTATTTAAAGTAACGACTGATAAAAGTATAGTATACAATGGGTCAACATGACTTTCCTTACTTTCTTTATCTTTGCGTGTATCCTTTAATAATGTTTTTTAGTAATATGAAAAAGAGTATTTATATATATATATATATATATATATATATATATATGTATATTTCTTTTTTAACATTCCATTAATGTTTACATGAAATAAAATTATAATCATAAACCAACGATATAACTATTTTCTACGACTCTGTCCCAGACTCGTAAAATTAATGAAATTTTATTTCATTTCGCGCATTGTATACTATAATATTTCTAATTGATATTTAGAGAAAAAGAAATATTCTATTAATATATATGATAGAATGATAATATTCTTTATTACAGCTTTTCAATTTTTTTGTTAATCATCCAATGTATATATATATATATATATATATATATATATATATATATATATATATATATATTCTAATATCATATGATTCATTAGACATTATTGCATCTTGAAATTGTAAATGCGAGGAAAAAATACAAAACCGAGATGGCAACAACCATCGTATACGCATTTACGACCCGTTTTCGTATTACGTTTTCGATTAGTATAAGGAAAAGTTTCACGAGAAGTATCATTCACGAACGGTAGAAGAACGGGAAGGGAGCGTGGTGTAAAGATACGATTGATAAAAATATGATCAGATATAGTTATCGCAGCTATTGCATGTCGTTAGATGTGGTTTCATCGGCTTGGCGATAACGATTCAGCATATACGTAATAATCCATTGGAGATTATCTTGCTTCGATTAATCGAGCTTTCGATCAGACATCTACATTGTTTTTTTTTTCTTGGCAGGGAATTATATCGTAGAGTTTATAATATATCTATGTATGTATGTATATATATATATATATATATATATATATATATATATCATTTTTTATCAATCCAATTTCATAAATGGATCGGACGAAAGATAAAAATGATCTATACGTTTCTTATAAACGTGATTTCCATTTAATTTTCATGTTTCTTTCTTCTTTAATTCTAATTGCAAGTTATGTAACGTATTCGACTATACTCTCGATAGTATTCGAGAAACGTCGAGAATTCTGTCGAAAAGTAAGAAATTTTACGTTAACAATAACATTACAAGCTTTTCGTTCATACTCAATTAGGCTGACCATTTTAAGAACTCTTTTAAAAGAAGATTAGTAATTTAGAAACAAAAAAAACAAGAAAGTATGGCGAAGTAATGGTCGAACTACAAAACACAAAAGTTGTTCACGTTCATAAATAAATGTTTATCATTATCCTTGTGTCTATCGAAACGAATTTTAGGATTTTTAGGATAGGAAAGTGAAAATAAGAACGGACTTGTTAGGAAACAAATAAGAACATACGTTAATGTGGCGAACGATGAAAAGGGGAAGTCATTGAGAAGGAAAAAGATGTAGAACATGCATGCGCGCGCGCGAGCGTGCGAGAAAGAGAGAGAGAGAGAGAGAGAGAGAGAGAGAGAGAAACACGAGGCAGATAAAAGCGTCGAAAGAGTTGGGTCCTTATCTGTAAAGGCCGACATCCGCCGGATCAGCCCGAGATACCGAAACCACCCACACTTTCCTTCTTCTTCACACACCCTTCCAACTCCTCTATACGCTTCGTATTTGATGCTTTAATTAATCTCTTAATTTTTTTTTTCTTTCATTTTTTTTTTCCATCGATGTGATCATATGTATTCGATATGTTTACATACCTCCAAGACTATTCTCGATAAATAAAGATAATGTCGAATGATGTAAAAATCGTTGAAATAAAAAAATGGGTTTCAATAATAACAATAATAAATTTCTGAATTAATATAGGATTTCGTTTCTTTTCTTTTTGTTTTCTCTTTTAATTATATATATATATATATATATATATATATATATATATATATATATATAACGATAACGAGATGATCGTGAGGATATCAATAATATATTAATAATAATAATAATAATGAACGTTTTAACGACGGTGTGTTCGAGAGAGATGAAAAATGAAATTTGACATATGAATTGATCATTGAACTGAAAGCAAAAGAAGAGATCGGTAAAAACGAAGAGTATGGCTAACGTCTCGTCTTTGGCTGAGGCTTCGTTATACCGAACGGCTGATTCGATTTCGAGAGATTATAGGCGGTATCGTCTTGGATTACCGAGTCACGAAGACGAAGAAGAAACCTTAGGATCGAGGTTCCGCGCGTACCGTGTCTCTCTCTCTCTCTCTCTCTCTCTCTCTCTCTCTCTCTCTCTCTCTCTCTCTCTCTCTCTCTCTCTCTCTCTTTCTCATGCTCATTTGCATGACACTTTTCCTCATTCGGAACATCCGTCTGACCGAGGAAAAGAGGAACGAGTTCTCGCACGAATGATCCAATCGATTGAATTTGTTATAACCACTCATTGAAATAATAAATTCAAATCATTTAAGCATGAACGTATAAAATCAATGATAAGTTTATGTGTCATCGATTATACTCCATATAAATAATATATCGAAATGTGACGATAGATTATGAAAAGATATTTAAATATAATAATTAATGAAAAAAAAAAAATATATATATATATATATATAAATCAAGAATATATGATATAGAAATAAAAAATAAAAGATACACGATGAAAAGTAATCGACATACATATTGTATGCATGTATATATATATGTACGTACGTACGTATGTATGCACGCATGTATGATCTACGCGTTTAGATATTTCACAATCTTTCATCCATCTCTCTCTCGCTCTCTCTCTCTCTCTCTCTCTCTCTAAATCTCTCGTCATCGTCATCATCTCAGAATCGATCTTTTACATAATCTCCGTTATTAGCCGGCCACGAAAGTCCAACTAATCCCTAACAGTATCGCCCGTTTGAGAGATAAGCTCGTTCAAAGCATATACGCCATATTAATTCTATAAATAACACTAGCTGGTAGACCGTACGTCGATAGATAATCACGCTGACTTTAACGTTACTCCCGATCGAATGTTCCCTCCTTATTCCTTATGATTTAGGAAGACTGCGAACTAATCTGACCGACAAAAGAGATCATCTTGCCTCATGCGGAAACGCGGTGCTCGAAGACGCGGAAAGAAAAATATTCGCATAAAGTATCTTTCACTTCACTTTCTCTCGTCCCTTCTCTCTCTCTCTCTCTCTCTCTCTCTCTCTCTCTCCATCTTTATCTCTCTCGCATTTACTCGTTCATATTAAAAAGAAGAAGCCATTATCGTTGGGGATGGCCCGCCGCAAACTCGGACGCGGGGTTGTCGAAAAATATGTTCCAACTTTTTTATCTCACATCCGTGAAGCACCGAGAACTGAAAGCGAGCAGGGAGCCGTTAATTTATCAGCAAAAGAGTGGAAGAGAGACAGGGACAGAGACGGAGAAAGAGAGAGACAGACGGACAGAAAGACAGAGAGAGAAAGAGAGAGAGAGAGATATATATATATATATATATATATATATATATATATATATATATATATATAAAAAGAGAGACACAGCATTTAAAGAGAACATCATTCGTTCTTTCGACGAATCGGCACGACTTTCTTCCATTTCCCGTTCATCGAGTTAAAAAAACAAGAAGAAGAAGAAGGAAAAGAAAGAGAATTAAAAGAAAACAAAACAAAAAAAAAGAGAGAGAAAAGAAAAAACGTAGCGAAAGAAGTCTCGATGGAGAATCGATCAGTTTTGCTGTTACCCTCGGTCTCGTTCTGTTCCTCACTCTCTCTCTCTCTCACTCTCTCTCTCTCTCTCTCTCCCTCTCTCTCTCTCTCTCTCTCTCTCTGCCTGTCTCTCTTAACCGGAAGTGCGTGTTTGAAAATAATGCGACCGTTTCGCGGTTTTAATTGAATATTTAATAAATCGCAAATATAGCGCGCGATGCACGCGGAGATTTAATTAAATTTTAATCGCCTTAATTAATTCCATTACAAAATTATGCGCGCGCTTTCCCCTCCGCCCGTCCGTTCCTTCTACTAACCACCCTTCCCCCCCTACCCCTCTCATCGTTTCTCTCCCTCCTTCTCTTCTCACATCTACACCTATTCGTAGTACTCCTCTCCTACCGATCACGGCCCGTACACGGATAATTCCCTAATTTTGCGTTATGCTCGTCGCTTGGAACACATGCCAATGCGATATATTCTGTAGGGATTGTCTCCATGTATTTTCGAACGTTCCTTTCCCATTCTTTTCGTTATCTCGTTGTAGTTAAAGTTTCAGGTTCCCCGATAAACGAGAGAATGAGAGAGAGAGAGAGAGAGAGAGAGAGAGAGAGAGAGAGAGAGAGAGAAAATTACATTTTACAAAAGCTGATGTTTCGTAAATGCAAATTAATAATGTGAATGATTAAAAAGAAAGAGGTATCGAATGCGGATGCTATTGAACAGTTATTATATACATACATATATATATATATATATATATATATATATATATATATAAAAAGTACAGACGACTTAATATGAGTTTAAAATGTAATCGAAATTACTAATAACAACTAGTAATTAATAACCTATTTGACTGGCAGATACAATACATAAAATTGATAGAATGAAAGATTACCAAGAAGTTAAATCGTAAAAAAGTAATTGTCCTATGAATAAAAGTAATAGAAAAAAAAAAAAGAATATTAAAATTCATATATATTCGAAACAGACACAAGGAAATTAATTTTCGAATATGTCAGGATTAATATAGTAATTATTAGAAATAAAAAAAAAACGCGACATATTAACTTGCAAATCTTTTTGTCGTACCGTGCGATATAAAAACGATGGATGATTATTAATATTGATCGAGACAATAAATGATTGCACGAGTGATCATTAATAAAATCTATGAGAAAGAGTGAATGATAAGATAAACGAAATAATTGAATAAAAGGGGGAAAAAAAAAGTAAATTCCAAGCGCTTATGACTACGACAAAAACTCGATCTTAATAATTGGCCCACGAAAACGAAAAGAAAAAAAGAAAAAACAAGAAAATATTATCGGCGACTCAAACTCGGTCTTGTCTCGATCTCTTTCTCTTCCTCTTCTTCTTCTTCTTCTTCTTCTTCTTCTTCTTCTTCTTCTGCTTCTTCTTCCTTCGAGGGTCCTCCCGATGAATCTTATCATCCAGCGAGAACTGTCAAAGACGAGAAGCTTGCTTGACGCTCCTTCCGACGTGGCAGTTCCTTCCTCTCAGTTTGCGAGGCGAACGGGGAGATAACCGGAAGTTAGATAGGACCTGCACCAGAAATGAGAAATGTCTTTGCCGTTGCAGAGATTAAAGATTTCGCGGATGAGTTAGCTGCCACTTTCTTTCCATCTTCGCCCTCCCCCTTTTTGGACTTTCCTCTTCACGATTCTGTCATTAGTCTTTTAAGAGAACAACCTTTTAGACAACTCGACCTTGTTCTTCATTTATATACTCTATCATAAATTAACAT
>OU964967.1:5514691-5559691 GCA_918808275.2 Dolichovespula sylvestris
AGACAGGCAAAACGATTCTCAAGGTCGACTTGTAAAGAGCCACCAAGAGGAGCACTTAAAAATGTATAAAATGTAAATCTAGCCCGAAGAGTGTTTGCCTTCGTGGCGCTTTAATCTCATTAAGAAGTCCTCCTCTTTGGTACTCTTGTTCCTCCTTGGTAGAACCACGTTGGTAATCTTCGCCGTTGGAGTCTCGCGCCTGGCTGATCCTCGCCTTAAATAAATGTTCTCTCGGTTTCGTGTAGCCGATCGAAAATTCGTCTCGATAAAAGGCCCTGACCCTCTTTACCTTTCTTTTTTCTTTCCACCCTCCCCTCCACCCCCCGCTCCCCCTCCCTCTCATTCTCTCTCTCTCTCTCTCTCTCTCTCTCTCTCTCTCTCTCTTTACTGTTTTTATTTTTTTGTCTTTCTCTCGAAAGAATAACGGATCGCGAGTACTTCTGCGAGCTATTGAATATACATGGATCTTTCGCAAGAGTTATCTCCAAACCGAGAGAAAGAACGTTGAAATTCTAAGAATACTAGGTTAGATCGAGACCAAAGAAAATGTTCTTTTCGAGTTCTCCTTCTCTTTCTTTCTTTCTTTTTTTCTTTTTTTTTTTCCTATTGTCTTCTTCTCTTTCCTCTTTTTCTCTCGTCCTTTTTTTCCGTACCCTTTTTCCAGCAACGAAAGCGATCATCCACAATACGTCAACCGGAAAAGGAGAACGCTTCGCGATCGTGCTTTCTCGACAGTAGAAGATCTTATAGCGTGTGATAGGATTACCCTTTACTCAACCAAATTCGCAGCCTTCATCAAAAGCCCCTTCGATATCGGTACAGGGTAGCCACCCTTATACCACCCTTCTCTCTCTCTCTATCTATCTATCTATCTATCTATATCTCTCTCTATCTCTCTATTTCTCTCTCTCTCTCTCTCTCTCTCTCTCTCTCTCTCTCTCTCTCTCTCTCTCTCTCTCTCTCTCTCTCTCTCTCTTTCGCTTACTCGACGAACCGGTATTATCTAAGTGCACTCTCTTTGAAGATCCTGCTACCCACCCATCCCCGAACTTTAATGCCGCTCGCGGTGGTCTATGATTACCAATTTTCCCTGGCAGACGTTACCCGCTCGTATTTCGGCCCGTTGGCTAATGGCGAACGACCGTGATGGAGAACCTTCGTCTCTCATAGATTTGCTTTAATCTGACAACGATTACTACTCGAGGATTCATCGAGTTAAAGACGTTCTTCGCCTCTATCTCGAATTTCAACTTAATTATTTTATCGAAGTAAAATATGCATTGAGAAAATTGACGATTCATTATTTTCATTCTTGGGTATAGGTAAAAAGAAAAGAAAAGAGAAGATAATATAATCGTTAGCATTAGGTTTCATTGATACCCAACTATGGTTGTTATAATAATCAACTATTTACCCCGTATCCAACTGTGGGTATTATAATACCCAACTATTTACCCCGAAAAAAAAAATGATAATTGACGCTCTTGGCGAACCCTGACGTAGTCGTTGAACGCATTATTATCATAGTTTTCCTATTTTTACGTTCTATCAGACGGATACGCATGTATCCACGATCGGATTCGCCCGATAAATTTTTTCTTTCGCATCGTTTCATATCGTCCAACGTCAAAATTTTAATCAAACGTATCGTCTCTCGTGCAAATTTTCCACCTACTCTCGTAAGCCTCCGACCACCACCACCACCAACACCACCAACACCGCCGCCGCCGATGTCTCCGTTGCTTGAAGTAATCGCGTTAGCCCTCTCGCGATGCTTATTGTCGACAAAATAACGGATTCATTCTTCGTACGTGTGTTTGCTCTTCGGATTTAATGGCGATTGATTTACTACTGGCCCGTACCTCGGCGGGATCAGCTGACAGACATCATCAACTGCGTCAACCTTCGCGAATAATAAATACGTGTAAATCAGGCTCGAAGAGAAGCGCAGCTACTCGTATAGTCTCTCAGATAAGCCACTTTGCTACGTTTTTGAACGACGACGACGACGACGACGACGACAAAGACGACGACGACAAAGACGAAGAAAGATGATGATTGTTTACCGAACGATTTCTCAAATCTTCTTGGGGAGAAGAAGTCTACGACGACTGTCTGGCCAATGACGCCTTAACCAATCTACACCGCTTTAACCTGACTGAATGATTAAGTGCGCCGTTGTAAAACTCGTGGATGAAGATTCGATGTTTTGCCGTCGGTTTGTAATAACGGATTAAAGACGCGTCGTTTGGCGTTTATTTTAATTACAAGGTTAATTAGTAGTCTTCCATTATGTTCTTTTTTTGTTCTTTTCTTTTCTTTTCTTTTTTCTTTTTTTTTTTCGACTACTCAAACGAACAGAGGCTACCAACAAACATTTTATGATCTACTCGTAATATAAATATATATATATATATATATATATATATATATATATATATATGTGTGTGTGTGTGTGTGTTTTTTTTTGTTCTCTTGGAAATTTACTTTAGGTATTAAATATTCCTGAGCATGTGCTCACTTAGGTAATTGCAAAAGATCTGATTAAAGGCAACCTTATCGTTGCCATTCCTGGTACAATTAAACGGCAAGACTTTCTCGAGAACATTTGTTATTTTTTTCTTTTTTTTTTTTTTCGTTCTCGTCAGCGTTAGAATTTATGACGAACAAATCCGTAATAAGAAAAATCCTCTGGGTATCCGATTGATATCGCATATCTCTAAACGAAATGCGAAGAGAATTTTACGAATTCCCGGTGAAGAAGAAGAAAAAAAAAAAAGAAATAAAAAAAGTCGCTTGAAATTATGACCCACTCGTGTTACGCAATTACCATATCGCGAATGTAAACTCGAATACGTTGTACTTGGACTAATAGTTCATACCGAACGAAGCAAGGCCGTGCACAATTCTTAGCTGCTTGATTGATATATCAATCCGACGTTTAAGTGTTCGCACGAAGAAATATCGCTGAATCACGTCGAAAAAAATAACAAGCGATGTATAAATCACGTTCAACATGAACGGTTTTAAATAATACTTATTTACGTTATGTTGCAATCTATGCTTTTAGTATTTTTAAAAGAAATAGAGAGAGAGAGAGAGAGAGAGAGAGAGAGAGAGAGAAAATAAAAAGAAATTTGCCTGTTTGAAGATCATAAAATATTTCAATTTATGATCAATTCGATCGTTATGATTAGTAAAATGACGGGACGATGCGTCAGGAATACGGAATGGATTACCTCGTTTATTAAGACTTCGTCGAGCTGCTTGATCCTCACCTCGCGGAGCCTGTTTGTTCTTATAAATCATCCCACAGATAAGGCACACTCTCCGTACTACTTCCTACGACTCCGAACTTTTCCATAATCTGACTACTTAATGCCCGATGACGATGAGCACCGTCCTCGGGGACGGCTATCGGCGTCGTGCAACGCCCACTTGTGTCAACACGATTAAAAGAAGACGCGCGTGCCAGGATCTTACGCGATTCACTTCCCTCTCGATCACACTTATATATGTCCTTGCATAACGAATCTTCGACCGGTTAAAAAAAAAATTAAAAAAAATAAAAAAAAAATAAAGAATAAAGAAAAAAAATTCCTTATGCGATTACGATCGTTCTATCCGATGTAAATGTTTTTTTTTTCTTTCTTTCTTTTTCTTCTTCTTCTTCTTCTTCTTCTTCTTCCTCCTCGTTGCATCACATATCATCGTTACTCTCCGTTAGTTTAATAATTTTCTTATCCCGTATGATTTTCAAATGTATAATTCTACGAATTAATCGATCGCGCGTAAAATCAAATGTAATATTTTTTCTAAGGCTATCCGTCCAAATGCGATACGAGTAATTAAAATACATATGTATTTCAAGTATTTCAATACAACGAAATGATGTACTTGGGAGTCTAATCTTGCACTCGTTTAATCCAAGTAATGCAGGAATAGCAGGTAATTTCAAGAGGATTCCCATTTTGCCGTAGATGACACTGTTGTCGCTATGTAGAGGCGGCAACGATCTCTCGGAGGAGACCAAGAGGAATTTTGAGTCTTGGCTACAGCAACAACAATTGGGCCTTGGTCTTAATCCGATCGTACCATCAACGAATCATCATCATCATCATACTCAAAGTCCCCAGCCGGATGGTAGCGGACCGATAGGCGCAGGGAGTGGTGCGATTGGGCCACCGCATCCGGCCCTTTTACAATACTCTCATAAAACACGTATGAGAACTAGTTTCGATCCGGAACTAGAATTGCCAAGACTTCAACGTTGGTTCGGCGAGAATCAGCATCCAACCCGACAACAGATACAACATTACGTTACGGAATTGAATTCGTTGGAGTCGCGACGGGGTAGGAAACCATTGGACGTGAACAACGTCGTTTATTGGTTTAAGAACGCGAGGGCTGCTCAAAAGAGAGCCGAGACTAGGGGTGTCAACGGTTACAGCCCACCAGGACTGAGTCCAAGAGGCGCCAGTATCGTTAGTGAAGATTGTTCCGACGAGGAGGAGGACTCTAGGCATCAGGTATAATATTCTAATTAACTTTGATACAAGGGATCGCGAAAGCTGAACGAATTACGTCTACCCTTTTAGGACATATGCGTGCGCGTAATGGGATAAATATATGTCGTAAGATATAACGAGTAACTTCAATACGACCGTTCGATCGTGACTCGATCAAAAAATGGTTCTTCGCTTTGTTAGAACTATTCAAAAATTTCTTACCCGAATTGATTCGCTCTTATATGTTTATAAATTGTTTAGACATCTTTGTTCCTTACGATTGTCCCGTATTACAACAATCTCGCGCCGGTAAAGACGAGGTTTATTTCTTTTCTTTCTTGGGCTCGTAGTTAACAATCCTTAGCTCTTATAATGAATTAGCTCGGCCCAGGTCCGGTCGGTTGCTTTTGAAACGATGAATTTACGATCATTTCGAATAGCCTCTATTAAAAGTCGGCTTCTCAGACACTCTTCGTCTCGTCCATTTGCTTCAGTCGACGTCACCGTCGCCCTGCCCACCTAGTAGCCCACCGGTCGGTCCATTGTCCTTGACTACACGACCAGAGGATCAACAACCGCCACCTTCTACGCCATCCTTGGTCAAACAAGAGGACACAAGAGTATCATCTGGTTCCGAGGACGAAGAGGCTAGACCGACTGGTCCTCTTCCACCAGGATTTTCATTAGTACCAAGTCCAATGTTTGGACACGGCATTATGTACATGTCACATTATTTGCCACCACGTGGACCAGCTGGATGTCCGACGAGTATGCTCGACGAAAGGAGAAAGAGAAACCGGACGTTCATTGATCCCGTAACGGAAGTACCAAGGCTCGAGACTTGGTTCACTCACAATACTCATCCGAGCCATGCGGTACGTTTCGACGTTTCATTTTATTGCCATCGATGATATTGTTATACTTTTAACGATCAAAAATGATATCGATCTAAATGCGTTACGTTGATTAAATTTAGTTAACAGCCGACAATACCATTGAAACAATTCATTCGTTTTCGAGCGACTCAAACAAATTGGAACGTTGGAACGATATTCCATTAATTGGATCGAAAATTTGGAAAATATCCTCGGATAGTTTAAACGCTCTTAGCTTTGTTGTTGTTGTTGTTGTTGCATTTCACTTTTAAAAACAGATCGATTAATTGATCTTTAATTAATCTTAATTTTAATCAAAGTATACGTGAACGTTTAATAATATTGAAACAATCCGATCGACAGATTAATTAATCACACAGCGTCTTTCCATCTTCATATAAAAGTAATAAAAAAAATATATATATATATATCAAAGAGAGAAATCTCAAATCGTACAAATGTCTGAATGATTTTAAAAGAGTTGATCATGATCGATTCGCAGCTCATTCTCAAGTACACGGAGGAGTTAAATCGAATGCCCTATCGTCAGAAATTTCCACGGTTGGAGCCGAAGAACGTGCAGTTTTGGTTCAAGAATCGTAGGGCCAAGTGTAAGCGATTGAAGATGGCCCTATTCGAAGGAGAGTCACCTCAACAACATCCATACCACGCAGATTAGTTCCTTTTACCTTAATCGCATTAAACTACAGACACTCAGCTCAACTCTATTGAGGAGGAAGAAGAAAAAGAAGGAAGAGGAGGAGGAGGAGGAGGAGGAGAAAGGATTCGCGAAGAAACTCAAACGAATGCGAATCGTGTTGTTATAAGGAAAAAAAAAAAAAAGCCGAATACTCGAATGCACTATTACTTTGATCGCATCGACACGCTGTCGGCCATCTTTATTGTAATTATATCGCGTAATGATTAATATAATTATCATGGAATTTGATCAATGTAAATACGAGAACGATGTCGAATAAATCTGTATGTCACGATCGATCGTCTTATTTCAGTGACATTTCTATCACATATTCCGTTAAAGAGTTCTCATCGCATGCTGGAGATTCAACGATTATATAATGTAAGTATTTTATGTATATCGTTGGAAAAATAATTACATACATTATATTCCACGAGATAAATATTCAATTAACAATATCCAAACGTTGTTTTCTCTGTTCAAGATTATAATACAATGAGTATTCTTTTTTTTTTCATATCTTCAATTTAAATATCACATTTAAATATCCATCTTGTTCTCTTGCGAACATTTTTTCTTTTTTAATTCGACGTAATATTTTTGACGATCCAACAAGATACAAAGATAACGATAAAGAGTGATTAAGGACGATCGATAGGTATGTAAGGCCTGTCCTTACGAACGGAGAAACTTTCAAAGTCGATAAATTGTTAAGGTTGCTCTCATAAGTGTTATTATATTCGCTTAACTTTGAACCAACGTGAAGAGAGAGAGAGAGAGAGAGAGAGAGAGACGTTATGCATACGAATGTATATAGATAAGTATGCATACATATATCTTTACACAAATAGGTACGTGTCGATACTGTCTTCAAGTTTGTCCTAGCACAAAGGACAACCACCGACCGAAATCTCGTCCCTAAGAGATAAGACAACGGAGCTGTCATCGAAACAACCCTAACTCAAGCGTCACGACGATCAATGAATATACTTCTCTACAAACGGGAATCAGAGAAATGTTTCTATCGATGTAACCACGTTCAGTACGAGTATTTCACTATAGTAAGATACTATTTCCTACGTTGCTTTGTCGCGTCGCTCTAAAGTCTACAACATTTTACCGTTCATAAGTATTATATTAATACTTAAATATTTCAATAAAGTAGAGGATAACGAATAAAAAAAGAAAAAGAAAAAGATATTTGAAAGAGATCAATGGAAATTTATTTCCATTGAAATAATTCAATGTCGTAAGATACGAAAAGAGTATTATACAAATGACCTGTTTATCGAAGTTTCAACAAATCGATAATAACCGACGTATTATTTTTATACTTTATATTTGTACTTTGCATATATATATATAGTCGGAAATTTCTGATGTCACTCGATTTTTAATGAATTCTTCACGTAAATGGCGAGTACAAGATCAAGGATATAATATATCTCGTTCTTATCTGTCAATAGACGAACACAGAGTTACGTTCAAACTTTTCACTTCGTTCAAGTGGGTAGTAAAACGCACAAAGATGACGAAAGGGATATCGTCGTCAACGACTATACTACGATATATACTAACGGCGGATAGGTCCTTCTGGATGCCAGTTGAGAGCGTCCCAGATTTAATGAACGTAGGCGGATTTGTCCAATTAAAACGTCTTACAAGGATCCATTTGGAACCGAGGCTCGTTCCGTTCGCAAAACATCGAATCACGACTTTGCCACGACCCGCCTCTTCTTATCCCTCGACTATGCAGGTATTATATATATAATACATTTGACGGTTATCCCCCTTGTTATCGTTATCGAGTCTCCGCCTTTCGTAGAAACCAAGGATATTATCGAGAGGAACGAAAGAATCGTTCCCTCGAAAATAATATAGTAAAATGTTTATGAAAACGAGACTCTCATTGGTTATTTCAATTTTTTCCTACTTTACATTTTTTTTTCCACTTCCATCTCTCTTTCATTTCATCGCATTTACTATCGCTAATTGCACGTTCAACGATACGTTAATACAATCCTCCTCGCGATTTCGTTAAAAAACGATAATACAATGAGTTAATCCTAATCCTGATATCGTATCATTTCGCGAAAGTTCACTCGTTCGTAATGCGAAATTAATATAAATACCTGGCATGAAATGACGATTTAAAAACGAAAATAAAAGAATATATATATATATATATTTAAATATACATATATATATCAAACGTTAAACGAAGAAAATTTTATTTGAGAATTCCTAAAGACTAAATTCACCCGACTCGAAACTGGCAGGTAATCGACAAGAAAAAAAAAATGAGAAAATAAAACAATTTTTAAATAACAAAAAAGAAAAGAAAAGAAGAAGAAGAAGAAGAAGAAGAAGCGAGAAAAGGAAAGAAAACCGAGAGACAGTGAGATCTTAATCCCATCGAAATAAGGGGCGGGAGGAGGGGAGTGAGGAAAGAAAGGAAAAAAAAGCAAAAAAAGAAAAAGAAAAAGAAAAAAACGGTAGAGGAAGCATCGAGGAGTGGTCGGACGGATAAGCAAAATTGAGAGCAACGTCGAAGAGGAGTATATAAAGCGAATCGTGGCGAAGAAAAGCGAAAAGATCGTCGTCGTCGTCGTCGTCGTCGTCGAAGAAGAAGAAGAAGAAGAAGAAGAAGAAGAAGAAGTGGTAGATGAGGACGGAAAGGGGACCGGGAAGGAAGGAGGTGGGGAAAGGGGAAGAAGCGGCTGATGATGGGGGAGGGGCTTCTCATGCAAAATCTAAAAGTCAGCAACCTCGGGGATCATCCCTCTATCTGATCTTAATTTGTCAGCCGTTACGAGCATTTTCGAGGCGCGTTCACGCGGATGATAAATCGGCACGACGTATAAACGGTTCGCCTTTTCCTCCTCGTAAAAGTGTCGTCTCTTACGAGCCGGCCTATTGGGCGACGTATTAATTAGTAGCGAGAGTATAAGAAAGAAAGGGAAGAAAGAAAAAAAATATATATATATATATATATATATATATATATATATATATATATAGGATGGTGTAGGAGAAGGAGTTAGAGAGAACGGGAGAAGGTGAAAGAAGGAGTAGGAGGATAAAGAAAAAAAGATGAGAGTGGAGTAGGAATAGGAGGAGTCAATTCTTATCGGCGTATTTCGCGAGTTCAAACTCAAGAGAGAGAGAGAGAGAGAGAGAGAGAGAGAGAATGAGTGAGTGAGAGAAAGAGAGAAATTTTCGGTGGATACGATATGCGAACGGGAAGAGATAGAAAGAGATAGAGAGAAAGAGAGAAAGATAGATAGAGAGAGAGAGAGAGAGAGAGAGAGATAAAGAGAGAGAGAAAGAGTACGTCTCGTTCGTAAGGGAGCATTGTGTGCGCTTCGGCATTCATAGGACGTTCTTATCTTCCTATCCGGAGAGCTGTCAGCAAAGTTCCTGAATAATAATGGAGCGTGAGAGACAGAAGGAGAGAGAGAGAGAGAGAGAGAGAGAGAGAGAGAGAGAAAATGCGTCGAAAGAGAAGAAGAGGAAGAGCTCGAGGCGTTCTCTCCTATCAGCCGGCTAGGATATGCCTAACTATTCTGTTTGAAAACGCTTGCCGGACGTTTCGCCATAGATAATGTTGTCCAGGATGGTTAGATTGTTGGATACGACCGATAAGACGACCGAAAAACTATCTCAACGTAGCTGTTACGAACAAGAACGAGTCGATTATGTCGAAACTTGCTTATGATTGTTACTTTACGAGGAATGCCTATGCCTTTTGAAGTTTCACATCAAACGAATATCCCAGATATTATTACGACTAAGAGAAAGAGGAAACGAGAGAGAGAGAGAGAGAGAGAGAGAGAGAGGGAAGAGAAAAATTTGGAAAATTATTAATATGAATAAATTCAAATAATAATTTAAATTCTCTCTCCTTCTCTCTCTCTCTCTCTCTCTCTCTCTCTCTCTCTCTCTCTCTCTCTCTCTCTCTCTCTCTCTCTATATCTAAAAGGGAACAAAATTCATATCTTATATCCAGAAAATTGATTTCGATCGAAACATAGATATATATCCAATTTTAAATATTAGTTACTTCAGTGAACTATACGAATCGATATATATATATCGCGTTTCTTCTTAGTATTTAAAAGGACGGGCTATTACATTTATCTCGTAAGAAAATTTGATCGACTCGCGCACGAACGTATACATATTCGCAAAATGCATTTTCAAAAAAAAAAAAAAAAAAAAAAAAAAAAAAAAGAAAGTAAAAAGAATGATAAAAACCGAAAAGGCTGACACGTTGGTCGATAAAAATTCCCTTTTTCTTTTTTTTTGGCCCGGCTATCAGGGCGACTTATAAAAAGATTTATAATATATTGTACTCCCTTGCGAAATTTTGAGCTAAATAAAAGATAGGTAAAGGTTGAGAACGTTATCACGGAGGGTCGCCGAGAAGGCAAAGAAAACAACGAGGATGAAAGAGAGGGAGTCCAGGGAGAGTTAAGAGACTGAATCACGAAGGAGTACGAGAAATCGGGAGTTCGCAAATTAGCCGCAGGATTGGCCTCATAATCCTTGAGGGATGCGAAGCGTTTATTCCTCTCTGTCTCACTCTGTCTCTCTCTCTCTTTCTCTCTTTCTCTCTGTTCCCCTCTCACTCACTCTTCTTCTTTTCGCCTCCCTTCAGCTTTTTTTCTCAAGGGTGGTAGATGAGGTCGTATAAACGAACTCACTTCGTGGCACTACCTCTCCCCTCTTCCCACCCCCTTCCCTCTCTCTCTCTCTCTTTCTCTCTCTCTCTCTCGCACTCCTTCTCGTTCTTTCATTCTTTAATCCCTCCCTCCTCGAATTACTAGCAGCGACCGTAGTAAAAATTATGAGCACCGAGAAAAGGATCGGACGAGGAAAGCAACGATTGAAAGTAATGAGCCGTGTGATAGGAGGATCACCCGAGAGGAGATGATAGAGAGAGAGAGAGAGAGAGAGAGAGAGAGAGAACGGACCGTTTAATCCATAAGTTGGGACTAATTAATCCCGTTAATTTAACACCACCGACCGACGCATCCCCTTCGGACAGAAACGTTTACGTCAATTTCACGTACGACGATACGTGGCTCGTATTACATATTTCGAAATGGAACGAGTAAGAAGATAAACCAATCAGTAGGTTAAATGCCCTCGAATACGAAGGAGGAGATGCCTTAATTGATCTATTGCGAAAGATTAAATGGATTAGACGTTCGCGGTTAAGCCCAAACGGTAAGACGGCTGTGATTTATAAGACGATGTAACATTAAAAACGTTTTCTTGTCTCGATGAACTGAAACAAATGATGCTTTTTTTCAAAAAAAAAAAAAAAAAAAAAAAAAATTAAATAAATAAAAGGAAGAAAAAACCAAACAAAAGACCCCAATAGATAATCGGAAAAGTGAGAGATGGTAAGAATGTCGTCGTTTGAGATTGTTTTCTTTTTTACACGATCCAGTGTAGAGGACACTTATATGCCTACTTATAGAGAAACAAAAAAAAAAAGAAAGAAAGAAAGAAAGCCAAGGATGTACTTGAGATCACGGTTAAAGGACAGGGGTCCCTTAATTGATCTACGGCTAAATATTACACGATCGGACGCAACGTTAAGCTCAGTAAAGTGGTCACTTCTTAATCGGTCATTCGGCACGATCTATCGTAGAAGTAGAGAGAGAGTGAGAGAGAGAGAGAGAGAGAGAGAGAGAAGGATCATACCACTTAGCTCGTTCGCTCTTGCCAAAGAGTAGATAGGTAGGTAGGTAGGTAGGTAGGTAGATAGGTAGGTAGGTAGATAGGAGGTATAGAGATGGTCTTTTCGCGACCGTAAATAAAAGAAATCCTTGTAATGGCTTTTGCCGAAGAACCTCCTCCTTCGTTCGTCCATCTCATTCTCTTTCTTATGGACCGGTTATTAAGCCCTGAGGCAAGGGGGAGAAAGAGAGAGAGAGAGAGAGAGAGAGAGAGAGAGAGGGGCATTCAGGGTACTCACCCTACTACCATGGCCCTGAAGGGTGAAACGTATCGAAGGTTCACGTTGGTAGGCTCGCAACGCTCTCTCGTCCACTTGCCGGCAGCAAGCTCGCTTAATTCCTTAACCCTTATAGACTTTGAGAAAATTTAGGGAGCTCTCCGTTCTTGGCGAGCCGATGTGGGACGCGTATAAACTGCCGCGGGTAGGAAGTGGAAGAACGAAGAGAAAGAGAGAGAGAGATAGAGAGATACAGGGATAGAGGGAGGGAGAGAAAGAGAGAGAGAGGAAGAGATAGATAGATAGATAGGTAGATAGAGAAAGAGAGAGAGAGAGAGAATGAAGCAGGAATACCAGGTGCTCCTGGGATCTTGGCGGCATCTTACGCCCGGACGATACATAATTTATGTCGCGCTCTGCCGGGCTTAAGACAGTATTAAGATCGAGCGAACACCGACGCGAGCCCTTTACCTCTCTCTCTCTCTCTCTCTCTCTCTCTCTCTCTATCTATCTATCTATCTATCTATCTCTCTGTCTCTCCCACTCCATACATGATTCAAGCTTTCTTTTTCTTCTGCGTCTTCCGGATCCTCCAAGATCGAGTCAAGTATTCCCTTTCTTAAATCAAACGGATAAACCCGATTACGAATTTTTCTTAAGAGATATTTTTTTCCGATATCCGTTACGATTGATTTCGTTTTTCTTCGATCGTAATCGAGTGAGAACGAGAAATCGTCGTAGCGTCACTTTATACCGACAGATTTAAGATGACGTAAAAAGGAAAGATTTGTCTCGTCGACCTTTCTCTCTTTCCTTCCTTTTCTTTTTAATTAATGCTCGATCGCATTTCGAGATGTAGAAAAGTCGTTCTTTGTGAAATGATAAAATTGGTAGAATTTGGATCGATCGATCGTTCGTTCGTTCGTTCGTTCGTTCGTACGTTCCAAAAGAGAAAGCGGTATTGTCGTAAGATATCGACAAATATTTTCTATTTTTTCTCGGATAAGTCGTAATCGCGAACGAATTCCGAGATATCACTTTTAGTCCTTTTCATTGGAGATCAGAGGAAATTCCATGGGGCTTAAGGTCGGTGCCGAAAGGAGATCAGGATTCGAAGGAAAAGCCTCGCTGATACGATAGCACTGGCCTCTTAGCCTTTTTATGGTCTGCCAAACAGAATCCTTCTTCCTACTTCGCGTACATAGTCGTGTCCTTTTGATCCGATACACGCGTACCTTTCGCGGGAAAGGAGAAAGGGAGAGAGAGAGAGAGAGAGAGAGAGAGAGAGAGAGAGAGAGAGAGAGAAGACGAAAATCTCGAGGTCGTCGTAGCCTCGTACACGCCGAATCGTGGAAGGATCAGGGATATTACGGACATATTTCCTCTCGGGTAGACTCGACTCGATCTTTCTTAGCGGCATGTTTATTCAACGTGGGATTTAAAGCCGGCAAGTATAATAATATCCATCTCGCGTTATCACCGAGAACGTTAAATTAACTTTACGATCGTCCTGCGAGTTCGTAAAATTATTATCAAACGGAACGTTTACGAGCAGTTTTCTCTTAATGCTAAGAAACATCTTCGTATGTATGACAAAATAAATGCATATATATGTTTATATATATATATATATATATATATATATATATATATATATGTATATGTAGTGACTATATGTATGTATATGTATAAATATATATAATGTGTGTGTGTGTATGTGTGTGTGCGTGTGGGTATAGATATACCCTATAAAAATATCTAGATCTTTCGTAAAATTTGACGAGAACAGACGGCCAGGAAATAGCCCCGTAGGATTATCGAAGAGAATCCTGTCATCGTCCGGTAAGGATTTTCGTCCAACGAGGAAGAAAAAAGAATAAAAATAAAAATAAGAAAAAAAGGGGAGAAGAAGGAAGAACGAAGGAAAAGAAAAGGAGGATGAGGATAAGGAGGATGAAGAAGACGACGACGACGAAGAAGAAGAAGAAGAAGAAGAAGAAGAAGAAGGAAGAGGAAGGTAGAAAAAATAATTGAAAATTTTCAAACGGTCAGAGAGAACGTTTGTAGGATGTAGTGGAGTGGGGAGGGAGGGCGGTGGTGGCGAGAGGATGGGTAGGGAGGTAAAACCGGCGAGTAGTTGGAGGAGGACGTCTTGGCTGGGCGACTTGCGATAAAGCAAAGAGCCCGCGCTAAATACTTACATAAATCTGTATTGCCTTGCGCAGCACGAGAGAGGAGCTTATACTACACCCACACACATACGAACACATAGACGCTCGGCGATAGGGAAGGAGAGAGTTGGCCGGCAACATCCTCCTTCCCCACCCACCCACCACCAAGGGGTTCGTTCTCGAGAAATTTCGATGCGTTCCACCTTAAAGGCGATTCCAATGAAAGTGCCCTCCGAAACAACGACGGGGATCATCTTCTACCCCTCTCTCTTTCTCTCTCTCTCTCTCTCTCTCTTTATTCTCGTCCGTTATGCGTTTTCGTTCTATCATAAATTCGTGATTTTCTTTCCGTTTCCAAAAAAAAAAAAAAAGAAAACAAATCGTTCGATCTAAATTGAAAAAAAATAGGAACGAAAAATTTCATATCTCACAGTTTCGTCGAGTTTAATATAGCTTCAAAACGATCGTTAAAGAAATATAAAAAAAAAAAAAAAAGAAGAAGGATCATTTATTTTTGTGTTATCTATTATATATATTATAAACTGAAAGTTCTCTTCTCTCTCTCTCTCTCGAACTTAAAAATGTCTAATCTACACACGTGATTAATCTCCCATCTATTGCTATTACGATTACAACACGACTCGCTCTACACATGCGTTTAATATTACATACAGAGGTGATCCATAAATAGTGAATTCAAAAACGTTCGACGACGTACGTACGTACGTACACGTCGAATCGAAACTCGATAGTGATCGCGTTTTCAGGGATGCTGATAGGTATATAGAGGGCCTCTTGTCGGGAATCGTTCGATTGATAAAAGTAAAAAGGAAATAATAAGGGGAAATATGAAAAACGGATATAAAACAAAAAAAAAACAAAAAAGAAACACGCAGAAGTGGAAGAAAAAGAAGAACGAAAGAAACAATCCTAAAGCCTTGTGCCTCTCTACGAATATTAATGAATCTTTTCGTTCGCCTCTGGGTAAAGCATTAATTATCAAACCGCGAGAGAGAAAGGAGGATATACAATGAGAGAAAAATAATATAAAATAAAAAAAAAAAAAAAAAAAAAAAAGAAGAAAAAATCAAATAAAAAGAAGAATAAGAAGAAGGAGAGAGGAGGGTTGGGAAAGAGGAGACAGAGAGAGGGAGGGCGAGTGAATGTAAGAGGGCGGAGAGGAAAGGTCTCGCGAAGAGGAACGCGAGGATAGGAAAAGGGGGTTGGGTTTGAGGTTTTCGTAGGATTCGCGGCAGCCGGAGCAATAAATCTGCCGGGTATATCTGAGCTCATGAATGTTATTAAGATACAACCCCCCGCGTGCTGAGCGCGGGAATAGTAAGATGCACGGGTGTGTGTGTGTGTGTGTGTGCGTGCGTATTAGTGACTACGTATCCAGTGTACGAAGATATAGAGTGAAAGAGAAAGACAGATATAGAGGAAGGGAAAGAGAGAAAGAAAGAGAGAGAAAGAGAGAGATAATGGGAGAGGGAGAGGGAGAGGGAGAGGTTGAATGAAGAAGAAGAGGGGAAGGGAAGTAGCTCGTGTAAGATCGCTAGCTCCTGGCAGGTCCTACCAGCGCAGGGCTAAGGAGAAGAGAGTAGGGGCGGCGGGAGGGGGGTTAGAGAGCAACGATGGAAGAACAGAAAAGAGTAGCGACCCGGAGAAACGGTTATGAAGAAATACCGCCACCGGTAATCCCACCATAGATCACCGCTTCTACTGGCCGCCTCTTCTGTCTTCTCCTTCTTCTTCTTCTTTTTCTTCTTCTTCTTCTTCTTCTTCTTATTCTTATTCTTTTCCTCGTTCATGTCGTAATATCGTGGACTTAACGTGCGTCGACATCGTGTAGAAAGTTCGTAAGGCGAATATCATATCGATTAGAGGGAGAGAGAGAGAGAGAGAGAGAGAGAGAGAGAGAGAGAGTCCTTGTCGAAGATAAAAAATATATATTTATTTATGTGTATATATATATATATATATATATGTATGTATGTATGTACGTATGTATGTATGTATGTATGTATGTATGTATGAATGTATGTATGTATGTATGTATGTAAGTTCACGTACATGGACATGGTTATGATTCTCGATTAACTTAAGATTTATCAACGTCTTGGAGATATGTACGTAACACTCACGAGCTAGCTCCCACATTGCAGTGGGTTAATTAATTGAACTTTCTCGAAGGAAATGGACCGTGTCCTCTAACATCAAAGAGGATACTCTCGGGATCCGTCCCTAGCTCTTTCTCTCTCTCTCTCTCTCTCTCTCTCTCTCTCTCTCTCTCTCTCTCTCTCTCTCTCAGGATCCCTTAGTCTCTATCCGTCTGTCAAAGCTCGTCCTGCTTGCCAATTAATAAAGGACCAATAATATATTTGTTCAGAATCCGTCGTCTTATTTCGTAAAGAGCAAACAAACGTCGAAATATCGTAAGGAATACTCGTAAATCTTACGGTTCTACTTGAATCGTTGATGTAAGATCCGATTAGAAAAGAAAAAAAAAAAATTAAATTAAATGAACGATAAATATTACGTCGGGTATAAAAATAAAAACCACGCGCGCACGCGAAATTACACGCTCACGTAATAAACATCCGAATTTCTTTCTCAAGCGAACATACCCGTTTCCGAAGTCGTCTCGTCATCGTACGGTCCACGATAACGAGTTAGAGGAGGGCGAGGATAAGGTGGTGGTGGTGGTGGTGGTGGTTGCGATGGTGGTGATGGTGAGTAACAGAAAGGGAGGAACGGCTGTATCACACAACAACATATAACGTGTAAGCCCGAAGGGTGGTTTATGTATCGCCAAGGCAAGATATCCGATGATTTAGCTGTGCTCTCGGGGCTGCTCTAGCACAAGGAAAAGGAACGGGGCGGGACGGGGCGGGGGGACGTTAAGGGGAAAGAAGGAGAACCGAGTCTTTTCTTATCTCGCGGCTGGCCGCAGTAACCGTTGTGTAATCTTTTATTAATTCGCCGACTTACGAAATTTATCGTGGCTTTTGTTTACCAGAAGACGGCACGTTGTCTTAAATCTCACGAATATAACAGAGCTCCGTTTCTCTTCTTTGCATTATCTTGACAATCTCTTTTGGCGAGAAACTATAAAGGGGGAGAAAGAAAAGGAAAAACAAAAAACAAAAAAAAAAAAGCAAATGAAGAAATAAGGAAAAAAAAATTCGTTCGAGCCGGTCGCAAGGTTATTTTTCTTTTACGAAACAAGAAGAAGAAGAAGAAGAAGAAGAAGAAGAAGAAGAAAAGAAAGAAAGAAAGAATCGTCTAAACAATTCAAAGATATTCGTTAATTCGAAGAAAGTGAAGTAAGTCGTAGCAAAGTGGTATTGTCCTTAATCGGTCGGCATTTGCCGCGAATGAGGGTGAGGAAAAGGGGTTGGTTGAACGGGGATGGAGGAGGAGGAGAAGGAGGAGGAGGAGGAGGAGGGTGTTAGGCGAGCCAGGTCTACGAGTCTCGCGAGACTTTTCGGTATGTACAAAATTCCATGGCATATACGCGAATTCCATATAACGGTGCCGGAATGGCGCTATATTATTATTAGAGTCCCTTAAGTCTAAGAGCCTTAAATCTGCGATAAGTTATGGGCACCCCTCGCGCCACCCCGCACACCACCGGTCTCTTCCTTACCTACCCCCTCCGAGTCCCAACCCCCCTTCTCCTTCTCCTTCTCCTTCCCCTTCATTTCCATCCTTCCTCCTCTTTCCTCCTTCCGCACCTTATACCATTTCCCTGTAATATCTTAGTCTACGACGGCGCTTCTTCGGCCTTTATCTCGCATACATTATACGCCCCCGAACGGGCTGGTCTTCGGTGCTGAGAAAGAAGCGGAGTGGGGAGGGTGTAAGAGAATAGGTATACGTTTGAAAAGGGTGGTGGGAGGGGAGGTCGAAGGGTAATTGAAAGTAACTGCTACCACAGAAGCTAACCTAATCCTGTCTATTCTAATCAAGATGAACCTGCCGGGGATCATCTCTTATATTTCTACTTTCATATAAACGTTCATACTCGCGACGACTTTCATTACTTACGGTTCATCGTTCGTCCTCGAATAATTCGTGACTAACCAAAAGGAAAAGGATTTTTTTCTTTTTCACTATACTCGTGGATGAATGTAAAGGATAATCTGCATCGAGGAATATATTAAAAGGGGGTTTGTCATTTGATTTGGAATTATACGTAGGTGGATAACGATCTGGTTAACAAAAAAAAAAAAAAATAAAAAGATAAAAAGATAAAAAAAAAAAAGAGAAGAAAAAATTAAAAGAAAAACGGATCGCGAGTTATCGTTAATTTATCTACGAGAATGAACGATTGTTAATACTAATTAATATTGTTAATACTTTGTATGTATAATACTTTGTATACTTTTACGATTGTTAAGACTGATTCATTGATATTCCTTTCTTTTTCTGATCGGAAACGTAATATCATTCTCGATGAAACGATCTAGGGTGGAAATAAAAAAAAGAAAGAAATAAAAGGGTTGGTTGTAAATACCTATAAAGAGAAAGAGAGAGAGAGAGAGAGAGAGAGAGAGAGAGTGAGAGAGAGAGAGAGAGAGAGAGAGTAGTCTTGCTAATGTTACGCCTGTAACGCTGTTTCACCGTACGACATCGGCGTCGAACGATCCTCGCGGATGAGCATATTTCACGGCGCTATCTGCAAGCACTTCGTGCACATCCGAGGCGTTCGTAAAGAGTCGAAAAGATGGCGGTCGTACGGCTTGCGGGCAACGTGCCAATCTTGCTCGATGTTTTTTACGGCTGTGATAAGCGCCACTGTCCTCTTACCCCCACCCTTTAGTTCCTACCAAAGAGAAACCTACCACGACCACCACCACCACCACAAGACGACAACCCCTCGCGAACCCAGAACACTACGAGAGGAGAAAACGGTTACGAATGTAATCTTTACCTCTGCTTCGCGCCTTAATGGACGTTTCCTCGTTGACAGGTCGAAGCCCGAGAAACGTCGAGCTCGTTCGTACGCCTTTGACGTAGGACGCCTTCTCTCGTTTATGGCGACGAGGAACGAAAAAGTGCGATAAGCTCTGCGAGAAGGACGTTTATGTAGACGCAAATACACGCATATAAATATAATATCTATATACAATATATATATATATATATATATATATATATATATATTCGTAGTATCAACTGGAATAATGGCTGCTACAGCTATCCCCGCTTTGCTATTTCCACTCCTTCTTGTCTACATCGACATCGAACGAGCACCACGATTTATAATACGTTTTCCGCCTACTCCGAAGATCAGAATATTTAAACTTGCACCACAACGCTTATCCCACTTTCCGTGTTTCCATTTCCTATCAGCTCGATTAACTTTCCTTTCCGTGCGACGTGTTCTAAACATTAACGAACCCTAAGAGTCGCGAATACGTAACATCACCAAGGCCTCCTGCCACGACAAACTCAAGGAGCTTAAAACTTTTATCTATCTACGTTGATGAACGTCGATCGACGTTCGCTCGAGCCTAATGCCCTAAAATAAAATCCTGATTCACGATGATCGCGTTGAAAGAACAGCCCTGTCGTCGGACTTAACTGTGAACTCTAATACAGGATTTGAACAAGACATCGAGAAAGAGAGAGAGAGAGAGAGAGAGAGAGAGAGAGAGATGTGGATCAGGAAGGGTGTCGCAGACGAGTTGCACACGACGATTAGACAATACGACGGAAACGTGACGAGAACGCTGAGGTTTTGGCAAGCATCGAGATTCTCATCCTCTTCTGGATGCTTTGGGAGTTCCGACAGATGTGCCATGGTATCACCCGGAAAATACGCGTGCGCGCGCGAGCGCAAGCAACGAAGGCGACGCTTTATCCTTACGGGGCGCCTCCGTGTTCCTGATCTTGTTAAGGATGCACTGAACCACGAATAGCCGGTATTCATTCGCGTTTCAACGGGAGACCTACCTGTTTAAGCCATCCCCACAACGTTGGTATTATTAACGTTCAGTCAGCGTTTAGTCGGACTAACTTCGAATATTTCACGTTCTCACTGGGGAAACGTTGTTATATAAATCGTTGTCTTTTCTACGAAGGAAATAATAAATTTCATAATTACGATTTAATAAAGACGATTAATAAGCATTTACGGACGCGTTTAATAGAAATTATTTAAAACCCGAAAGAAAACCATGGAATCTTTCGACTGGTTATTTATATTTCGAATTAACGTCGAAATCGAATGACAAATCAATCAATTGAAAATCGCACGGGTAGATTAAATTAATTAGACATAGTACGATGTCGATTAATAATATCTCGTATTGTTTTGTCTCGTTTGAAACATGTTCGAGGTATATCGTTTAACGATCGCGTTAAAAAGAAACCGTACTCGGTTCGTTTTATTATTCGAATAAATATTAATTCTTATCTGATTTGGCATCGTGGCCTTCGAGGTTTTATTTTACGAAAATTGACGAAGTTCGGAATTTTAGAAAAATTTCTTTTTTTTTTTTTTTTATCGGAAAAGCACGAGCATTTCGTTTGACGAAATTCGAACATCGACTATCGTGATAACGCGAGCCCCGCAAAGTCCCATTGTGATACCACCTTAATTTCAAGACAAAAGAGTACGCATGAGTAACGAAAAAGCGAAGGAGTGAGATTTCGCTGAATTTGATTTAGAAACATGCCAGAGCAATTACGAGTACGCATTTCGGAAGACGTTCTCTGTCACTTTCTCTCTCGCGAACGAACACACACTCACGATCCCTTTTCCAGATGATATAAAAGGTGACGTAAGGGATGGGGGAGGACATACATAGGGAGCGCGATTTTGGGTTTTGTACGAGACTCCGCGGTGGCGTTGAAGCCAACAAAAGATAAGCCGTTATTTATAACCCGACTTAAGGGGGTTGAGAGATCACGGGGATGTGGCGGCTCCGTGTAGAGAATGAAATTATTTTCAAATCTCTTACAGAGTCAGTTTCGAGTGACTCGCACGAGGAATTCAAACATTTCCCATTCTTAGAAAGGATATAGGAAGAAATTAGAGAAAGAAAGAGAACCCAAAAAAAAATAACAAATAAAAGAAACAAAGGAAAGCGGTAGAAAAAATGTTGCCCGACCTTCGGCTCGCTTGTCAGACCAAAAATTAAATCTCGGCGAACGTCGGATAACAAAGGAAACGAAAAGGAAAAGGAAAAGAAAAGAGAAAAGAAATATACGGAATACGAAGGAGAGAAACATAAGAAAGAAAAAAGAAATGATAAATATCTTCAATGCTCGTACCTCCCATTCTTACGAGATTCAGTGATGCATGCTCGAGAAATTTTAAGAAGAACCGGAGAAAATATCGAAAGATTCACGTTCGCTATGGCAAAAAGGGGTGGGGTTGAGGTGTCCCGAGTAGAAGCTCTGGCAGTGCCGCGCGCGCTTCAGCTTGGTGGGGGTGAGGGTTGAGGGGGGAGGGGAGGGGGAGGGGGGGAGAGGATGAGGGCTGGATGAAGGTAAGAGGAGTGGGAGGTCGTCGCTGCAGAGAACGTGCATCCCCGTCAAGCTAGGTGTGGTAGTGGTGACGGTGGTGGTAGTGGTGGTGATGGTGGTGGTGGTGGTGGTCTTGAGCTGGCTCCTCGAACTGATCAATACCTGAAACACCGCGAGGTATCGTCCCGTTATTTCCGGTCTCCCAGCGAGACCGGAAATGAAGGCGTTAAAAATATATACCTAACTTTGTCCTATATATATATATATATATATATATATATATATATATATATATATATATATATATATATATATATATATATATATTATAGAAAGAGATATATAGAGACCGGTAGCAAGGACCAAGAATTTCTACTTGGCTACGACAGCGAAGACATTATATATCCTTCCTTCGTTGCTAACGTGGCTGGCCTCAATAGTCCTGCACCGATGGAATCAGAAAGAGTTAGAGAATGAGAGAATGAAAGAGAGAGAGAGAGAGAGAGAGAGAGAGAGAGAGAGAAAGAGAGAGAGAAGATGAGAGAATTCTCGGCCTTCTTATTGTGTTAGATGCAATCTTGACAGTATGCTAGAAAACATGAAAGAAAAAAAAAAATATACAAGAATTCTTCGATCTCAAGAGAAATTCATTTATATACAAAGATATTCCTAGGTATATCCTTAAGAATATTTGTACGAATTCGTTAAGATTTCAATTTGTTAGGACTTATTTGTGGGTATATAAAAAATTCGAAGGAGGAGAGATATAAGAGAGATCATTTCTCTGGTTTCACGCCTACGAACATTCGCCGGCGCGAACATCAGGAATTTGAGGGCGTGACCAAGAGTCCGGCGTGGAAGTCCGGATTTGCGAAATCGTACCGAAGGGGTTGGTTTAATATCAACAGGTAGAGCAAGCTCGTTCTCGTCCCCACCGGATAAGCTGAGGGTTAAGCGCCGGCGCTAGCTAAACCTCCGGCACCCTCCCTGGAGGGTGTGACCTACTCTTCCCATTGGCCCGAGTGGACGTGTGAAAAAGAGAGAGCCTGTATAGTCCTGCGCGGATAAGACCTTTTTATATCTTTTGCCTTTCAGAAAAGGGTGGAGTCTTTCCCTACTCATTTTTTATTTGATTTTTTTTTTTTTTATTTTCACCAATAAAACAACTTGTCTTATAATAGTTCAACGTTGATTAATAAAGGGGAACAAGGAAATTAGGCTGAATCTATAAAATCAATTCGACGGACAATTTAACGTAACTCGCTCAAAAAAAAAAAAAAAAAAATTAATGAACGTAGCTCGTTCCTTGTCTTTCGCGATTGTACATTAAATTAAAAAAAAAAAAAAGAAAAAAAAAAAAAGAAAAAGAAAGGAAACGTCATTAGGTTCGTCCTAATCGCGATGCTCTACGCGCGCGTTATCGATCTAATCCCCGGAAGTAGCTATTACCTTGAAAAAGAAGAAGAAGAAGAAGAAGAAGAAGAAGAAATTGAAAAAAGAAAATAGAGTATCGAAGTGGATGCTTCTGTCGGATCGACGTAGAGACGAAGAGGTAGAAAGGTAGAAAAAGAGAAGAAAAGGTCGTAATACAGCGACGGTAAAATAGTGGAAGGGGAAAATATCCGCATGGGTCAGCCAAGAGAGGCTTATACCGAAGAGCCGAACAGCCTCAATATCGGCTTTCGGAATGCTTCAGGTATTTATCTAATGTCTTATATTTTCCACAGGACTGCATCATTCGAATTTCCATTTTTAAAGGTTTTACAAACGAACCGTTTTCTGTATCAGCAATGGAGAACTACATCGGGCAACGAAACGTAAGCACTCCGCCGAGGAAATGGGAACCGATCGTGAGAGTTATTAAATTTCGTACTTAAGAAAATCCATCCCAATTAAACCTTTGAAGAGGCAAGTGCGAGAAATATTAACGGAGAGTAAATCATGACGTTCGTAACGCCCGCTCTTTCTCTTTCTTCTTATCTGAGGGAAATAATCGCGCCATTACACATTGCCTGGGTTATCTTACGGAGATATCGTAGCGACGTATCTCACGTTACTTATCAAAGATAAGTACTCAGTAGTTTTCAGGACCGTTCAAAGAACCAAGTCGGAACGAGGCAGTCATCGATCTACGTCAATTTTCACAGAACTTCGGGTAAATCTTACGACCGGTAGAAAATGTGAAATCGGCCGATCGAAAGTTATATATATATATATATATATATATATATATATATATATATGTATGTATTGTGAGAAAAAGTTAACGATGGTGTCAATGAAAATTCCATTAGTTTTGAACACGTGCCCGTAAGACGTATCATCGTCGATGCGCGAAGATGGAGGTCAGAAAAACATTCGGCCTATTCGTGATTCATTTCCTAGTGATTTACCAATTGCAAAGTTTACCACTGGATCACAGTTTTTGTCCCGTTAGATGTCTGTGCTACTTGGGTCGACGCCCAAGGACTGTCATGTGTTCGAAACAGGGCCTGACGAAATTTCCATCGAACGTAACCGACATCGTGAGTGTTCCCATTAATATATAATGTAATATCGATCTCGAAGTTTTATCCATCCAACGAATCTAACTGTAGTTCATAACGTATAGTTTAATAAAATAGTTTCAGTTTCGTGTTGGCCACACGACATCATATGACTTTAATATCGGCCCGTCATTCCGCAGGTAGAACATTTGGATTTGTCGAATAATCTGTTGACGGAGATCACGAATGATATTGAACTCTTCAAAGATTTACAATACCTAAACTTAGCTAGAAACCAATTGAAATCCTTACCAGACGGTATAGGAAACTTGAACAATTTACGTAAATTAGATCTCTCGGAAAATAATATCAACGACGTAAACAATATAACACCTATTAATCGATTACCTTCTTTGGTAATCATCTTCCTATCTAAAAATCCTATAACAGAATTAAAATACTTGAATAATAGTGCCCTACAAGCAGTAGAAGCGAGTTACTGTGGTAAGATATATGATTCCTTGCACTTTTAAACGTTATCTTACGTCTACATGTTTTCTCTAATTTTCTAGCGATAAAACAGATCGACGATACAACGTTGAAAGGATTGCCGGATTTGATGAGCCTAAGCTTAAGAGGAAATCCGTTGAAAACTATTCGGAAGCCATTCAGTAAGAAGTTACGATGGTTAGACGTGTCTCATTGTCTTTTGAATTATTTAAATCCTGATACTTTCGCTGGTTTCTCGGTTCTAGAGGAATTACGTCTGAATAATAATCCTACGCTCGTTTACAGTACGAGGTAAGCGTTTAATAGTCATTTTGAACAATGGTAAAGACGCATTATCGTTTTTAACATTCCTAGGCACTCTACTCTGCAACATTTGAATTTGAGACAACTGGATGTTTCAAATTGTAACTTGGACAGGCCAGGTCTCCATGGTCTCCCATTGTTAACGCACGCGAGATTATCTCGAAATGTGATACGTCTACTTCCAAATCGAATTTTTGCTAGGAACAGACAACTGACTCATCTATTTTTAAATTCGAACGGTATAGAACATTTGAATATAAGTACATTCGAAGGACTGGTGAAACTTCATCATCTGGATTTATCAGCCAACGCGCTTGAGTTAATCAACTCTTCAACGTTTACCGACAATATTGAACTCAAATCGCTCAATCTCTCTTATAACAATCTCTATAAATTTCCAAACGTGACGTCGGTTTTGACGTCTTTGGATTTATCTTTCAATTTCATAGAAACGTTGGAAAGAAATTCTTTGAACGCTATGCCCAAAATAAGAAGTTTAAATCTAAGTGATAATTGGCTACAACGTTTACCCAATGGATTACAATCCTCTACTTTGACGATATTAAATATCCGAAGAAATAGGCTCATGGAATTAAATAACAGTAGTTTCGTGGAACTACCTGCGCTTGAAAGAATCGACGTTTCAGGTAAGTCTATAGAACGATGCTAAAAATGACATGGAATTATTTACAGATTATTTCTGCTTGTAATAATCATACAATTACAATGACATCAGGTAATCGTCTAACTGAAGCTATCGATCCGAGTATTTTTCAAAACAATATCAAATTAAAAACCATTCGACTTGAGGATAATCCATGGCGTTGCGATTGCATGCAATTATATTTAACTTTCCAATATTTGACCAGTCCACCTGCCAAAACGTTGTCTTACTCTCTGATCTGTCAGAGTCCAGCAAACGTTTCCGATTACTCTTGGGAGAGTGCCTGCTACAACGTTTGGAACGGACAGCTTGTCTACAGTAATAACAGAATGTGGGGTTTTTTCTTGGTATGCGTGTTCGTCCTGATTGTTTTGGTTGGTACAGTCACGTCCATCAAACACTCGATCAAAATGAAGAGACGAGCTATCGTAGAAAGACGTCGTATCGATAGAATGCAGGGTATTGAAAGACTAAGGCTCTTACAACTTAGGTAACTTTCTTCTTTCCTTCCTACTTTAAATCGTGACACTGTTTTACCTACCGAGCCATTTATCCTTCCTTATCGACAGCTGATCATTATTTCCCTACTTTATCTACAATTAGTAATACAGAAAACTGCCCTACCATGGTAGTAATAAAATTCATATTAGCATTAATTCCCTTTGAGAAATGAATTTCTCGATTGATTTTAATCGATGACGATTCAATTGACAGGAATCAAGAGGGACAGGAAACTACGGAGCAACCACCGGAGCCAAGAATTCATCCCCTAGAATTGATCGAGCCGCCCAGTTACGAGGAGGCCGTACACATGCCAAGAATGACGCACTCGTTGGATACGTTAAACGAAGTTTCTGTAGAGAATATTAGCTTGACTAGACTGGGCTCTGTCGATAATTTACAAAACAAGAGAAAAAGATCGAGAAGATCGAGGAAGAGAATCCAAAGCGAAGATAATTTATTGAGAAGAGAAGAGCGCAGAGTTGAAAGGCTCAGAAGAGAAAGAAGTAACTCCGCTGGTAACGTTTCTGAAAACGAACAAGGACTACGAATGACGAATTCGACAAGGTCTAGGTCTTCGTCTGCTCGTCGACAGAGAAGGACAAATACTATAGAGGAACTCGATGAGTCTGAAGGTAGTAGTAAAAGTCGGCCGAGACCGCAAACACCGTGCACTAGAAAGAAAAAACGTAGAACAACGATTAGGGACGGACATTCGACGGACGATGAGGATTCCGACATTCAAAGAATCGCTAATAACAGATCGATCGTCATTAGAGATCTACGGAGGGAGCCAAGAAGTGGATATAGGGAGGCCCAAACCGAATGCGAATCATAAGACTCAAAGTGAAGTTAAATGTCCATGATGTTGTAATACTTTGTATACTATTTTTATTAAAAAGAAAAAAAGAAAAAAAAACCCTTCGAAATTCTCGACTCGGTATTTTCCTTGTTATAGATAAGAAAAAGGGATTGCTATGGTCGAACAAAAAATTCACTATGATATCTAGGCACTTATTTGAAGTTAAACCCACAGTTTAAATCCTGAGATTAGAGTTGATACGAATCTCGTAGTGTTACTTTAAAACTCGCACAGCATGCCTTAGCGTAACATCGAATTACTAGGTTAGCCGTAACGAATAGGTGTACTCGCGGAATCATAGCAATTTGTTAGTAACCTTCGAGCAGTGTAAAATACTGCATTTCTACGATACGCGCAACTATTAATTTCATATATAATTATATATCAAGACATTGAAGGGAGAAGACGAGATTGTAATCAGATTGGCATTCGGATAACATCCAAGATGAGATGCAAATTATTCGTTTCTTCCACGTTATGATAATATTAAATTCGTTATTCGTAACAAGATAATTCAATCTATAAATTGTGTATTACTTTGACATCATGTAGAACGTTTATTATCAATTTTCAATTTTCACTGAATCTAATCATTCTTCTCTTCTTCCTTTTATCTTATTTTCTTTTTCCTTTCTTTTTTGTTTTTTTTTTTTGTTTTTTTTTCTTTTTATTATTATCGGCTTATGCTTATCACAACTTACATAATATATTCTTTCATATTCATTCTATAATTAAATCTTATCCTTTTTATATACAAAAAACGTATTCCAACATTCGAAGATATGTGTGTGTGTAAATGTATTTTTCTCAATGTAAACGAGACAGAACCTTATGTATCGTTTTATTAAACACATAAAGTATAAAGAAAATCTTCACATATACTTATTAGGTCATATACTTTCAAATTACTTATCGTCCAAAAGAGTCTAAAAAAGCAAATTCTTTTTCCGAAACAATTAACGTGAAGGGATTATTAAATCGGTCGTATACATTATCATACTACTAATCGTTCTTTGTATGACGTTGTTCACAACATTAGGCACCGTATTTCTAACGAATAATTACCTATAAATTTTATATTTACGCAATCATAATACGTTGGTAGGATGTATAATGCATAATAATACATAATACATAATAATTATAATAATAATAATAATAATATTAATAATAATAATAATGATAATAATAATAATAATAATGTATAATCAGCTTATTTGGCTCACATACGTAAATACAAATGATCTTTGATTGATATTACGAAATACTAATGACAAAAACTTAATTGTAAACTTTACGTATAGGTAATTAAATCTGACGAACGTTCGCAATTCTTAACATTTCATTGAATTAAACCTAATCATTAAAATTCGCATAAAGCTCGTACCTTATAGACTCTATCGTATATCTTTCCTATTAAATTACCTTGTAATATCGACGAATAAATAATTGTAATAGTCGACAGATAGGGCAAAGCGCATATTGTCCGTTAGCAAATAAATTTATACGTAATATTCTCTCTCTCTCTCTCTCTCTCTCTCTCTCTCTCTCTCTCTCTTTCTCACTAAATTATATATATATATATATATATATATATATATATATATATATTTAATTATAAATGGTATAAACAGTAAAAGCGTGTTATAATGATGTCGATTACGATAGATATGACGCTGCCAGATAATGCATACGTTTATCTAACACATCGTATACTTTAAATGTGACGAATTAGTCGTTTAACGAATATCAGATTTCATCTGAATCTCGAGTGACTGAGCTGAATCAATGGATATACGTTGATATCAAATAGATTATCCATGTAAATCAATCGTATAGCTGTCGCTTTAATAACACGACTTGGTGAAATCTCGATGGACATCGTGGTAATTAGTCTGGCAATTGATTACGGACACGTACTCCGTGCGTGTTCGCGTATATAATCGATAATAGGCCTTAGTTCATTCGTTAAATTAATCTCAACACACTTAGGAAAAAGAAAGCAAAAAAAAAAAGGTAAAATAGAGAAGAAGATAACGGTAAGTAAAAGTAAATGATTAGGATAAAGAAGAAAGGAGAATAATAATAATAAGAAGAAGAAGAAGAAGAACAGAATCGGGAGGTTGTGTCTTATTGACAATTAAACTTTGACAGGTTGTTTACGCGTCGATCGACTAGCAATTAAAGTTTTGTCCATCCGCACTGTTAAGAAACGCAAGGAAAATTATTAACACTTATGTAAATTCTAATATCTATATCATCACGCATTTATATCAAATATATCAAACGACTTCCCGTTCGTTCGATCTTTCAACGCCAAGAATTACGAATTTCTTTCGAAGCGTACGATGTAAAAAAAAGATAGGAAAAATAAAAAAAAAAAAAAAACAAATAAGAAAAAGAAGAGGAAGAAGAAGAAGAAGAAGAAGAAGAAGAAAAATAAAAAGAATTATTATGGCAGGCTTGGAATGTACCCTCTTGACAAAAAATACGCAAGGTAAGAGCTAATACAACGATTTCGCTTGTGTCTCATTCCTAGTTCTAAATTATCTCGCGCTTCTTCTCGAAAAGGACCTCGTAGGATACTTCGGTAGGATTTAAGATCTGTGAATGTGACTGACTGACTAGTGTACTAGTACAACGTACGTCATCACTAATCTCGTATACGACGGATACGTCTCTGGTTTTTTATCGTTTCTTTCTTTTTTTTTTTTGGCTTTTTTCTTTTTGTTTCTTTTTTTTTTTTTTTTTTTGTTTGTTTATTTCTTGTAATCATCCACATCGTCGAAGAAGAAAACGAACAAAAAGAAAGAAAAAGAAGAAGAAGAAGAGGAGGAGGAGGAGGAGGAGGAGGAGGAGGAGGAAGATAAAAGAGATATGTACAAGTCCTATCAGCTCGCGCTAAACTCTCATCGTGTACTCTCGTCGTGTCGTAAAAATGAATATAGTCCCGCTGTATAAAATATTCGAGTAATATTTCAGCGGAACGTCTCGTAAATACGCCAACAAAATTTTCGATATCTCGCCGTACTTAGAACGCGGACCCTGACACGTAGGGCCTAGGAACCAACCAATCGCATTTTGTCCGCATACACTTCCCTTCGGTCACTTGACGTTTCTAAAGTTTCTCGATATTCTTACTTTTATTCTTTCCATTTCGTTACGTCATTGTTATGGTCCTTCGTTAAGTGACACGATCGCAAAACCTGTAAGCTCGTTTCACGGTGTCTTGACTAGATTATCACCAACGGACGTTCGCGTTATGAGTATGGGTGTTTTCGGGACGCTATCCGGATTCTCTTGGAGAGTTATCTTAACTCTCTGTGCTCCAGGGCTCAATGGTGGACCGTTCCTTTCCGAAAGACGCGGACTGGTCGTTCTTGCCGATTCCACGGGACTCGTCCTCGCCGAAAACGATTCGTCCTTCGAGGATATCGAATCCTGCAGGGTCTCTTGAAGTTGCGGCTTCGTCTCCTCCTGCGTACCCAATACCTTTCTCGGTGGTTTCACGGGATCCGTATGATCTCCATGATCCTGATGGCCATTGTGATCCCTCGTTCTATCCTGCGACCCCGTAGACTCTTTCGCGTCTTCGCGCTCGATCGTACTATCCACCAACGGCATATTCTCCGGATTACCGTTCGACGCTATCTTCGGTTGCGTTTGATTTCCCGTATCTAATAGGGACTTCTGCATATCCTTCAACTCGGTACCGTTCTCAACGTCACCCCGTTTCCTTTTCTTCCTACAAAAGTCGCCCTTGTAAGCTGCGAACCCAATCAAAGCCGCAAGGATAATCAACAAGGCTGCCAGGACAACGTAAGAACCCATTCCCTTTTTAGATTGTCTGGCCGGTGATACCTCCGCCAATTCGTCGTTAATACTTGCTACTTCGGCTGGTTGTTCGGCACGTATCGTATCCAATTTCGACATGTCGTCGGCCTCGTTTACTTCCACCAATTCCGGACCAATCGTAGATGAGACAACCGGAACGGTCGCAACCGTTGCCTTCGTTATCGACTTAGTAACTGGCACCTCGTCGGCTTCGTGGAAAGTTTTCGTCGACGATGCGTCTATGAATTCTTCCTCCTCGAGACTAGGCTCCTCTTTCTGTTCGGTGGCAGTCGATCCGGTGAATACACCGAAGAAGATATCGAGAATGCTTTCGGTAGAAGTGCTCGAAGTATAAATCCCGCTGACTGTCAACTTTTCGTTTGATTCCTCATCTTCGTGAGACAGTACATCAGTACCAGAACCATCTAAACCAGAACCCTCGTCACCGGATCCTTCAACCGGATAAAACAAACCATCCTTCACTGTCTTTGCCGTTGACATTTCGGTGGTACTCTTTTGTTTCTGTTCCTCGGAATCAAAGAATAACTCCTCGGATTCCGTCGCAAATTTTTCAACGGACGATTCGGTCGATTCTATTGGGCGTATGATTTCGTTGGTACTTGGAATAATCTCCGTTGTCGTGACCATCGATTCGGTCGTTGTTGGTTCCATGCTGGATGATTCCTTTATCTCAGGAGCTCGGGTCTCGATCTCTTCGGTCGGCGTTTCCCCGGAACTTTCAAGAATATCTTTGAACTCGTCATCGGCATCTGCCTCGTCAAAAATATCGCCCGAACCCCCGTCCCCTGATCCCTGGTACGGCTGATCACCCAACATCTCTTTATCGTCCTGCTCCTCCTTACAAATCCTCTGTGCCTCCAATTTCAAAAGCGACGAACCTTTCCAGGTGTTAGGCGCGACACAGGTAACCTTCTTCGACAGCTTCACGCCTCTCGTTAACAACAAATCCCTTACGAGCAATGTTGCGCAATTACATTGAAGCGGATTGCCGTGTACGTCCAAATGCTTCAAATTCTTCAAACGCAACAATACAACCGGCAACTGAGCTATATTATTCCCACGAAGATTCAAACTACGTAACTCGTGTAGGCCCTCCAACGACGACAGGTTCAGGTATTCCAATCTGTTGTTCGACAAGTCGAGACTCTTCAAGCTGGCCAACGTTCTAAATGTACCAGGTTCTATTCTCTCCAAATCGCCATCGGACAAATCCAAATGCTTCAGATTGGTCAACCGTCTTAATAATTCCGGATCCAATTCGCCGTCGATCTCTAACACTTTCAACGTATCCAATTGAAAGGCATCGATGTGCTTGACGTCCTCTAATTTCTGACATAGCGCCTCCGTTTCGTTCTCCAAGTTGCAAAGACAATTCGTCAAGCTCGAACTATGCAGAATAACGAGGAGGAACGAGATGAGGCTCCCTACTGTCTTCATTTTTTTTGTCTGATCTATCTGCAACGAAGAAGAAATCTTCGATTACGTTTGTTCTTTTTTTTCTTTTTGAGGGGCGGGGGCGGGGCGGGGAAGTCTTTCAAAAAATTACATATCGATCGAAAATTACAAGTAATCAATGGCAATTGCACAATGGATATAATATGATTCAAACGTTTATATGAGCTCGTGAGAAGGATGATTGATTGATTGATTGATTGAATATGCAATTAACACATCGTCGGAAAGCGTAATCGTATATCATTGATAAGCTATATGAACATAACGATCTTCGTGATTACTATCAGTGCCACGATTATCGTTGCCTGGGTGATTGTCAATGTAGGTCTTGCGATAAGAGGTAATTCACTTTCATATAACGGGACGAGAAAAGAAATGCCAAGAAATTCTTGGGACGAATTATGAACGAAGTTGAAAAGAAAAGAAAAGAAAAGAAAAAAAAAGAGAGAGAGAGACAATAAAAAAGAGTCCAAATTCGATTCGCGATCGACTTAAACATTCCGTCAACGAATCTCCTTTTAATCAACGAAATATCTTCTTAAGCGATCCAAAGTATCATGATTATGTCTTATTACCCCCTGCCCCCCTCCCCCCCCTCGTGTTAAACATTTTCGTGTAGTCATCGTCGGTGAACGAGAAGACGAAAAAAAAAAAGAAAAAAGACTGCTTTTAGATTCGACTTGCCTGTTAAGTGCGAATCATCCTACCATACATTCCGTGTATAAATGGAGGAGTTTAAGGATGCAGATGTAATAAAGAAGAAAAAAAAAAGAGAAGGACGAGATGTAAACGGAAGTTGGAAAGAGAAAAAGGAGGAAGAAAGTATGAGAATAAAACAGAGAGAAAGAGAGTGAGAGAGAGAGAGAGAGAGAGAGAGAGAGAGAGAGAGAGTGAAATCGAGGAAGGAAGAGAAGATACAAAGTATTATTTGCATCTTTTTTACATACTGTTCCCGTCCGGTCAGTGACGTCACACCGGTGATTCCCATGCAACGCATTACGAGGATATTTCGAAAAAAAGACATCGCTTCACGCACGAGGAAACACGATCGTTGAACTCTCCCGATCGATCGCGCGATCCTATCGATCGTGAAATTTCCAGTAACTTCGTACATAGGCTTGTTGGTAACGTAAAACGGTCATTTTCAATTCGTACACGTTATCGAAAAATTTAGAATTCTTCGCAAATGTCCATCGTTATTCGAACGATACGACGATCGAAATTTCACGAAACACCTTATGCAATGCGTATTACAATGAATTTTGCGAAAATCAAACGACCATGCTATTTATAATATATTTATCTTCCTTTTTTATATAAATATATATATATATATATATATATATATATATATAAATAAATAGAAAAGAATATATATTCAAGACCTATAACCAATGGAATAGATATTTGGAATGGTGACGTTGTTTCGATATCATCATAAATTTCCAATAAACCTTTGCTTTCTAATCTAATAAATAGAACGAATTGAAAGCTCGCAAAGGAGAGATAATGAAAATTCTCGTGCCTACGTGCAAAGTAGGTAGATTGGACTGACATAGGCATACGTGTATCACGTGTCTACGAAAAGTATTACTTAATCTCGTCGAGCCGAGCGTGTCCGTTCGATTAACGAGCTTTTCTCACCGTCCTTCGTTTTACCCACGTTCGAAGGCCCCGCGCAATTGCGTGCTCGCGTGCGCGTGCGCGTGCGCGTGCACGTACGCACTCGTAATCACACGTCGACCGTGTGTACCCGTACCGGCTATTTCTACGGTTAATTTGCAAACAGACGCGTTGTTTAATAGAACTTAAGTAGGTACGCGAGCTGCGCAAAGCAGTCGTAGCATTTTGCGAGATCGCGTGGGCGTTGGCAGGTCATGGCCAATAGCTTTGAGATTTCAATGCACAACTCGATTATACGTGGGAGCATCAACCGGGAAGGATCTCTACTGAGATTGAAATGAAATTGTCCACCGAGTAACATAACGATTGAGAGAAAGATAAAAAGAAAAGTAGGAAAAAGATATATAGGAAAGAAGATCATTTTCGTATAGTTTCGACTACGACGACGACGACGACGACGACGACGACGATAGGACGAAAATTGATAAGAAGAAACAAGAAAACAACAAAAAAAAAAAAAAGGAATAATGGCCCGCAGGATACTTACGACTTATTTACTCAGACGTCACATCAACAGCATCTCATCGAAAGCATCTGCAATAAATAAAGATATACCTTCGTTAAAAGTTTATTCTCGATGAAGCTTCATACATTGAGAAGTCGTCAATGTTCAAAGCAAAAAATCACGAGACGTGATCCACGTGTTATAGAGAACGATCTCAAGAAGTATCTTAAGCGAGCGATCAGACACGCTCGACGGACGTGGGTACTTTGTAAGAAAATAAATCGTAAGATCCCGACTCAAGATACCAAGACGACGTTTTTATGAAAGTTTCTTTGCCTCGGAATCACGCCAATAATTTTCGTTACCTTCTACTTGACTTAACTCTCAGAGGTACGTACCACTACTTCGGGAAGCTCCGTCAAAGAGGATCATTACGATCGACGTCATTTCAACGCTCAAGCCTCGAAATTAGCCACTCCGAGTTCTTTAATCGAGGAACAATTTTCGGTATGGCAACCTACCCCCATCCCCCTCCAATCCCATACCCCCGCTCCGTCTCCCTCACCGACATTATATTACGTATTTCAAAAAATTCCATGGACCAACAAGAAAGTCTAATGTCCTACCTTGTTTTTTTTTTCTCTCTCTCTCTAACATTCCATCGACGATCACGAGTCATTCTCTTTTTTTTTTTCTCTCTCTTTTTCAATTATAGAGTCTCGCAATGGAGAAGAGAGCAACGTTACTCGTAAGTACGGTATCGTGTAATTGTAAATGAAGAATAAAAAAGAAAAAGAAAAAAGAACACCAAAAAAAATTGTAAAAAGGAGAGAAAGAGAAAGAAAATAATTCGCATTTAAAACTCGACTCCGCGGAACCATTACATTGACTATTTACTAAAAAGTCTTAAGTAAATGTTTGACGAAGTTCCATTAAAGCAAAGCTTCTCTGGAATTCTTGGCAGTACCATTTGTAGAATCTAATCGTTGCCTAGTCATCGTCTAAACGTGCAATCACCAATCTCTAACTAACTTTTACTAGGCCAGGTCGAACACATTACGCGCGACGAGGTAACTCATTTCTTTTATTTTTTTTCTTCCTCTTCTTCTTCTTCTTCTTTTTACTTTTTTTTTTCTTTTTTCTTTTTTGCCTCTATCTGACGATACAGGCTACAAGCATATCTCATCTTTCACGAACAAGCCACATCTGAGTGTCCTTCGTTCTCTTACACACGCATACTCAGATAGTTACGTATGTTCACGATCTATGTTGCTAACGTATGTATGTATAGACATGTGTATATATATATATATATATATATATATATATATATATATATATATACCCAACGTGTGTTTCTATCTTTCGAGACCGAGGGGCAACGTACCCGATATTATCGCGCCAACACACACCTTCCTCACGTTTTATCCCACTTCGATGATTAATTGATTTTTCTTTCTTCCTTTTTATTTTCTTCTTTTTCTCTCGAAACGTCCATTCAATTTCTATCGGAAGGAGAATTTCTTTTTATCCGATACCGATTGAATCTAATTGTTAATAAAAAAAAAAAAAAAAAAGAAAAAGAAGAAGAGACAAAAAAAAGAAACAAAGGATCGATATAATCTATTATCAATGTTATCGAACGAACGAGAATGAATGGGAATGTGAACGAAAATGATTCAAAGTCGTAATGAGCATGACGAGAAATAAGGAACGTGTACGACCGCCTTAGACTCGTTTTTTGCTGGTTCTCTGCTTAACGGTATCCAACACGGCCTCGTGGTCCAGTTCGTCGCGCGTTACGGAAGAGCCGGCAATTCCAGAAATCGTTCCGGGAGGTCGTATACCTTCCTGGAGTCTGGACAAGGAAGTATGAAAGTGACCTCGTCGGTTACGTACGAGTCAAACTCTCGTCAATACGTTAAAAAACTCTTTCCAAAATCGTGTGAGATCGATCGGTGACTTCATACGGAGATAAATGTGATATCGTTTTTTCTATGACACATCGATTTTATTTTTCTCTTTTTTTTTTTTTTTCATTCTTATTTGCACATAAAATTAAGCGTTTCGTTGAAAAAAAAAAAAAGAAAAAAAAAAGTATAAGCAAAGGTTATTAACGTTTGAATACTTATTTCGAGATTCTTTGGAAATGTCCGATTTATTTTTACGATTTAAATAAATTTGTCGTAAATTTATATTATTATTATTATTATTATTATTATTATTATTATTATTAATTCGAGAATATTAACGGAGTATAATATTGTCGGAAGTTAAAGTAGCGTTAATATTGTTATTTAAAAACGCATTGAACGAGTATATTATGACTTCGTTAAAATATATTTTTTGTCGGTCATTTTAAGATCGATTTTTCGTAACATTTCCAGAAAGTACTATCCAAATGCTTTTTGCAAAGGTGAATGCACGTATTGAAACACTCGATTGAATAACGATCGAGCGAAAGAAAAAAATGATCGAACCCGAGATGATTTCTTATATAAATTGATAAGGATTACGTAATACGTTACGTGGAAAAGCAAAATTTCGGTAGTCAAACGGTTCCCATTTATCTCTCCTTAGGAAAGAGGCGCCGTTGTGTCGAGTGTCAAGAGTAGATATTCAAACGATTCAGGTTAGCCGACAATGCGATTATTCTTGCAAAGTCGTCGGAAAGGCGTCGATGTCAGTAAATCATCATTCACAGTGACCGTCGTACACAGTGGCTCGTTTCTTTCGCTTTCGCGAATCCACGCGTTGATCCAAACGGTTAACACTTTCCATCGCTTCGAAAAGAAAAAAAAAAAACAAAAAAAGAAGAAAAAAAAACAAAGAAAGAAAAAGGAAAAGAAAAAAATCACAAGAATATAATCGGTCTCTCTTCCTTTATCTTTCCAATTAACGATCTACGATAATCTCGACGATCGCACGAAATTACATCACGTACGATTTTATTACGAATTTCTTCGCAACCGCTGACTTTCCAAATGAACACCAACCGTGAACGAAATAAGATCTTAACTATCGTAAAATACGAAAAGGAAAATAATTAAAAAAAAAAAAAAGCAATTAATAAAAAACAGAACGAAAGAAAGAAAAAAAAAAACAAAAAACCAAAACAAAACCGCGACGAACGAAATCGAAAATCTTACTCGCGATAGACTCGAAATCGATTTCAATATCAGGATCAAGATTTCAACCGTAACGAAATCATCAATACCGAAAGAAATCTCGTTAATCCTTCGAAGAAACGTAATAAGTACGGACCACCGTCACTTCCCAGCGAATTGTGTTAGAAAACGAGAAGATCGCGTGAGGATCTAAAGGATTTATCGGACAAAAAATGTGAGGATACCGTGCCAAGATGCAGACCAAAAAGGATATCTCGAATACATAGTAGGTAAATGGAAAGTAGAAGGAGAATAAGGAGAAGTAGGAGAAGAAGGAGAAAAATGAGGAGGAGGAGAAAAAGGAGAAAAAGGAGGAAGAGGAGGAGGAATAGGGGAAAGAATGTAGGAAAGTCATTTAAAAGAACTCTAAAGGAACGAGAAAGGAAAGCTCGAAGAGAAGGCGAGAGCTGATGTATCCAGCTAGCTTAGACTGAGAGAAGAGAAGAGAAGAGAAGAGAAGAGAAGAGAAGAGAAGAGAAGAGAAGAGAAGAAAAGAGAATAGAAAAGAAGAGATGGAAAAGGGGGGGGGGAGATGGGGGAGGGACAGACCACACAAGAAGGCCAGAGAGCTTGGCTCGTGTCCTCAATATATGCACATATAGATGTGTATATATGTATATATATATATATATATATATATACATATACATACATATACATATATCGAGAGATATCGATATCGCTCGGTCGTGCGAAACGATTAGCAAAGCGTAACGCACCAGAAATCGAGCGGAAGCCACGAGTACCAACGAGTACCGAGCTGATCGAGCCGAAGAAATGCGTGGATATAATCACGTTTTTAAATAAAGCTTTTCTATCTCTCTCTCTCTCTCTCTCTCTCTCTCTCTCTCTCTCTCTCTCTCTCTCTCTCTCTCTCTCTTTCTCTCTTCAATTTCTCCATTCGTCCATCTATTTATCCATCTATCCGTCCATCTATCCTATCTATCATTCTATCTTTCTATCTATCTATCTGTTTAGTTAGCTACCGAGCTATCATCTATCAATCTATCCCTTTCTATTTTACGGAGAACGGTTTTTCGAGCTTGATGCACCGTCAGCTCGCATCTAATCCAGGAAGCGAAAGACACAGTATACGTCTACAAGGGAAACACCGATGACCGGTTGTGCAAGTTCCTTTAAAAGAAAAAAGAAAAAAAAAAGAAAAAAGAAAAAGAGAGAGAAGAGAGAGAGAGAGAGAGAAAGGAAAGAAAGAAGAAAGGAAAAGAAAAAGAAAGAAAAACGTCACTCTTTCGCAAATCTCCTGTCTCTTTGACCTTATTTATAGCCCCTCTTATCGTTGCTTTTTTTCGTTTTCAATTTTATCTTACAATACAATGGGCACGATTTCTATGGGTGAATTACTTCCGTTCGAATATTTTATTCCGATAATAATTATTGTATACATCTACGATGGCCGAGAAAATGAATACATGTGAAATTTTGATCATAACGAGGAATATATAATACGTTAGCAAAACAATAAACACGATTATAATCCAACGTAATGTCGGAAACACGCGTTATCGATTTTCATCATTTTTCTTGCAAAATTCATTATCATTTATTCTTTTTTTTTCCCCAAAATCTAACAGCCGATATCATATCTTGCGTTACACTTTAAATATTTTAAGTGCCTATGCGATTAAGAAAAACTAATGGTTCTGATGTATATTCATTAACCCGATGACTAGACGTATTATGTACCTGTAACAAAAGTATACTTTATTATATACAAAAACGTATTATGCGTTTAATGGGTATACGTCGAAGAAGTATTATAATATATATCATAATACTTTATATTATAAGTATTGTAATATTAATGCGGTAAACATATGATTCGAATAAATTTTTATACGATGAAAAAAATTGAATTTTTTTTTTTTTTAATTTTTGCCTCGCCCATGATAATACATTTCGTAGTTTGCTTCGTATAGACCTTGCAGTTAACAATAATCGCGAGAAGTTATCAAGTTACACGATCAAAAGAAATAAATAAGTTGACAGTAGTCAAAGTGCAAGGTTAATAAACCAGATGTGCTCTTATAACATCGGCCAAAGAACAAACACTCTTATAAGTGGTATAAATCCACGAGGCGATCGATGCTCCTAAAATAATTCCTATTGGCAACCAATGGAAGCAATTACGATCGATATCTTCGACACAACATCGTACGATATCGTTCGATCTATCGATCGTTTCGTTTTGATCGTGTACTTACGACAAATAATAGTATCTATATCGGAAATCGTTAAACATGATTCGAAGGATCCACGAGATGCTGTATCTGTTCGTGGTAAGAGTAATTAGCTGAGATTGTATTCGATGATTACGGATTGTAATGACTCGTTCGTGGATACATTAGAAACGAATCATCCAACAAAATCGCTAACCGATGACTAGTGCATGACTCTCTCTCTCTCTCTCTCTCTCTCTCTCTCTCTCTCTCTCTCTCTCTCACTCCTCCGATTCCTTTCAGTTGAATCGAAACTTGCACGTAGAGTATCTAAGTATAGTTAACATCGTAATGTACTTTTAACGATTTTTATTATTTCTTATCGCATCGCGTGGCTCGAAACTATTATCTCTTTGATTCAGTTAGTATCTGTGTATTTATTTATTATAGTACGTATATTTATTTTTTTTTGTACTATTCTAGAAAAAGATATATATACATATAGGTACATATTTGCGTGTATGTATTAAAATATAACAATAGTATTTATACGTTACACCTGGTATACGAAATTAACGAGCATTTAATTCAACGAACGATTACTTCAAATTAAATATTCGCGCCAGAGCGCGCTTATAAGTAAATATAAACGCGTGAATTGTAAAAGATATCGGACAGATTTAATCTTGAGTGCGTTCGATATTACAAATTTATAAAAAAAAAAAAAAAAAAAAAAAAAAGAAAATATCCTACATCTCCAAATTGGGATAACACTTACGAGGAACGATATGAGTCAGGCCAACTTAATTTGCAAAGGCACAAGAGAGACAATTCTTTCTCGAATAGAGTCGACGATTCTTTCGTAAAAACAAGAACCATCTCGTTATCCTTCGCTGTCGAAACAGCTCGCTCAATCTTGAGACAAATCGTACATACATACGTTCGTTCGATTCGCCATGCAATGACGACGACCAGTTATCCTTCGTTCTTAACATACTCGAGAAATAGCCGGAGTGCTTGCACGATAGGTAATTTGCAAATTTGCTCTTGGCGCGGGTAACACACGTGCCCATGCGATTTACCATCGCATATTTCAAATGCTTCTTCCCTCCCACCCTCTCCTGTCTCTCTCTCTCTCTCTCTCTCTCTCTCTCTCTCTCTCCGTGTTTTCCTCTTTTTCATCCAATTATAATAAAAATTTATATCGTCATGTAACACGCACACAAGTATACGCGCTACATATACCAATACATTTATAGCGCGGCGCGTACAGTGAAAAATATCGATTAATATTAATCGTCGTCTTTCGATTCTGATTTTTTTCTTCTTCTACCTCTTTTTTTTTTTCTTTTTCTTTTCATAGTCATTGATATAATATGAATGGAACGTGAGGATAAATTATTCAAGAAACTCTACATTCTTCTACACGGAACGAAAACCGAGTTCCAAAGAAACCTATGCATATTCGAAATTTCAACGGCGCCACTCTTAACATTCTTCAACATCGAATCGCCCCAACGATCGCGAAGGTTATCGAGATTACGTCGGGAGATTCAATCGATATCCGTTTTCTAAGGTAAAACGGTGGTTTCCTTGGCGCCTCATTGTATATACTTGTGCATGTGTGAAAAAAAAAAGAGAGAGAGAGAGAGAGAGAGAGAGAGAGAGAGAGAGAGAAAAGAAAAAGAAGAAGAATTGTATCTTTGCTACAAATAAATGGCAAATATATTTAGAACAGAATAAATTGTCTAAGTATAATATGTAGAAGATGTATAAATAATATATATATATATATATATATATATATATATATATATATATATATATATATTTGAAGTTGATTGAAATGATATGGAATGTATTAATTAAAAAAATTAATTCTCAATTGATCACGGAAGTACGACATAGAATAATTTTATGCATCCTTTAGAACGAGTATAATTCCCATTAGGATACGTCGATTTCTGTGCACATTTTTAATAAGAAATAATAAAGAGACTCGTCTTTTTTTATATATATTTTTTGTCGCAACGTAAAAACATACTTACTATATTGCAACGGACGTGTGGTAGACAAAAATGGTGACCTTTTATTATAGCGCCCGACGAGAAGGATTTATAAAAATGTTTACCTTGGATCCTTTTATGTTGCAGTTACAAGCGAAAGACTTGTTTTTTTCTCTCTCTTTCTCTCTCTCTCTCTCTCTCTTTCAATACATCCACTATTTAATTGAAATTGAGATAAGAGTGTTCGTACATTTAAAATGGCTCACTGTATGTATATAGAAAACACGATGGACTTTCACGATGCGTGTCGTGAGAAAGGTGACATAAGAAAGACGCGCGCGAGCCTTTCAAGCATAGTCAGTCTTTAAAGCTTATTCGACTTTCATCTTTGCTTCGAGTAGGAAGAATTACTCGAACCGGATTTGGAAGCTTCACATACTTTCCGAGAGTTCAGACTACCCGTTTCCCGTTTATTAAAATTAACGAGCCATTTTCTGATGAACTTTCACGATACGGCCTGTCACCGTTCCGATTTCGCGGAATCCTCTGTTAATGTCTTCTATAGAATCTTTAAAGAAAAAAAAAAAGAAGAAAAAGAAAGGAGGGAGGAGGGGAAAAAACGCTCGAGATATACGAAGGTATCGCAAAGAAAATGAGCAACCTCTGTAACGCTCGTTAGCTTTGTTCTTGATCCTTACTGAAGAAAGTTAATGATAGCCACTGGCAATAGATTTTCCCCATAAGGGTGTCGAAGATGGTGAACATTGATTTCAACGCGAATATATCTAGAACAAACGGTTCCTCCCTTTCTCTCTATCTCTCTCTATCTCTCCCACTTGATTATATCAGATGCGTTAAGAATTATTTCGTCAAACGTTTCCAACGATATATCGTCCCATTATTCGGAAACTAAGTTTCTAACTACGTTAAAACCAGCTCGTTCACATAATTCGATAGATCTGATAAATCTATGAACATGAAAAAAAAAAAAAATAGTTTACGACTATTATCGATATCAACGTTAACGATCCTTCGACCAAATTGGCATCGACTTGTAATAAGGATTATTTCACGAATTTCATTATCGACTATTTTTATCATTTAAAATACATGCGATGGTTTAACTTACTTTTCGCTGGAATTATTGCCTCTTAAAAAGTCTTCACTGAGACGTCATCGATTAAATCGACGAAATCAACGAACGGACTTTTTACATTCGATCAGAGAGAGAGAAAGAGAGAGAGAGAGAGAGAAAAAAAAAGAAATATTACATGGCTACGTAGAAATTAACGAAAGGAATCGTTACCTCGCAGATATCCAAGGTACCAACCGACTTCTGAAATCGTCCAAATGGCCAAGGTTCTTGGTTTTCACGAGAGACACAGAGGCAACGTACGCGTTGCGTAAACCGTAGTAGCATTGCCATATTACGTCATAATTTCTCCAGTGTAACCCGAGGACCTCCACGATGTAACGATTCGTTCTCTCTTACATACAAACACATACACGCACGCACTTAAACGCGTGCATGAACTGCGTAAATATCACGTATTCACAGCCCTGTGTTTGTATATAATAAGATACAATAGATAATAGTATACATGCGAGTACGCTTGTTATTTTTTTGTTTTTTGTTTTTCCACACATTCACGTTATTCCCGTTGTTCCTATAATAATAACTCGTATCGTTACGTGGTAGTCGTAATACCATTTTACATATTAGAAATATAATTTAAAATTGTTAATTCATAAAAATGTACATGTATATACGATTACGTACGCGTCGATCGAGTATCGTTAATAAATATCGCACGAATTCAATGTACTCCGCAATTTTGTTTTGTTATCTTCTTTTTTCTTTTTTTTTTTTTTGTTTAATTATTAACTAATATTATCATTGCCAGCTACTTTGTATACTATTAAAGAGATATTATTGAAATTTTGTCGAGGGGAATAATTTCAAAGGAATTAAAAGAAATTAAATGTGACGCGCGAAACGACGATAATAAGAGTGAATCGACTGGACCTTGACCTTTTTAGAAGGAAAAAAGAAAAAAAAAGAAAAAAAAAGGAACTAGAAGGAACAAAACAAATTAAAAATTTATCTCGAGCAAAATTAAAAAGAACAAAACAGAAACAAGAATTAATTATATGATGTTAAAAATTATTTTCAAATTACATTGACTCATAATGACTCGTGAAAAAAAAAGGAATAAGAGAACGAAAAAATACCATTACTTGATATTATTGCTTTTCATTGTACGTATGTAAGTATGCTCGTGGTAACTATGTAATGTACGATACGTAACACATGTATACATATATATATATATATATGTATACATGTATATATATATATATATATATATATATATATATATATATATATATATATATGTACGTGGACGCCGACGAAGAGAGCAGGACGAAAAAGAGAGAAGATAAAATATATACGAGGAGGTCATAGGTCATCTCTGACCGTCTCTTAGGCATCAGCATTGCTAATGTTGTAGCCAGTGACGTCCTCCTTTGCTCGGGCACCCGACTATACTAAAAATCGACCCTAATCGCCTTCTCTATCTCTATCTCTATCTCTCTCTCTCTCTCTCACACACACACACACTCACACACACGCGCGCAAGCGTACGCACACACACGCGCATCAACTCGGTTGTACCTTCTTCCTCGAAGAACCTCACCCTTGCCCATTCCTCTCTGTCACCGCAAAAGGCACGCGACCTTTCCTAGTAGTACCTATACAGGGCGTAAGATACACGAGGGTGAACCAAGAGGTTAAACAGTTATCTCTAAACGTACGATTTACATAATTGCATTAATCGAAACAAACAGATCATTTATATCCGATACCTACGCTATAATCATTCTTAAAAACAAAAAATAATAAAAAAAAAAAAAAAAAATAATAATGAAACGAATAAGAAAAATTATTAGAAACCGTTCCTTATCTTCTTGTTTTATCCAAGCCGAAAGTAATTCGGTAATGTGATGAGAGAAAGTGTTCTTATGAAATAATTTAAAGGAAAAATATATTAAAAAAAAAAAAAGGAATAAAAGAAACGAGATGATTCTACCTGTCACGTGAACGTTTTCGAAAAGTTTCAATTCTCAAATCGGACGTATCTCTATTCGCAAATACATTTTCCCGCTATTTAAACGAGGAAGAA